>CM042169.1:44434148-44437371 GCA_023376005.1 Doryteuthis pealeii
CTGGCCACTTTACAATAGTAAAGTTGACGGGTATTACTACTCGTCCTGAGTTGGCAAGGACCGGTTTCGAACTTGCAGTTCCTATATGTATGCTCTATCGACTGAGTTAACCCGCCCCTCTAATTGTTACATAACATCTTATCTTTACATATGCATACCCGTCTTGATATAGACGATATGTATCGCATGAGCGTATGCCCATTGCTGCATTTCTCATACTCATCTTAATTTTATAATCTCATAGCATATATATCTTTTCTTATTCTATCTGGATGCTTGGGCTGGCTGAGTAGTGGCTTTCTCACTTGGACTGTCTAGTTGACTTACGGTCGGTCCTGTTATCTGGCTTGTCTCACTTCAAAGACGTCGGTTGAGGTGTCTTGCGCTGTCGTTTGTTTTTAGTGACAACACGAAACGCCTCTTTAGTGAATTCCCATTTTATTTCAGTTCCCGGGTCCCTACCACTCAACCTGAGCGGTGAAAGTCTAGTTAACCGCTGGTCATTGCGTCTTTATTCGCCAGAGACCAGCCAGAAACTGACTATCTAACTAAACTCCTTCCCACAGTTCAGACTCCAAAAAGAAAGAGAGGAGTCAAAATACGGTTACGAGACTTTCATTAAAATATTTTACCTTTATTAACTCTTTGGTTTGAATTCAAATAATATTCTCTACACTAACCGTGCATAATTAACAGAGTACCCATCAATTATGCAACATAATTATTCCTTATTTCCCCGAGTCCTTTAATTGTTGTATCTACGCAATCCTTAATGTTTACAAATCCTCTTCCTCCTTTTCTTGATATATACGTCATCTCTCGAGATTAAGGCCCTGTGTATTGTTATCGATTTCCTAGCCCTTTTATCTTTATGTCTGAGTTCCTTCATTGTCCATTTTAAGAACAGTCCAGAGTATCTTACAAATGTGATACCCCATGTGTGTATATTTACTTTGTCATTAATTGTTTTATTGCCGTAGTCTCATCCGGACATAAATACATACATACACACCAACTACCCTTTATATATGTATAGATGCCCTTCTTAAAAGTGTTCACTACTCAAACTTCATTATTTCTTTTCTTTTATATCCAGGTCATAAATGCAGTGGAATTACATACCTTATTGCTGTTCGAAACCGGAAGAAATATCTACTCTCACCAAATTATCCGCATTTCTACGGCAGGTTTGGCTTGTCACTTAATCCCTTTTATGCTATTTTACTAAAACATCTTTTAGATAAAAAAAAAATACATTCACCTCTATTATATCACTAGCTAAATCCATACCTGTTGCATGTTCCCATTGGGATGTAATGGCTAGCAAGCTAGTCTCGCGAATCCATTACTACTAAATAACGAGTTCAATCCTCACTGGATTTTCCATATTTGCGACCTTGTGTCATATCCTACTCGGGCTGAATGGGTTGGGTATTTTAAGGCATCCCATCGCACTGTAATGGTTAGCAAGTTAGTCTCACAGATTCATTTATAGTAAATAGCTGTTTGTTTGTTTATTGAATTTAACGGCATATCAACCCGTCTGGGGTTATGTCATGCCTAATGGTTAGGAAGTAATATATATCGTGTATTTATATTTATACATTTTAGTAATTGGTTTTAACAATGTGTAGGCATTATTGGGGATTATGTTGTATGGTATTCATTTGTTTCATGTCTATATTCTATGGTATAATTTAATTTCCCTAAAAAAAGAGAGCATATCCTCCATGTTGACATTTTCAAACAGATCTTTCATATTGTTTGCTTTAAAATAATGGTTTCTGCTGTGAGCAAAAAACCTGCATTCCATGAATAAGTGTTTAACTGTCAAAGGTGTTTGTTTGACATTGTTGTTATTCTTGTTTGAGTATATAGGGGTGCGTTAGTCTTGTATGACCAATGCATAATCGGGACACAATGACTTGTTCCTTTCTAGACTTCCTTAAAGTTCGTCTCCAGACTACCGAAGTGGGTTTGATTAGGAAGAGTTTATTGTGGATGTTGTTATTCCAGTGTTGTTGCCATTTTGTATGAAGGAATCTATTAATTTTAGGTATCAAGTCAGTATATGGTATCTTGAAATTTTCGGGGATCAAATCTAGAGCCGATTTGACTGCAGAGTCAGCTCTTTCATTCCCCCTCACTCCTATATGACTTGGGATCCAGCATATAATCTCCTTAGAGTTAGACATCGATTCTAATCTATTCAGGAGCTTAATGATGAGAGAGTCTTCCAGTTTTTTATTTCTTAATGATAGTAGGACAGAGAGCGAGTGTGAGAAGATGATATATTTTGTGGTTATTTTCAGAGATGATATCAAGTGCTAGATCTATTGCACGGGTTTTCAGCTGGAAAAAACGATCACATTAGGTTTTTTAATGATCCAAGGTGTGTTTTTGGTATAATGGTTTGTGAATATTTGTGAGAGGAATTTTAGATTCTTTGAGGGTGGGTTCCATCCTGAGACCAAAAGGTTTTATTCTTTTTCTTTTTTTTTTTTTTCAAAACATTCCTTGTATTCTTGGCTGAAGGTGCAGTCAAGGATTTGAGTTTTGTGTAGTATTGCAAGGCTAGTTTTTTGCATGTTAGCTGTAGGGGTGCTTCATAAGCCTCTTGTTCTGAAGGCTCCTATGACTTGCCTCAAGCATTCATGGTGTACAGAGTTCAGCTCTTTGAGGTAAAACCCCCTTGCAGATGGGCACCTAACGTGGTGTAATGGTTAGCAAGCTAGATTCGCCAAGCATTGTTAGTGAGTTCGATTCTCACTGGGTGCCTCATCTAAGCTAAGCTTAGTAAATAACTATTTGCTGCTGAGATCTCGTTCCCTGACCACAAATTGGTGGCTGATCAACACTAGCTGGGTTACCCAGATGAAGGTGTAGGATGTCGCAAGACCCAAAACGCCTAATGATTTTGGGATTATATCACTAACGATGTAGTCAGGGACACCTTTAGGGCGTATTACTTGAAAGCTTGTATCCTATCTTACTTGTGCGGAGGGGTTGGTAAATATGTATTAGTGCTATTTGAAATGCAAACAACTTCGTCCAGAATTTGAACTCGGGTCATCGTGTCAATTAACTACGATGATAACCATTACACTAAGAGCGCCTCTTAATAGGTTGAATATGCCATTAAATGATTTCCAACTTATTTTTCTGTGAAATATTCTTAACGTTTGTCTTTTTCTTTCTTTTTTAACAGCAACCTTTCTTGTTC
>CM042169.1:44437571-44515071 GCA_023376005.1 Doryteuthis pealeii
TAATCATCATCTTATTCATTTATGATGTCTCTATTAAAGTCCAGCTAAGTTAAGATTTGTCGTAAAACTGTTCATATTATTAATGCATTTAAAAATCCTGCAAATGTGTAATATATCTATAAAGATAGAGATTTAGGTAATTATGAACTTTTGTTTAGTAAATTGGATGTCCCAGAAAAAACAGAACCCACAAATTTTTGTAATAAAACTGTTAATTTTAACAAGGGGGATTTAGGGTTAGGGTTTAGGTTAGGCTCGTTTAGAACGAACGAAAACGACGGGCGCCGAAAAAAAGACGTGCGACGAAACGACACCCTCGTTTATCGTTACCTTTTCCCGTAAACCCCAACCCTAAACCTATAAACCCAACCCTAACCTTAAACCCCCTAGTTAAGATTAACAGTTTTATTACAAAATTTGTGGGTTCTGTTTTTTCTGGAACACCCTAATTTACTAAACAAAAGTTCATAATTACATATATGTATATGGTGGGAATAATTTGCATATTGATTTTAACAAAACTGTGTTTAATAAAAAATTATTTGCTGTTGCTGATTTTTAATGTGATCATGTTATTCTCAACCTATTAAAAGCAATCCTATATACAATTTTATATAGA
The DNA here is from genome assembly GCA_023376005.1 of Doryteuthis pealeii. Classification (NCBI taxonomy): domain Eukaryota; kingdom Metazoa; phylum Mollusca; class Cephalopoda; order Myopsida; family Loliginidae; genus Doryteuthis; species Doryteuthis pealeii. The sequence continues at coordinate 44,438,191 of CM042169.1, forward strand.
AAATCAATTAAAATAACATTAAAATTAAATTGAAATAAGTGTAATATTTTCATATTTCGTTCTTATTTAGTTTCCTTAATCTTTCTGACTTAAGATAATATTTTATTACATTAAAACTTAAGTACTTTCGCATAGGGGGGATAATTTTTGTTAGTTTATTAACAAACTGGCTTTCACAAATGCAGGCCAGGTTCTTTTTCAATTGCAAAAAGAAATTGTAGCAAACAGTGTATGTTTACATATATGGTTGTGAATAATTTGTATACTGGCTTTAAACAAAAAACCGCCTTTAGTAAATAATTACTTGGTGTTGTTGATTTTTCTAATATTTTCTGTTTTATCTCAAATGTATTAAAAGCAATTCTATGTGTAATCTGACATTGAAATCAATTTAGAATAAAGTAAAAATAAGTGTAATCTTTGTTATGTACTTATCCAATTTCATTAATCTTTCAAATTTAATATAATATTTAATTATATTATAACTAAATATTATTTCTTTTCCAGCAATCAATCCTGCAGTGGTTGATCTTTCGGGTGGCAAAGACCTGTCATTGGAAATTCATTGGCAGTGGTGGATATTGAGTTCACTGTGGGGTGCAATTCTGACTATGTTCAGATTTATAAGGTAAGTAACCATATGGAAATCCGATTTTTTATGATAGAATAAAATGGAAATTCTTCAAAAAATTCTTCAAAACTGTAGCGGTGTCAGTACTATTGTATGGCTGCACAATCTGGACTTTTAACGAAGCACTTAAAGAAAAAGCTAGATGGGACACTTACCTCCTCACAGAATTCTTTTCTATGTCCCCCCACATATATATATACATACGTATATTATTTATACTCAAGCAAATTTTGTTGAAAATGACAGAATCCAACTTGTTTGAAGATCTTTTTTTAATCCTTCTAAGAATTTTCTTAATGTTATTATTCGGATTCCAAAATGTTTTATAAACTCTGAAGATGACAATATTACGAACATTTTGGAAGACCTATTTCAAATATATATATATATATATATATATATATATATATATATATATATATTATATATATATGAGAAAATACGTACGCTCCACGAATATTGGTAAATAAATAAGATTTAGAACACAATGTTCAATATGTATACTTTGATCTTGATTTATTTCATATATATATATATATATATATATATATTATATATATATATAAATCGACTCATCAGATATATCGAGAAAGAAGCGTGCGGACTTCATAACAAAACTATATATATATGTGTGAAGTTAGCTGGGTTGGAGTAAAATCCGACAGTATGAGGTGAGGTAAAAGGAAGAATGAACAAAAATGATGACTCAAACAAGTCCAAGTAGGAGAGAAATATTTCGTCCTTCTGACGCGAAGAACTTCCTCAGTCGACTTTTTATTCGAAGCAAAATACGTACATTTGTGTTTATAGAAAAGAAATAGAGTTAGTGGTGGAATTGAGGGGTAGGGAGGTTAGGGAGGATTTGATGAAATGAGAATAACATGATATAAAGTGCGGGGGAGTTTAGAGGAAGCATGAGAAGAGGAGGTTGCTAGGTGCTTGATGGGAGAGGGGTGGTTGGGAGAGGAGGGTAAAATTCATGTGGGGAGAGTTTGATTTATCGTATGGAGATGAAAGGAGGAAGGTAGTGTTAGGTGTCATTAGATCAGTGGTGTGTGGGTTAGGAAGGAAATTTTTGATTCTTTGTGAGTGGAGGGGGAAGAAACGAGGTGAAGCGTGGTAGGTAGTCAATATTTGTGTGGTTGACTGGAATTTTTTTAAATTTTTGGTGTTATTTTTTAAACCATATTCATGATGGATCTTGATTTTTTTCATCAATTCTTCACTAACCTCCCTACCTCTCAATTCCACCACTAACTCTCTTTCTCTTCTATAAACAAAAATGTACGTATTTTGCTTTAGATAAAAAGTCACATCGACTGAGGAAGTTCTTCACGTCAGAAGGACGAAATATTTCTAACCTACTTGGACTTGTTTGAGTCATCATTTTTGTTCATTCTTCCTTTTGCCGTACCTCATAGAGGTTCTTCACGGAACAAATTGGACATGCTACTTTAAACACACTCGCCTACCCGGATTTTTTAACAGCATGTTAACCTACAAAAACACTTGAACTTTTATAATTCTTCTATAATGCTCCCTTTCTAATAATCTATCAACAATTTCTTCAAATAAGAAATTTTCTCCTGAAGATGACCTAAGGTCGAAACTAGTTGAGAATAAACAACATACAAAAAATATTCCTGATTGTCTTAATACTTTTTGTTCACACTATATATATATATCTATATATATATATATATATATATATATGTGTGTGTGTGTGTGTGTGTGTGTGTGTGTGTGTGTTTGAGTGTCAGTGAGAAAAGAGAAAGAGAGAGGCAGAAATTAAACAAAATCTCTAAAATTGTCAATATAAACAATATACTTTTCAAAACAATTGGGTGTCAAACATTTCTTGAATTGTCAGTGGACTGTTTGGAATACTTTCGCATCTTATGCATCTGTTCCAGTCTTCGAGTTTGCTGTGTATCCCCCACCACCACCCAACCCACCGATGAAGTTGATACTTGTATTAATCTGAAGTGTCGGCCCTCGAATTTAGTAACAATGTCACACAGTGATGTTTATGCGGAGGCACATGATGTAATGGTTACCGTTGTAGGAAATGGATGCGGTGAGCTGAGTTCAAATCCTAGATTAGGCTGTTTACATTTCACATAAATTCATAATTTTGGGATACTTTGGTTTACTTTCTACATTATATATATAATATATATATATATATATATATATATATATATATATATATATCCGTTAAACAGTCTTTTTAACGGATATCTTTCTTTACCCGTCTATGTTTTCGTGATGAAGACCAATTTATCGATTTGGTCGAAACAGATTCTGTCAGCAATTACATAACAAACATCATTTGTTTTTTCAAAATGTTAAATTTCATACTGTCGGATTAATTTCCATCTATTTTTCATATATATATATATATATATATATATATATATAATTAGGTGTTCAAGACATTACTTATTTTTTCTCCGTCCTAATTTTTTCTGAAATTGGATTTGAAGCTACCAAAATCCCAGCTAGACAAATCACTTCACTACAATGAAGGGTCCCTGAATAATTTAGAAACCAAATCAGTTTACATTTTACATAAGACCTGATTTTTATATTTTTGACCAAAACCGGCGACCGATTTCGTTTATTTTTTAAAGCATAACGCGGGGATAGGTCGGTTACCCAGCGATTCTAGACGGGCTACGGAACAGAACTGCCACAAATAGCCAACAGGCGGCACAAGAATACAATTATTACATTTCAGATAAAACAAAAAAACTGACTGCTGGACTTCGTACCAGCGAACAGACGAAAATGTCAGGTTATTTTCTGAAGTATAGCCAAATATTGATTTGAAAATAATTTTAAAAATTTCTACAAAAAAGATAATTATTCTATGTGTCTAAAGGATGTAATTTGTTTTTCCTACAAAAAAGCAGTCAATAGAGATCCCTAGATAATAGGATTTTTTTTTACTTGGGTGTAATTAACTTTCATCTTTGAATATCTCTATCAATAATCACGAGGCGTTAAAAGAAGGGTATAATTCTATAAAGCCCAAATGAAATTAACGATTCGTTTAACAAAAAAAGCCAAATATATTATCCTCGACGAACATTTGACTTAAAACGCATTGACATAACAATGTATCTTCTTTTTTTTTAAGTAATTAGAAATCAATATTTTTCTCTGAACTTATATTAATGATAGATGGATACATCCCCGTTGTGATAAGCTAAATAACTACATTATAAGGCTATAATTAGAACAGGCCTGGTAGCCATATAACTACAGTTTTTTTTTTACGGGAGGCGAGCAGGTAGCGAACTGAAAAACAAACGGAACGTGTATTCGGAGGTATTTACTTAACCCGTTCGCCGCGGGTAGGATGTGACACAAGGTCATAAGTATGGAGCATCCTGCGAGGATCGAACTCGCTATTCAGTGATAATGGGTCTGTTGGACCAGTTTGCTAACCATTGCACCATGATATTACGCCCTTTTCCTCCAACTTGTTCTTCACGGTAGGATGTGATACAAGTATATTGCATTCAGTGAGGATCGAACTCGCTATTCAGTTGTAATGCCTCTGTGAGGCTAGCTAACCATTACACCACAATGGGATGGTCTTTTACCCAACTTGTTCGGCAGGGGTAGGATGTGACAGAGGGTCACAAATATTGTGACTCAGCGAGGATCGAAGTCGCTATTCAATAGTAATGGATTTGGGAGACTATTGTTGCTAACATTATACCACCTTGGGATACCCTGTGTGGAGCGTGTATTCGTATTTCACAGAGATACTTAACTGTTCAGAATTTTCTGATGTAGAGCATCGTAAAACCCTTATACAATAAGGGGGCCTTGAATCCAAAAAAGGTTGGGAATATTTGATATAATAATAGTTATTTATATATATTTTTCCAGGTATGAATCGGGAGACCGGAGAGTTGCTCGATCATCGCTGCGGGAAAAGCACAAGTGCCATTCAAAACATCGGACGTTACGGGTTGGTGTACTTCAGCAGCAACAATGAAACCGTTGATCCGGTTTCAAGTTCCGGTATCGGTCAAAACCAGGTGACTTTTATTTTTAATGACATTACTGACTTAATAGAACATTAATAATATTAGTATTAACTTTAATTAGTATTGATATGAATTAATATTAATATTGAATAATATTAACGTTACTAGTAATACAAATTGCTCAAATTCAATGAATGTTTTTGAGTATCCTAATCTTCATTGTTGTTTTTGTTTGAGAGTTTGAGAGTGTTTTCGATATTCAATGAATATTATCGGCTATTATCATCTTCATGTAGTTTTTGTTTGAGACTTTGAGATGAGTTGTTGTTAATATCCAATGAATGTTTTCGACTATCCTCATCTCGATTGTTGTTTTTCCAAGAGACTTTGAGATTATATGTTGCTAATATTTAATGAAAATGTACAGTTCACTGATCTTTACTGTTTTTGTCTGAGACTTTGAGATGAGTTTTTGTTAATATCCAATGAATGTTTTTCGACTATCCTCATCTTCATTGTTTTATTTTTTTTATCTGAGACTTTGAGAGAATGTGTTGCTAATATTCAATGAATGTTTCGACTATACTCAGCTTTAGTATTATCTGTGTTATTTGGACTATTGTCCCCATCTTTATTGTTATTTGTACAACGTTTCGTCCGATATGCCCTCCGGCCTTCTTCAGGTATTTCTTGTCGGACTCGGGAACCTTCTTTTCGGACTCGGGAACCTTCTTTTCGAACAAGAAATAACCGAAGAAGGCCGGAGCGCTTATCGGCCGAAACGTTGTACAAATAACAATAAAGATGAGTACAATAGTCCGAATAACACAGATAATACTAATCATCAAGCCTCATCTCAAACATTCAGAGAAATAACACTCAGTTTTGTTTTGTTTTTTGGGTTTTTTTTGTCTGAAGCTTTGGGATGTTAATATTCAATGATTTTTTCGACTAACTTTATTTTTTATCAGAACTTTGAGATTAGTCGTTCCAAATATTTCAATATTTTCAACTGTTCTCCTTAGTCTTTACACACAATAAGCCAAATATATTTTAGGTTCAGTGCCATTTTGCTATACACTAAATATGTTGGTGAAAATTAAAATCTTTGACTTCATATCCGTGATGTTGTCATAAAGTACTTAAATAATGAGAATGGAATTCGAGAAGAATAAGATAGATAGATTTTAAACTTTTTTCCAATAAATAATGTCTTTCCTCAGAGGAAAGAAACAACGAGATCTCGTGGAACTTCTTAGTTCAACCTAGCAATTGCTAAATACTCTGTTCACCTTGTACTTTTGCTTAGTAAACCTTTATCTCGTCCTTGATACTCGTTGTATTTCTTCTGGATTGAATTTTCAACCACAGCATTATTGATTTTCTAACCGGAACAGCAGCATTTAGACGTAACATAAAATGAGCACGAATATCTCTGTGTGTAGCGATTACGGTTTCACCAGTTTTTTGAAAAACGGTTCAATAACAAATACAAGGTGTACACCGGTTCAACCATGATCATATCTGATCTTATCTAAAGAAAATTGTTAGATATTAGCTAGGTGGAGCTACAAGTACAACTAGCACAAGTTCATATGCATCGCATCGGTTTAAAATGTGCGACGTATTTCTGCTACACCATGTATATTGAATAAAATGGTAAACATTATCTAGATGGAGCTACCATTACCACTTGCCTATGCTCACTTGCATCACATAGATGACCGTTTAAAATGTGAAACGTATTTCTGCTACACCATATATATTGAATAAAATGGTAAACATTATCTAGATGGAGCTATCATTACCACTTGCCTATACTCACTTGCATCACATAGATGACCGTTTAAAATGTGAGATATATTTCTGCTACACCATGTATATTGAATAAAATGGTAAACATTATCTAGATGGAGCTACCATTGCCACTTGCCCATGCTCACATAAGCGACCATTTCAAAAGTGGGACATATTTCGGCTGCACCTTGTATATCAAATAAAATGGTTAGACATTTGATAGGTGGAGCTACCATTACCACTTGCCCTATATATTGATTTTAATTGCATTGATAATGAAGTTTCCTTGTCTTTCTCATCCACCAGGTATGACGAGTTGTAAGAGTCCAGAATCTTTGACAGCACATCCTTATCAATGGCAAATGTTTACATCGCCTTATTATCCGAAACCTTATGTCAGGTGAGTTATCTCTTATCGTTTGTCTGTTACCTTATTAAATCTTAAAGGAAATATTTTGGCACAACATCGTTCGTTTGTTGAGAAATTAGAATAAATTATATAGATAAGAATAGAACAGATAGATAGATAGATTCGAAAAGAATAAATAAGACAGATAGATTTAAAAAAAACACACTATGATAGATAGATAGATAGATGGATAGATTCGAAAAGAATAAGCCAGATTGATAGATTCGAAAAGAAGAAGAGAGATTCGAAAAGAATAAGATATATATATATATATATATTTATTGATAGATAGATAGATTCGTAAAGAATAAGATTGATAAATAGATTCGGAAAGAATAAAATAGATTGATAGATAAATAGATAGATAGATAGATAGATAGAAAGATAGAGAGGGAGAGGGGGTGCGAGGGAGAGAGAGAGAGATTTGAAAAGAATACGATAGATAAATATATTTATAGATAGATAGATAGATTCGAAAAGAATAAGATTGATAAATAGATCCGGAAAGAATAAAATAGATAGATAATAAGATAGATAGATAGATAGAAAGATAGAGAGGGAGGGAGAGGGGTGAGAGGGAGAGAAAAAGGTTTGAAAAGAATACGATAGATAAATATATTTATAGATAGATAGATAGATTCGAAAAGAATAAGATTGATTAATAGATTCGAAAGAATAAGATAGATAGATAGATAGTAAGTTAGATAGATAGATAGATAGATAGATAGAGAGCGAGAGCGAGAGAGAGAGAGAGAGAGAGAGAGAGAGAGAGAGAGAGAGAGAGATTTTAAAAGAATAAGATAGATAAATATATCTAAAAAACGAGGTTAGTTGGCTGCTCTTTACTCGCATAACAATCCTTTTTTATGCCATATTCTATTTGTTTGTCCGTTTTCAATACCGACCCTCACCAATGCCTGAGTGGGGAGCTGATGGTAGGTGTGGCACTCCACTCCAGACGCAAATACAATCTCCCTGGTGAAGCGGTTGTGGAAAGGGGATAGACTTCCTCGCTGCCCGGTTGATACCAACAATAGGCCGACAACCGACTTTCTTTTTTTTACATACTTTTTTTTTACTTACTTCGTACATATGGTTTGTAAGCAAACAGTTTGTGGGTAAACATTTTTCTTATTAAAGGAATTACATAATTGCCAGATTTTTGTTAGAGAAGGCCGGTTTAGCTCAGTCGGTAGAGTGTCTGCCTGGGAACCACAAGGTTTCGAGTTCGATACCATCCCTTGCTAACTCAGCGTATGAGTAGCACAGCAATCTGTGTAGTAAAGAGAGATGATGGTAGGTGTGGTGTTCCACCTCTGATGCTAAAAAATATTATCCTTTGTCTAGCGCCAGTGAAAAGAAGATAGAATCCCCCGTTACCTGGCTGATACTGACCTTAGGCCACCCAGACGACGTTACTTTTAATAAGTTACAGTGCTCTAGATGAGAGAACATACAATGAACGCAATTCTCTAAAATAATCCTATATAGGTTGACATGCTGAAAATCAAGCAACCAATTATATGCACTACAAAAATGTATTTTCTCAATCATTTTAAACAGGTAAACCTGTCATTAATTCTAACAGATAAAGTCAACACAAATATGGGTCTATCAGTGTGTCAGAATATATTTCTATATAATACTAATTTGCAAGCAATTATATGGTTTTGAGTAACTATAATCAATTGGCAGAACCTGTGGATATAACACAGTATTATCTCTCTCTCTCTCTCTCTCTCTCTCTCTCTCTCTCTCTCTCTCTCTCTCTCTCTCTCTCTCTCTCTCTTAATAGGGAGGTTGTAAAATATTTACATTGTTCTGCCGCTAAAAAAAATTTATTATGGGGGGAATAAAATATCTATATTGATTTGCCGACAAAAAGTGACAAAAACACGACTCTGACAAGACGGCCTGACGCTGGTACACTAAAAATATCGTAAATTAAAATATATTGTGTAATTCACAATTTCAATATCACAAATAAAACAAACATACTTTTTTTTCAATTCCTTTTAACACAAGAAAATATGGAGTGTTCATTTTAAAATTGGGTGAGATAAGAAATCTGCAAGTAAGCGACACCATATAATCTGTATTTTTGAATTGCATCTTGAACAATTTGGGCGGTCTCATTTTTAACCAGAGGGTGTTGCAGGATGATACCACACGGAAGAATTAGGAACTCGCGTATTAATATATCTATTAATAATAGATATTCACTTCCGGTTTTTGTTTGTAACAAAAATTACGTCACTGCTTACGTCACATTTCCCAAAATCGTCATAACATAGAATAAATACACTCAAAATTTGAACATGCAACATTAGACAGTCCTCATTGTTTTTTTAAAACAAGTTTTAATAAATACAGGACTGGTATTATATATCTATATATAGTTTGTTTTATTTTAATACATATTTAAAGTTTACATTTCAAATTGTTTTATTTTTTAATCCTTTAATGAATTTGATGATTTTACTTACTAAGGGTACACACTCGCTGATATTGAATTTTTTACTCCCACCCCTCAGGCAATATGTTGCAAAAATATATTTTTACATCGCCCGGAGGGTGTTTTTTATTTTGTATTAGTAGAAGATAATAATCATTTGTTTCCATAATTATATAGTTCCATGTTGGACACTTCACGTGGGGTAATGGTTAGCAAGCTAGTAATAACAAACCATTGTTAGTGGGTTCGATTCTCACTGGGCGCCCAGAGAACCCTCCTACCTACCGGTGGTGGTACCAAAAATAGCTGAGTTCCGTTGCCCGCTTTCAGATAGACCAACATCTTTTTAGTAAGGTAGGTTCTACCTGGGTATCAAGACCCTGAAATTAAGCCCTGTAATATGTCCTGTCTTAACTATGCGAGGTAAGTGTCATGGAAATAAATTTGGCGTATTTTTTTACCTTTTCTTCTTGTCATTTCAGTAACCTTGTATGCCACTGGGTGATCACGGCAGCCGATTCAGATAATATTGTCCATTTGCAGTTTGAGGATTTTGATGTTGAACTTTCTGATGATTGTACAAAGGATCATGTCGAGATTCACGATGGTAAGACTCACATTTGAATTGTCTTTAGGATTGAGATTACTTCCGAGTGAATTATGGCACGTGTTATATATATATATATATAATATATATATATATATATATATATATATATATATATATATATATGAAAATGGAAAAGGAATTGAATCCGACAATATGAGGAAAAATGAGTAAAGAAAAGAAATGTAAATGGATAAAATGAATTTAATCGATATCACATTAATCGATATCACTTACACATGTGTTTCGGTCAGTTTATGTGTGTGAAAATATTTCGCACACATAGAAGAATCGACCTTCATCAGAGTGAACATTTATTTTGAATGAAAAAATTCGTTGGGAAAAACAACAGAGACTTTTGGAAATATTCGAAAATCGATTTTTTTTAAAATTTGGAACGCTGAGAATAGAGTTAAGATAGACCGTTATGATTTGGATATTTGTTTTTTTCTAGGGGTTATGGTACAAAATAGTTTTTTTATTGTTACAAAAAATAAATTAAATAAAAATAAAGTGTTATTATTTATCAATAACATGTTGAATATTTTTCTGTGATATCGATTAAATTCATTTTATATGATTAATGTGATATCGATTAAATTCATTTTATCCATTTACATTTCTTTCTTTACTCATTTTTCCTCATATATATATATATATATATATATATATATATATATATATATATATATATGTGTGTGTGTGTGTGTGTGTGTGTGTGTGTGTAAGATAATCCAAATGATTGGTTGTAAGGGATGATTCTATTGGGATCTTCGGAATCTCACTGTACAACCATAGTGTATACTCTTGTAGGTGCAAACGTATATACTCATACAAGGATTTTTATAAATTCCTAAAAATACCTCAATGTATAATAATCAATAAATTAGTTATATACAGAGCCATATTTATATTTCAAAGTTTTTCTTTCTTTGAAAGTTATATATAATATATATAAATATATATAATATATATATATATAATATATATATATATATGTGTGTGTGTGTGTGTGTGTGTGTGTGTGTGTGTTGTGTGTAGGGTGTTTGTTACGTATGTTTCACAATGTTAGAATCATATGCTGATATATATAATATATATATATATATATATATATATATAATATTTATATTAAAAAAATCACACATATACAACTAATGACAAATCCAGTTCCCAAACACACATATATATAAAAGACAATTAAAACAGACATACACACATACACATACTCATTCATCCTGACACATCCCCATCATCCAACATTCTGGATCCACATCTGCATCACCATATAAACACTCCCCATCTAGAGAGAAGAAAATCCACAACCAACCCCCAACCACCCCTGCCCCTACTGACAACCTACTGTTGTCACCATTTTGAAAATGTCCTTCATTGAAGCAAGAATTATATTCGCCCTGAAGATAATCTAAATGACCGAAACGTTGCCTCGTCGACATTAAACACCCAGTTTCCATAACATCCCGTGTTTGTCTACTTTTCTCCACATATTGTCGGGTTAACCTCCTCATATTTCTCCCATATATATATACATATACATATGTATATGTAATATATATATATATATATATATATATATATATATATATATATATATATATATATCGAGAGAAAGAAAGAGTGTGAAAGTGTAAGTATTAATTATTTTATGTATCATTGCAGGTGGCAGCAAGGACAGTCCGCTGATTGGGATCTACTGTGGACAAGATTTACCTGAGGTGAAAAGTACCGGACGAAAAATGTTTATATCTTTGTATTCCAATGACAAAGGACAAAATATTGGATTTAAAGCAAAATACATAGCTTCACAAACAGGTAAGTACAATATGATAGACACGCTCCGGCAGAATTATCCTTCGATTTTGGAACTGAAATTTTTTTTTTTTTAAGTAAAAAAAGAAACACTTTTTTACTGATTTTCTTTTTTTGGGGGGGGGTGGATTACGTTGCACTTACTGGCCATTTTAAAATAGTAAAGTTGACGGGGATTACCCAAGCTGTGCTACCCATCTTGAGTTGGCAAGGACCGGTTTCGAACTTGCAGTTCCTATATGTATGCTCTATCGACTGAGCTAACCCATCCCTCTAATTGTTACATAACATCTTATCTTTACATATGCATACCCGTCTTGATATAGACGGTATGTATCGTATGAACGCATGCCCGTTGCTGCATTTCTCATACTCATCTTAATTTTATAATCTCCTAGCATACATATCTTTTCTTGTTCTATTTGGAAGCTTGGACTGGCTGAGTAGTGGCTTTCTAACTTAAACTGTCTAGCTGTCTTACGGTCGGTCCTCTGTTATCTGGCTTGTCTCACTTCAAATAAGTCGGTTGAGGTGTCTTGCGCTGTCGTTTGTTTTTAGTGACAACACGAAACGCCTCTTTAGTGAATTCCCATTTTATTTCAGTTCCTGGGTCCCTACCACTCAACCTGAGCGGTGAAAGTCTAGTTAACCGCTGGTCATTGCGTCTTCATTCGCCAGAGACCAGCCAGAAACTGACTATCTAACTAAACTCCTTCCCACAGTTCAAACTCCTAACAGGAAGAGAGGAGTCAAAATACGGTTACGAGACGTCCATCAAAATCTTTTACCTTTATTAACCGTGCATAATTAACAGAGTACCCATCAATTATGCAACATAATTATTCCTTATTTCCTAGAGTCCTTTAATTGTTGTATCTACGCAATCCTTAATGCTTACAAATCCTCTTCCTCCTTTTTTTCTTGATATATACGTCATCTCTCGAGATTAAGGCCCTGTGTAATGTTATCGATTTCCTAGCCCTTTTATCTATATGTCTGAGTTCCTTCATTGTCCATTTTAAGAACGGTCCAGAGTATCTTACAAATGTGACACCCCATGTGTGTATATTTACTTTGTCATTAATTGTTTTATTGCCGTAGTCTCATCCGGACATAAATACATACATACACACCAACTAGCCTTTATCTATGTATAGATACCCTTCTTAAAAATGTTCACTACTCAAACTTTATTATTTCCTTTCTTTTATATCCAGGTCATAAATGCAGTGGAATTACATACCTTATTGCTGTTCGAAACCGGAAGAAATATCTACTCTCACCAAATTATCCGCATTTCTACGGCAGGTTTGGCTTGTCACTTAATCCCTTTTATGCTATTTTACTAAAACATCTTTTAGATAAAAAAAAATACATTCACCTCTATTATATCACTAGCTAAATCCATACCTGTTGCATGTTTCTATTGGGATGTAATGGCTAGCAAGCTAGTCTCGCGAATCCATTACTTCTAAATAACGATATTTTCCATATTTGCGACCTTGTGTCATATCCGACTCAGGCTGAATGGGTTGGGTATTTTAAGGCATCCCATCGCACTGTAATGGTTAGCAAGTTAGTCTCACAGATTCATTTACAGTAAATAGCTGTTTGTTTGTTTATTGAATTTAACGGCATATCAACCCGTATGGGGTTATGTCATGCCTAACGGTTAGGAAGTAATACATATCGTGTATTTATATTTATACATTTTAGTAATTGGTTTTAACAATGTGTAGGCATTATTGGGGATTATGTTGTATGGTATTCATTTGTTTCATGTCTATATTCTATGGTATAATTTAATTTCCCTAAAAAAAGAGAGCATATCCTCCATGTTGAACATTTTCAAACAGATCTTTCATATTGTTTGCTTTAAAATAATGGTTTCTGTGAGCAAAAATCCTACATTCCATAAATAAGTGTTTAACTGTCAAAGGTGTTTGTTTGACATTGTTGTTGTTCTTGTTTGAGTATATAGGAGTGCGTTAGTCTTGTATGACCAATGCATAATCGGGACACAATGACTTGTTCCTTTCTAGACTTCCTTAAAGTTGGTCTCCAGACTCCCGAAGTGGGTTTGATTAGGAAGAGTTTATTGTGGATGTTGTTATTCCAGTGTTGTTGCCATTTTGTATGAAGGAATATATTAATTTTAGGTATCAAGTCAGTATATGGTATCTTGAAATTTTCGGGGATCAAATCTAGAGCCGATTTGACTGCAGAGTCAGCTCTTTCATTCCCCCTCACTCCTATATGACTTGGGATCCAGCATATAATCTCCTTAGAGTTAGACATCGATTCTAATCTATTCAGGAGCTTAATGATGAGAGGGTCTTCCAGTTTTTTATTTCTTAATGATAGTAGGACAGAGAGCGAGTGTGAGAAGATGATATATTTTGTGGTTATTTTCAGAGATGATATCAAGTGCTAGATCTATTGCACGGGTTTCAGCTGGAAAAAACGATCACATTAGGTTTTTTAATGATCCAAGGTGGTGTTTTTGGTATAATGGTTTTGTGAATATTTGTGAGAGGAATTTTAGATTCTTTGAGGGTGGGTTCCATCCTGATACCAAAAGGTTTTATTTCTTTTTCTTTTTTTTTTTTCAAAACATTCCTTGTATTCTTGGCTGAAGGTGCAGTCAAGGATTTGAGTTTTGTGTAGTATTGCAAGGCTAGTTTTTTGCATGTTAGCTGTAGGGGTGCTTCATAAGCCTCTAGTTCTGAAGGCTCCTATGACTTGCCTTAAGCATTCATGGTGTACAGAGTTGAGCTCTTTGAGGTAAAACCCCCTTGCAGATGGGCACCTAACGTGGTGTAATGGTTAGCAAGCTAGATTCACCAAGCATTGTTAGTGAGTTCGATTCTCACTGGGTGCCTCATCTAAGCTAAGCTTAGTAAATAACTATTTGCTGCTGAGATCTCGTTCCCTGACCACAAGTTGATGGCTGATCAACACTAGCTGGGTTACCCAGGTGAAGGTGTAGGATGTCGCAAGACCCAAAACGCCTAATGATTTTGGGATTATATCACTAACGATGTAGTCAGGGACACCTTTAGGGCGTATTACTTGAAAGCTTGTATCCTATCTTACTCGTGCGGAGGGGTTGGTAAATATGTATTAGTGCTATTTGAAATGCAAACAACTTCGTCCAGAATTTGAACTCGGGTCATCGTGTCAATTAACTACGATAATAACCATTACACAAAGAGCGCCTCTTAATAGGTTGAATATGCCATTAAATGATTTCCAACTTATTTTTCTGTGAAATATTCTTAACGTTTGTCTTTTTCTTTCTTTTTTAACAGCAACCTTTCTTGTTCCTGGTTGATCCAATCCGGAAGTATTGGTGGTCCGATGTACTTGGACGTGGTCGACTCCGACATTGAATACTCAGAAGGATGTCAAAAAGATTATGTAGAAATATATTTAGGTATGTTAGAATATGTTATTATAATGAAGATTATGTGTCAGTCTGTAACTGAAAGTACGTCACTCTCGACGTCACAATTCCCTTAGTTATTTACGTCACATTCTCCATTATTATATTTCTATTAGGATCTCAATTATCAAGAAAAAAGCAGCGGCAAACGTCTGTACTCTTCTGTGTTCTCATGCGCTGTTAAAATTTTCTGATTTTTATCAGTACCATTTCGTATGCAGCAATTGCTTAATTAAAATACATTATATCTATTCAAGGATAGATAGATAGATAGATAGATAGATAGATAGATAGATAGAAGGAATATCAATATGGAACTGACGAATCAAAGTATAATATCAGTATACTCTGATATATTACAATTATTTAACTAGAATATCTAATAATATTAATTCAAAGACTCATAGATAGATAGATAGATGAATAGATAAATAGATAGATAGATGATCAGATGAGAAAGATAGATGAATAGATAAATAGATAGATAGATGATCAGATGAGAAATATAAATGAATAGATAAAACTGATAGAGATAAATAAAAACATAGATAGATAGAATATCAATCAACGTTTGAATATATGAGGCTGTTCACTTCACGCTTATGCTTATAGGAGAGAATATGAATCTACGTTTCATTATATATTAATTCATTAATTCTGTTGCTCTTATCTATATACCGATTACATGCAATTGCATTTATGTATATAACCAAATAGCGTATAATAGTGTAAACGGGAATGATAATTTGCATATTGATCTTAAAAAGGGATTCTAATAAATATTTGCTTAGATCCATTGTTGGGTTTAATTTTTATAATTTAAAAAATCCATTATCAAAAAGGAATTATGTAATTTTAATGTCTGATTTAGTTAAATAGTTGAATTAAGATTTTTTTGGAAATGAAAGCCGGAACTGATGGAAAAGAGCTAGAGTTCTTCGAATATTACCCCCTCTGTTTCAAATATTATTATAATGGAGATTGTGTGTTTGTCTGTCTGTAACCGAAACTATATTACTACTCAATTCACAGTTCCCTTAGTTATTTACATCACATTCTCCATGATTTTATTTTTATTTAAACCTCAATGAATAATAAAATTGTTTTACATTATTAAGACTGTTGACCATATCTGCATACTAATAACATGCAATTGTATTTATAAATACAACAAAATAGCAGTTTACAGTGTGAATGGGAAGGCTAATTTGCATATTGATATTTAAAATGTAATTTTAATAAATATATGCTTAGTATTATTGGTTCTAACTGTTTGGTTTTATTTTAATGAATATAAGCAAAAATCTCTTTAATAAATCTTAAAAGAAATCCCTTAACAAGAAGAAATAACTGTAATATTATCTTTACTTCCTATTTTAACTAAACAGTTTAATTAGGAAAATTTACCAATGAAAAGACGGGAGTAACGGAAAATGATGGAAGAGTTAGTTTCAAAGTTGTTCTATTTTTCAATCATACCCCCTCTGTTCAAAATCTTTTTATCTACATTCTTATTCAGTTTCATTAGCCTTTCTAATCTAATATGATATTTTATTATAAAATTTAACTAAAATACTTGCACCCGGAGGGTGCATATATTTGCTAGTTAATACAATATTTGATTACATTAAAACTTAAATACTTTCCCGTGGCGGGACGCATATTTTTGCTAGTACTTGTAAAATCCATACAGTTACACAGCTCGCATTTGTCTTCGCTGTCTTCTTAGTAATACATGATATTATATATAATATATATATGTGTGTGTGTGGTGTGTGTGTGTGTGTGTGTATTAGTGTGTATATATATATATATAATATATATATATATATATATATGTGTGTGTGTGTGGTGTGTGTGTTGGTGTGTATTAGTGTGGATATATATATATATATATATATATATATATGTGTGTGTGTGTGTGTGTGTGTGTGTCTGTGTTGTGTCTGTGTATTGCAATATACACCTAAAAAATGTAATTGGATGCAATATCAGTGATGCTATTTAGTTCATTGGGCGGGGTCAACATCACCCACCTCCACTAAAGTGACCCGGGAGAGATTGATAACGTCTTAACATATATCCAACATAGGTGTTTGTCAGCACTTCTTGCGACGCTTTCAGCTAAAAATGGCTTATACCCACACACACACACACACACACAACATATATATATTATACATATAATATATATATATATATATATATATTTATTTATTTATATATTTTACATGTTTGGATTGAAGCATAGGAAGAAATTGATGCTATATTTGACAACCCTATTCCCTTCCACTGACTTTTAAAAATTAAAAATGAAATTCATCAATTAGATATTTAGGCTACACTATTTTTATCTAATTTTTTATAAGAAACATGCGTGGAACCCACATTTCAATATATATATATATATATATATATATATATATATATATATATATAATCGTAATAGAAGAACACAACACACAAACACACACACGACACACACACACACACACACACATACACACATATATATATATATATATATATATATATATATATGATACGAGGGTAAACACAAAAGTGAGATCTCCAAATCCTTGGGACATTTAAGTGATTGATGGGCGATGACACTAGGTGTCGTTTGAAACCGCGACTTTCATTAGACGAAAATAAGTAATAAAGAAATTATGTGCACACAAAACTGTCTTATTCATCATTCCGCCCGAGAAGAGATGACGACAAGATGATTAGAACATCAACAATATGCGGACAAAAGGCGAACAGACTTACAGAACGATTGAAACGACAAATGAAGAGTTGGGCGCCTACTGATAACAAGTATATTTCGTAGATATGCAAGAAAGCAACTAGATGATAAATAACGAAGTATGTAATAGATATTGTGGTACTATGATTGTAAAAGTAAGAGCCGGGTATTTCAGCTAGTATTCATTTATGTCTTCTTTTTTCATTTTTATCTGACAAGCTAACCTGTTGCTAACCAATCTTTTTACCAAGCTAAACTGTTGCTAACCAATCTTTTTACCAAGCTAACCTGTTGTTAACCAATCTTTTTACCAAGCTAAACTGTTGCTAACCAATCTTTTTACCAAGCTAACCTGTTGTTAAACAATCTTTTTACCAAGCTAAACTGTTGCTAACCAATCTTTTTACCAAGCTAACCTGTTGTTAACCAATCTTTTTACCTTTCTGTTTCAGGTCTTTCTCGAGACGCACCCATCTTTAGTCGCTGGTGCGGTGGGACAAGACGAAAGTTCTACACCTTCAATTTCTACAATTATCTCTTTGTCCACTTCCACACAGACAGCGCCTTCTCTGGAAGAGGATTTCTGTTGTCATATTATCTCGTGCAAAGTACGTACGTCACTTCCTGCCTGACTGAATCAGCAAGANGAGCATAGAATGTGTGTTGTTGTTGTTGTTGTTCGAGTATCAGAGTTAACTAAGAAATAATAGGAAGATACACAACTAGTATTAAGTATAAGTAAAGGTTTACTAAGCAGAGATTTATGGGGTTATACCAAGATAAAAGCTGGTAGCAATACAATTGGGATCTTTGAATGCAGTGCTCCTCTAGAGAGCTCAGCACCAAAAATTAGTCAGAATGCAGCAGAGCATCGACTTGATTAGTGTGGATAATTCATTCCTGGATATAACCAATGTTGTAACATGAATATCGGAGTTAGAAGCGAAATAATAGGAAAAAACACTAGTATTAAGGATAGGAAAAAGGTTTACTAAGCAGAGATACAAGGTGACCAGAGTAATTCGCAATTGCTAGATTAAATTAACAAGTCCCGTGAGATCTTGTTTTTCCCCTACGAGGTTTCGTCAGACATTATTATATGAAAACCAGACAATTCCATTCTCGTTATTAAGGTAGTGTAGAAGTTGGTTTTTTTAGTATAGTTTACGGCATGTCAAGCCTTGGGTTATTTTATGCCGAAGACGTTTTTGTTTTATTCATTCCTCTTGAGTATTCGATTTTTTAAAACTCATTTTTAAAATCATTTTGATATATTTAACCCATAGATTGGCACTAACAGGTTCTACCACTCCAGGTAAGAGTGGATCTCGGGATTAATGACAATGAAGGGGTACTCACTCTCCCAGAGCTTCAGTATTGGAACCTCACCCTTAGATTCAGTTTAACATCATACCCAGGACACTAAGACCCTCAGCCACCGCTTTCAAGCACATATATTATAAAAAGGGATTGGGGTTTGCCATATTCAGTCTGGACAATCATATTGGTGTTAGGCTTGACATGACCAGCGATTGATCGGAGTGGGGCCTCTCCTACCACCCGTCTTAGCCACCAGGATTCCGTATTGAGACTCCACGGTTCCACTCACGGCCAACAGGCGGCGCCATTGGGGTGATCTCTCTCTCTTCTCTCGCCATTATATACCCGGATACAGTTGAAGGGATTATATAACAAAAAGAAAAATAAAGAAGAAAAGAAAGAACGAAAAAAAAACGGAAAGAAAAAGATTGGAAGGGGGAAGAAAATGAAAGAAATGTAAAAGTTAAAATAAAAATGTAAGAAAATAAAAGAAGGCAGAAAAGGAAAGGAAATTAAAAAAAAAGAAAGAAGAGAGAGAGAGAGAGAGAAGGAGAGAGAGAGAGAGAGAGAGAGAGATAGAGAGAGAGAGATAAAGGTGGCGAGAGAGGAGGGGGGGGGGAGAGAAAAAATAAAAGGGAAAAGAACATAAAAAAGAAAAGAGGAAAAAGAAAAGAAAAAGAACAAAAAACTGAAAAAGAGGGAAAAATCGGCAAAGAAAAGAAAACACAATAACAGAAAATGAAAAACAGAAAATGATGAAAGGAAGGAACAAGAAAAAGAGAAAAAATGAAAAAGAAGAAAGAAACGAAACGAAACTATACAATAAAGAAATGAAATAAAAGATAAAGAAAAAAAGATAAGAGGAAAGAAAGGAAAAAAAGAAAAAAAGAAGAAAAATGAATGGAAGAAACAAAAAAAGAAAAAAGAAAGAAAGAAAAGAAAAAAAGAAAATCACAGTAGAATGAATAAGAAAAGAAATAAAAAGAGAGAAGAAGAAAAAAAGAAAGAAAAGGAAAGAAAAAGAAAAGAAAAGAAAAAAATTACACGAAAAGAAAGAAAGAAAGAAAACGAAATGAAATGAAAAGAAAAAAAAAAAAAAAAAAAAAAAAAAGAAAAAAAAAGGAAAAAAGAAAGAAAAAAAAGATAGAAAGAAATGTCCTACCGTCATAAACTTTAAAATAAGTATTGTCACAGGCTGCAGATTTTCCTAAAGATGAAAAAAATGACTTCTATTTGAAATGTCTCCGGATTGGTTCAATAAGCCACGAACAGGCAGCAGATCTGCAAGATAGACAAAGGTTATCTCCCTTACACGAATAGCGTTTCATTTCATGTATAAATTTTCACAATCCCATCTAAGTAACTGTAATCGAATTCTTAGAACCTTGCGTTATACAATTCCACACTACGTACCTCAAAACAGCTCATGTTTTAGTGCGTTTAAAATCCTACAATGTGTCTAATATATCACTAAGAATACAGGTTTACATAATATATGGTGTGGTTAATTTGCATACTGGTTTAAGCAAAACCGAATTTAAAAATACTTTCTTGGTGTTATTGATCGCTAATATTATTGTTTTATTCTCCAACGTATCAAAATCAATCAAAACCAATTAAGATAATAATTAGAATAAGTGTGATATTTTTATATGCGTTCTTATTCAATTTCGTTAGTCTTTCTAAGCTAGTATATTTAATTAAATTAAAGAATCCGGCGGAGGGAGAATATTCTTGATGGTTTGATTAAAAAAAAAGCTATTATGAATATTAACACTTCTATTGGCCTATGAAACTATTTGCCACCCTCGTGAGAATTCAGGAAGTGATTGTGACCCTTGATTTTCCCAGCACAAAATCGTTTGGATCTAAAAATGTTTACGTGCTTAAAACATAAGATAAAAAATTAAAAAAAGAATGACCCTCAAAACGAATGAAATAAAAACAAAACAAACCCAGATGTTTTTTTACCTATAAAATGGCCGATAAAAAGTTGTTGGGAGACAAATAATTTGACTTCTCCTTTGACTGCAAAAGATCCAGCAGGACCACACACATCGAGCTGGAAGAAATAAAAAAAAAACATGTTGAAAGAATAAAAAAAGAATGACCAGTTAGTCTGTTTTATTGGTTGGTTAATTCTTAAGTGGTCAACCAATTGAATATTGAATTGGCTATCGATTGCCTCAACATCGGTTGATTCTAGCGGGAACCGTACTTTCAGTGCAACTGGTAGTTGTTTAATTTTATGGCATATAACTCTTTTTCGATCATTTTCAGGTCATTTTACATGGCCAAAGTGCAAGTCTTTTTGATAAACAAAGAGCTCAGCGTTACTTACAGTACCTTGCTGTGCTCAAATACTTAACAGGATCATACGTTTTAAGTTCGGTAATTCCGGGAACCAGTGGCTTTCAGTGTCTTATTTGTTTAACGGCATGTCAACGTCTGTTATGGGTTATGTAACGCCAGAATTGTTAACTTTCAAATGTTTATTGTGATCATAAGTATTTATCAGGTTTAGTTTTGTTTAGTTTATTACATTTGGTTAATGGCGTATCAACTCTGTATCGGTTATTAAGCCAAACTTTGATGCAAAGAATTTCCAACAACAGTTATCTGGTTTCAAGTATTCTTATCTAGATACTTTAATAAATTTATTAACAAAAACGGTATAGCAAGAGGTTTTTAAATAGAAAATACACTTCAAATAATCAGCCTTAGAGAATAAAGCAACTTCTGTTCAATCTGCTAAATTAATGATTCATTTGAAATGTTTTATTGTAATCATAACTATCATAGATTTAGTCTCGTTCGGATTATTTCATTTGTTTAAATGGCATATCAAACATTCAATGAGGTTAATTTAATACCAAAATTGCATTATTTCTAAATGTTTGATTGTAATCATAAACTACTTATCAGTTCGGTTTGTGTATTTGTTAAATTGGGCATGTCAACTCCTTATGGGTTATTTAATGGCGAGATCTGACAGTTTGTAACATCTTTAATCAGTAACCATAAACTAGGAGGTTTGTTTCGGTGCGGTTCAGTTTTGGTGCGGCTGGTATTATTTTGTTTAATGGCGTATCAACTCGCGTATTGGGTATTTAATGCCGAAAATTTGATTTTCTGTAGATTTATAAATAGTAAACAATGGTAAGTTAAAAATATGATCCTTACCAGGTAAGGCTTTGTTTAATATAGTGTTATAGGTGATACACCCTATGAAGACTAATGGAATGCGCCGGACAGGTTTACTATTAAATTTAACAGGAATAATTTGTGGCCTTAGCAGTAAAGCCAATTGCGAGTGCAATAACCTGTTCGTCGAAACGTAATTTCACATGCTCTCTATAGTATTTGTCTACTTTCTGTGGCTAATACATGTTTCTACTTTTTGTTACCTGTCGCTTTTTCTTATTTGAGCCCTTAAAAACTCACAACATATAGCCATTTGGGGACACTTTGGATAGAGTTACGGCAAGGTTAGACCTAAAACAAGATAAGCTTCAACAATTCAAAAATTATCTTATGCAATAACCGACACTTTGTTTTTTGAGGTGAAAAATAAGTCTAAAAAAATGTTAATTTCACGAATATATATGGATTAAATAAATGGTTAGGTTCAAAAATTCCGTGGAGGCTCCCGATTACGATATGAAGCCTCCCGAGTTTGACAAAAAAAACAACTGAAGAGTGACGGAGGACACATCAGCCGAAACGTTGTGAATAACATAAAGAAGATGCAACAATACAAAAAGTCTAAATAGTACAAATTACAAGTCTCGTCTAAAAGTTCGACACCTGAAGAGTGCCGGAGGGTATATCGGCCGAAACGTTGTGCATATAACAATAAGATAAGTATAACAGTCTGAAAGTCTAAATAGTACAAATTATCAAGCCTCATTTAAAAAATCTGACAAGAAACACCTGAAGAAGACCGGAGAGCACATCAGCCGAAACATTGTGTATATAACAATAAAGATGAGGATAACAGTCCGAAAAATGTAGATAATACAAATTATGCGGTAGATCTTAGGCTTTTTTTCTCTAACTGATACAGATATTTGAGATGTTTAATTCGTTTATCAAGAAAAAAAAATGTGCATGGCAACTTACGTCTTCTGACCGATCTGAGTCGGATTTTAAATCCTTTGTACTCGTAAGAATTATCCGTGAAAACTCGATGAGAAAACCGACTGACTGCTGAGAAAATGAGGGGTTTCTTTCCACACCAACGACCCAGCACATTCGCCTCTTTGGTACTGCCTGTTGAAAAACGAAAAAATATATCAATTAGTGGCTAATATAAGGAAACACACACACGCATATATATATATATATATATATATATATATATATATATATATATATATATATCAGCTACAGTACCCGGTAATAATCGAGAAATCTACGGTTATTCGCAGTTCCATACTGCATTTTCAGTAGCAACCTTTAGTATGTGTGTTTATAAGCACTGGTTTTACACAGGCGATAGAAATTAGCATTTATGTTGTAAAGTAAGTAAAGTCGGCCTAAAGTCGGTATCGGCCAGTCAGCGAGGGAGTCTATCCCCTTTTCAATAGCGCTAGACCAAGGAGATTGTTTTAGCATCTGAGGTGGTGCGCCACACCTACCATCAGCTCCTTACTTTACCGCACAGATCCCTGTGCTACTCATACGCTGAGTTGGCGAGGACCGGTATCGAACTAGCAACCTTGTGGTTTCTAGCCGAACGCTCTACCGACTGAGTTGTAGATTACGCTTAAATAGTTAAAACTGATAAAAAATTCGAATGTTGCCTTTTTAATCAAATTAACCAAGAAAAGAAAGAAATGTTATTTCTAATAACAAGTAACACACACACACCACACACACACATATATTAGAAACCACATGGTTCCTAGTTCGATTCCGGTCCTCGCCAACTCAGCGTATGAGTAGCACTTGTGCGGTAAAGTAAGGAGCTGATGGTAGGTGTGGCGCTCCACCTCAGATGTCAAAACAATCTCCTTGGTCTAGCCCTAGTGAAAAGGGGATAGACTCCCTCGCTGATTGGCTGATACCTGCTTTAGGCCGCCCCGACGACTTTACTTTTTTACTTTATATATATATATATATATATATATATGTGTGTGTGTGTGTGTGTGTGTGTGTTTATGAAGAGGGGTGACTTAACGAAGAATATAAAATACCGAGTTCGTCGCAACTTCGACCGTCGATAAAATAATTAACAGAAAAGTCAGGGTTATAAGGAATATAAGAGTGCTCAATACATTTTTAGAGCAGATTTATTAAAATGGTATAGTCAGATAGCCTACAGCGTTCCCGTACACTGTGGGCCTACAATAATGCCCTTTGTTTACTTTCGTTTGTTTTTAATTAATTGATTTAATTAATTCATCACAGATAACCCTGACGATCCGTACTAGGTGAAATCCATGCAGGCTATCTAAAAAATACCATTTTAGTAGAAATATATATATATATCATTAGGGTGTGCAATGGCAATAAATGCTGAAGAAACTTGACGTTTCAACGCGGAAGACAACAAAAACTGCGTGTATTTGAGAACGATTGCCTCAGGACTATAGTGGGAGTATCTTTCATAAATCACATAAAAATAAATGATATAAATTGTGATCTTTGGGGTAGCTAATGTAGATAATACAAGAGAGAGTAAAAAAGTAATGTCATTTGTTTAGGACAGGTATAATTACCAATACAGGATCATGTATCATACATCAAAATGAAGCTGGTCCTCTGTGGATCACATCCATACTTCTCCACATAATCACCGTTTCTCTCTATAGCAATTATCTGCATTCAAACGAGAAGATATATTCCAGCCCCGTAAAATTCTGTTGACTATTCTTTGAGCCACTTCTCCACTACAGATTTCACTTCCTCTTCACTGGAATAATGTTTGCCTCTCAAACCCTCTTTCATGGAGCCGAAGAGATGATAGTCTGAAGGTGCTAAATCTGGTGAGTATGGAGAATGCGGTAAAGTTTTCCATGCGAATGAGTCGATTTTCTCCCCTGTCCTGATGCTGATGTGTGGTCGACCATTGTAATGCAGAAGGAGGAATTATCAATTGGCAAGTTGGGTCTTACTCGTAGGATTCTTGCTCTGAACCTCGTTAGGGTCTCAATGTAAGCCTTAGTTTTATAAAAAAAAACTTCACATGAAATAAAGAATATGACACTACTTTTTGACTCGCTGTCGTAGTAATAAATAATAAAGATTTTCTTACCGTCAAGATTGTGGCGAAGTCATAAATACATCCAATGGATTCTTCAATTTCTGATTCTACAACTTGCATTTCAATCAGATCATTTGGATATTGGGATTCAATCATCCACGTACACGTGACGTTTCTTTAAAAAAGATAAAAAAATTATATGCAGTGACGTGTTTGGATTTATTTGTTTAACTGCATATCAATTCCTCATGGGAAAGGTATGAATCCAACTATTCTCCTCCAGGTAATTAGTAGGTCATTTGGGCTCATTAACCGTGGTATGGCAACCTCTCAAGGAGAAGGAAAACTCTGAATTCAAACCAAAAGGGCTCTCTTCTCATTAATTCGGGTAGCTTGTGAATAATGTAAGTAGTGTAGATATGATTTGAATTGAGTTCATTAAAAATTCAAATCGGAGAGTTGAGTGTAAAGTTACTGCCGACCGTTATGATTGACATGAGGTAACCATCGCTTGAGCCTCCGAAAATGGTCAGTAGAAGCGTGTGAACAGAAATTAAGTTTTAGTCAGTTGCAGCCAGTCGCTCACTGAGAGAAGACGTTCTCTCAAGATGTCGCTTCTCACCGCGCGGTTTTGTGCTGCGGTTATTTTAATAAAGAAAATAGAAAAACAAAAAGTGTTTGTTAATTAATCAACAAGAGATGACCAGCCCAAACAGAAAGAAGAAATCAACCCACAGAAGAAGCCCAAAGGAAAATGGCCACCGAACAAGTAGAACCTCTCATACTTTATCTCTCTCTCTCGCCATATATATATATATATAGGATGTGACACAAGGTCAATTTCTTAAGCGAAATTTAATAGGTCTGAATTTAGAGTTTTCCTTCTCCTAGACTGGTTACCTAGCCATGGTAAAGAGCCCAGTGTGCTCTGCTATTTGCCCACAGTTGGAAGGAGAACTGGATCCATATATTTCCCTAGAATATTAGCGTCATGTGAAATGCAAACAGCTTCGTCCAGGATTTGCCCTCGGGTCGACGAGTCCATTTCCTACGACTCTAACCATTACACCATACCCCTCCATAGAAAGAGGTATATAAACAAAAACTACTTTGAGAGCGCTTCCTCTTTCTATTCTTCCTTTGCGTCACTTTTAATACTACCCGATTTTTATTAAATAATTGTGACTAGATATAATCTCCTCGTCTAATTCTAACTTCCTGCTCGTGTTTATTATTTCGGGTAGCTAATGTATTATTATCTTTCTCAGATAGGGCCTGTAAAATATTACCGACTTACAACTCTTGCAACCTGTTCTAGGAGGAAGGAAAAACTGTGACATTCCAAACCTATAAAAACTCCGCTACAAAAATTGGTCTTGTGTCACGTCTGTTCGTGCAGGGGCGGGGGGGAGTCCCCGTTGGTGCCGAGGGCTTAACCGTTGCTGGACTATGACATCGTTAAATATAAACGAATATGAACTTTCAGGTCACGCATTACGTTTTTTTCGTACTAAAATAATTGGGAAAGGCATGAACGCCTTCGATCCCCAGCTATGGTTAAAACACCCCCAAAAAAATTTAAATACCCAACAAAATTGCAGTAAAACAAAAATGGGTCTTCGTTCATAAAAAACCCAAAAAGTTAAACCAACCAACCAACCAAACCAACCAAACCAAACCAAAACCAATTCAGTTGGTTTTGTTTTTCTTAAGAATTAAGCGGTTTGGTTTATTTGTAATAAAGGATATCTAACTCCTTATATATTTTAATGCCAAAAAAAGAAGCCCCATATAAACATTTATCGTACAAAACTGAAAATTACAAGATAATCCCAAATAAACAGGTCTCCAAAACAATTTGAAATTTCACCAGCCAATGAATAAAGAATAAACGTTTATTCTTATTGTCCAATACAGCGGCTTACCCGGCGTCGGCCTGGCGTAGAGAGGGAATTTTTAAAGATAGTACCACAGGAGTCCATTATTTACTGAAATGCGCTGAGATTGAAAAGTCCTCGTGGATGCCCCATTTAAATCCCTATGCTAAAAAAATAGCCCTTGCATTGATCCAGCTACTCTGAAAGAAAATTGTCTACTATCTAAAATATTAAAAATGAAAAAAAAATCCATGCTGTTATCATTTTAAATTTTATTTTTCTAATTATCTTCAACAAATATAAAAATCTCTATTATTTTGCTCAAAAAAACCAATCCTGGCTGATATTAATGTGTATATATACTTAATCTTGTCATTAATTGTTTTATTTTCGAAGTTCCTCCGGACATACATATTATCACACAACTGCCCTTTATAATGTATTGACTACAATTTCATCCGAATACATACACACTAACTGCCCTTTATTAATGTATAGATGATGTCTTACATTAGTTTAAAGTTTGAACCATCTTCTATTTTTTTACATAAAATCACCATTTCTGTCGATACATTTTTGTTGGCGCTGTGTAGTTTTTGTATGCCCATGTCATATCCATTCGTTCTTTGCTGTTTTGTTGCCATTTGTTCAAAAATCGTTGAATATTTGTCGTCGATTACACCCGCCCCAACACGCCTCACAGTGGCTGGACGGTGTTTTAAGCCATGCACGACTTCTTCATACACTCCGTTAATTCGTGAATGCAATTTCAATCGGTTTAAAACTCTTTTGCGTTGTAAAATCCCTACCATAAAATGTGTAAACTTCAACAATTGCGCGTAGCGTCAATCGAAAACTCCAGCAGAAACAACTCCCAGCCGAAGACTGTGTCATGCCAGCTGGCGCAGTGCAGGGAAGACGCAGGGTAGGGGCCACGATGCCACAACAAACACAAACAAGTGTTGCTATAGACGCACGAACAGTTTCCTGCGTACCCAGCGCTTTGGATTATATTAACATTTTTTTCTAGGAAGACAGACTTACCCTTCATAGACAGTCGGGCAGTAAAGATTTTCAACTCGTGCCAAGATTTTCTTCACGAACTGTCACAGAAATTTGGATTACTTTCGTATATTCACTTGCTTATTAATTGCAAGTTATTGATCTAGGACAGATTGATTATTGATTGATTGATGATTTTATCGACATTCTCTCGTTAGGGTTATTTAGGCTTATTTCTTAGAGTGTCATAAACCTCAGCTAAAAAATGGACCTACTTCGTTTTTTATTTATAAGAAAGAAAGGGATGAAAAAGGACATTCTACACAAAAAAAATATAGGAAGAAAACGAAAAATAGAGTGCGGGGAAAACGATAGAAGAGGTTGAGTCATGGACACGATTAATGCTAATCGGTTTTAATCGAACATAATGAAAAAGAGATGAAAAGTAGGAAAGAAAGAAAAAGAAGAGAGAGAGAGAGAGAGAGAGAGAAGAGAGAGAGATGGAAGCAGTCGAGAGAGAGAGAGATGAGAGAGAGAGAAGAGAGAGAGAGAGTTAAATCCAAAGAATATTCAACTTTTTACATACTTAGCTATTATTAGTAATAAAGTTCTTAAGTAAACATATCAAACGTGTATAAATCAAATTAATCATACTGTGGTATATCCTCACAGGTCCTGTAGTGCTGGCCATAATTCACATTAGCTGAAACGTTATGAAAGCTAGGATTTATTAACATTTTTTTGTAGGAGACAGACTTACCTCATTAGACAGTCGGGTCAGTATAGGAATTGGTTAACTCGTTGCCAGGAATTTCTCACGACCTGTCACCAGAAATTGGGCTCCGAACAAAAACCGAATCCGCTGTTTATAAAAAAAGAAAAAAGATGAATATATTTTTTAAAAAGTTCATTTTGAGACGACAAAGTTGGAAAAATAAATAACAAAAGTTCCAAAATGCACAAAGTGCATATTAATAGATATATATATATATATATATGTATAGTTGCCACACACACCACACACAACACACACACCACACACCCACATATATATAATATATATATATATATATATATATATATATATAAGTGATCGCAGACTGAAGCTTTAATCATTTTAATTAACACTTCTAAATGAAAAACACGTTGCAAGCTAAGTTACAATATTATAAAGTTATGATGTCTAGACGTCTAGACAACAGTCTAGACAGGTCAATGCCCACCTTTCGATATTATTTCATCAGTAGTGTAGTGTTGTAACCGTTAAAGATATTAACTTAATGACGTTAGTGTAGTTGTAATCTTCCAATGTTATAACCTTGTGTGGTTACCTAGTGTTTCGCCCAAAACTACTGATAAAATAATATCGAAAGGTGGCATTGACCTGTCTAGACTGTTGTCTAGACGTCTAGACATCATAACTTTATAATATTAGTAACTTAGCTATGCACGTGTTTTCATTTAGAAGTGTTAAATTAAAAAGATTAAAGCTTCAGTCTCGATCCTTATATATAATATATATATATATATATATATATATATATATATATGTGTGTGTGTGTGTGTGTGTGTGTGTTGTGTGTGTGTGTGCAAATATATAATATATATATATATATATATATATCCTAATTTAATATGATTTGCATTTGGAACTTTTTATTTATTTTTCCAACTTTGTCGTCTAAAAATGAACTTAAAAAAATATATTCAATCTTTTTTCTTTTTTTAATAAACAGCGGATTCGGTTTGTTCGGAGCCAATTTCTGTGACAGTCGTGAGAAATTCCTGGCACGAGTTAACATCTCCTTACTACCCGACTGTCTATGAAGGGTAAGTCTGTCTCCTACAAAAAAATGTTAATATAATCCTAGCTTTCATAAACGTTTCAGCTAATGTGAATTATGCAGCACTAGCAGGACCTGTGAATATACCACAGTATGATAATTTGATTATTACAACGTTTGATATGTTTACTTAAGAACTATTACTAAATAGCTAAATATGTAAAAAGTATGATATTCTTGATTTAAACTCTCTCTCTCTCTCTCTCTCTCTCTCTCTCTCTCTCTCTCTCTCTCTCTCTCTCTCTCTCTCTCTCTCTCTCTCTTCTTTTTCTTTCTTTCCTACTTTTCATCTTTTCATTATGTTCGATTAAAACCGATTAGCATTATCGTGTCCATGCACTCAACCCCTCTCTCTATCTTTCCCCACTCTATTTCTTCGTTTCTTTCTAATATTTTTTGTGTAGAATGTCCTTTTTCATCCCTTTCTTTCTTTAAAATAAAAACGAAGTGGTCCATTTTTTAGCTGAGGTTATGACACTCATAAGAAATAAGCCTAAAATAACCCTAAACGGAGAGAAATGTCGATAAAATCAATCAATCAATCAATCAATCAATCATGTCTAGATCGATAACTTGCATTAAATAAGCAAGTGAATATACGAAAGTAATCCCAAATTTCTGTGACAGTCGTGAGAAAATCTTGGCACGAGTTAAAAATCTCCTTACTGCCCGACTGTCTATGAAGGGTAAGTCTGTCTCCTAGAAAAAAATGTTAATATAATCCAAAGCGCTGGGTACGCAGGGAAACTGTTCGTGCGTCTATTAGCAACACTGTTGTGTTTGTTGTGCATGTGCCCTACCCCTGCGTCTGTCCCTGCACGCGTCTAGCTGGCAGACACAGTCTTGGCTTGGGAGTTGTTTCTGCTGGAGTTTTCGATTGACGCTACGCCAATTGTGAAGTTTACACATTTATTAGATTTTTCAACGCAAAAAGTTTTAAACCGATTGAAATTCATTACGAATTAACGGAAGTGTATGAAGAGTCGTGCATGGATCTAAAAAACCGTCCAGTGGTATAGGGAGCGTGTAACGACGACAATATTCAACGATTTTTGAACAACATGGCAACGAACTGGTATGACATGGGCATACAAAAACTACCACAGCGCCAACAAAAATGTATCGACAGAAATGGTGATTTTATGTAAAAAAAAATAGAAAGATGTTCAAACTTTAAACTAATGTAAACATCATCTATACATATATAAAGGGCAGTTGTGTGTATGTATGTCTGGATGAAATTCTATCAATACATATATAAAGGGCAGTTGTGTGTATATGTATGTCCGGAGGAAACTTCGAAAATAAAACAATTAATGACAAATTAAGTATATATACACATTAAATATCAACAGGACTTGGTTTTTTGAGCAAAAATAATAGAGATTTGATTTATATTTGTGAAGATAATTAGAAAATAAAATTTAAATGATAACAGCATGGATTTTTTTTTCATTTAATATTTTAGATAGTAGACATTTCTTTTCAGAGTAGCTGGATCAATGCAAGGGCTATTTTTTTACATAGGGATTTAAATGGGGCATCCCACGAGGATTCAACTCACGATTCAGTAATAATGGATCTGTGGTACTATCTTTAAAAAAATCCCTCTCTACCCAGGCGACGCCGGGTAGCCGCTGCTAGTTGACAATAAAGAATAAACGTTTATTCTTTATTCATGCTGTGATTTCAAAATGTTTTGGAGACCTTATTCTTTGGGATTATCTTGTATTTTCAGTTTTGTACGGAATAATGTTTAATGGGCTTCTTTTTGCATTAAATAACCTATAAGGAGTTAATATGCCTTTATACAAATAAACCAAACCTTAATTCTTAAGAAAACACACCACTGGATTAGTTGGTTGGTTGGTTGGTTGGTTGGTTGGTTGGTTACTTTTTGGGTTTTTTATGACGAAGACATTTTTGTTTTATGCAATTTTGTTGGGTATTTAATTTTTTGGAGCTGTTTAACCCATAGCTGGGGATGAGGCGTTCATGCCTTTCCCAATTATTTTAGTACGAAAAAAAACGTAATAGCGTGACTGAAGTTCATATTCGTTTATTACGATGTCATAGTCCAGCACGTTAACCACCACCACGGGGACTCCCCCCCCCCTGCACGAACAGAACGTGACACAAGACCAATTTTTGTAAGCGGAGTTTTATAGGTTTGAATTCACAGTTTTCCTTCTCCTAGACAGGTTGCAGAGTTGTAGTCGGTATATTTTACAGCCCCATCTGACAAAGATAATAATACAAGCTAAGATAATAATAAACAACGAGAAAGGAAGTAGAATTAAGACGAGTAAGATTAATACTAGTCACAATTATTAATAAAAATCGGGTAGTATTAAGAAGGTGACCAAAGGAAGAATAGAAAGAGGAAGCGCTCTCAAAGTAGTTTTTGTTATATACCTCTTTCTATGGAGGGGTATGGTGTAATGGTTAGAGTCGTAGGAAATGGACTCGTCGACCCGAGGGCAAATCCTGGACGAAGCTGTTTGCATTTCACATGACGCTAATATTCTAGGGAAATATATGGATCCAGTTCTCCTTCCAACTGTGGGCAAATAGCAGAGCACACTGGGCTCTTTAACCATGGCTAGGTAACCAGTCTAGGAGAAGGAAAACTCTAAATTCAGACCTATTAAATTCCGCTTAAGAAATTGACCTTGTGTCACATCCTATATATATATATATATATGGCGAGAGAGAGAGATAAAGTATGAGAGGTTCTTACTTGTTCGGTGGCCATTTTCCTTTGGGCTTCTTCTGTGGGTTGATTTCTTCTTTCTGTTTGGGCTGGTCATCTCTTGTTGATTAATTAACAAACACTTTTTGTTTTTCTATTTTCTTTATTAAAATAACCGCAGCACAAAACCGCGCGGTGAGAAGCGACATCTTGAGAGAACGTCTTCTCTCAGTGAGCGACTGGCTGCAACTGACTAAAACTTAATTTCTGTTCACACGCTTCTACTGACCATTTTTCGGAGGGCTCAAGCGATGGTTACCTCATGTCAATCATAACGGTCGGCAGTAACTTTACACTCAACTCTCCGATTTGAATTTTTAATGAACTCAATTCAAATCATATCTACACTACTTACATTATTCACAAGCTACCCACGAATTAATGAGAAGAGAGCCCTTTTGGTTTGAATTCAGAGTTTTCCTTCTCCTTGAGAGGTTGCCATACCACGGTTAATGAGCCCAAATGCCCTACTAATTACCTGGAGGAGAATAGTTGGATTCATACCTTTCCCATGAGGAATTGATATGCAGTTAAACAAATAAATCCAAACACGTCACTGCATATAACATTTTTTTATCTTTTTTAAAGAAACGTCACGTGTACGTGGATGATTGAATCCCAATATCCAAATGATCTGATTGAAATGCAAGTTGTAGAATCAGAAATTGAAGAATCCATTGGATGTATTTATGACTTCGCCACAATCTATGACGGTAAGAAAATCTTTATTATTTATTACTACGACAGCGAGTCAAAAAGTAGTGTCATATTCTTTATTTCATGTGAAGTTTTTTTTTTTTATAAAACTAAGGCTTACATTGAGACCCTAACGAGGTTCAGAGCAAGAATCCTACGAGTAAGACCCAACTTGCCAATTGATAATTCCTCCTTCTGCATTACAATGGTCGACCACACATCAGCATCAGGACAGGGGAGAAAATCGACTCATTCGCATGGAAAACTTTACCGCATTCTCCATACTCACCAGATTTAGCACCTTCAGACTATCATCTCTTCGGCTCCATGAAAGAGGGTTTGAGAGGCAAACATTATTCCAGTGAAGAGGAAGTGAAATCTGTAGTGGAGAAGTGGCTCAAAGAATAGTCAACAGAATTTTACGGGGCTGGAATATATCTTCTCGTTTGAATGCAGATAATTGCTATAGAGAGAAACGGTGATTATGTGGAGAAGTATGGATGTGATCCACAGAGGACCAGCTTCATTTTGATGTATGATACATGATCCTGTATTGGTAATTATACCTGTCCTAAACAAAATGACATTACTTTTTTACTCTCTCTTGTATTATCTACATTAGCTACCCCAAAGATCACAATTTATATCATTTATTTTTATGTGATTTATGAAAGATACTCCCACTATAGTCCTGAGGCAATCGTTCTCAAATACACGCAGTTTTTGTTGTCTTCCGCGTTGAAACGTCAAGTTTCTTCAGCATTTATTGCCATTGCACACCCTAATGATATATATATATATTTCTACTAAAATGGTATTTTTAGATAGCCTGCATGGATTTCACCTAGTACGGATCGTCAGGGTTATCTGTGATGAATTAATTAAATCAATTAATTAAAAACAAACGAAAGTAAACAAAGGGCATTATTGTAGGCCCACAGTGTACGGGAACGCTGTAGGCTATCTGACTATACCATTTTAATAAATCTGCTCTAAAAATGTATTGAGCACTCTTATATTCCTTATAACCCTGACTTTTTCTGTTAATTATTTTATCGACGGTCGAAGTTGCGACGAACTCG
Source organism: Doryteuthis pealeii (assembly GCA_023376005.1). Lineage (NCBI taxonomy): Eukaryota > Metazoa > Mollusca > Cephalopoda > Myopsida > Loliginidae > Doryteuthis > Doryteuthis pealeii. The sequence goes on from CM042169.1 coordinate 44,472,899, forward strand.
GTATTTTATATTCTTCGTTAAGTCACCCCCTCTTCATAAACACACACACACACACACACACACACACATATATATATATATATATATATATATAAAGTAAAAAAGTAAAGTCGTCGGGCGGCCTAAAGCAGGTATCAGCCAATCAGCGAGGGAGTCTATCCCCTTTTCACTAGGGCTAGACCAAGGAGATTGTTTTGACATCTGAGGTGGAGCGCCACACCTACCATCAGCTCCTTACTTTACCGCACAAGTGCTACTCATACGCTGAGTTGGCGAGGACCGGAATCGAACTAGGAACCATGTGGTTTCTAATATATGTGTGTGTGTGTGTGTGTGTACTTGTTATTAGAAATAACATTTCTTTCTTTTCTTTTAATTTGATTAAAAAGGCAACATTCGAATTTTTTATCAGTTTTAACTATTTAAGCGTAATCTACAACTCAGTCGGTAGAGCGTTCGGCTAGAAACCACAAGGTTGCTAGTTCGATACCGGTCCTCGCCAACTCAGCGTATGAGTAGCACAGGGATCTGTGCGGTAAAGTAAGGAGCTGATGGTAGGTGTGGCGCACCACCTCAGATGCTAAAACAATCTCCTTGGTCTAGCGCTATTGAAAAGGGGATAGACTCCCTCGCTGACTGGCCGATACCGACTTTAGGCCGACTTTACTTACTTTACAACATAAATGCTAATTTCTATCGGCCTGTGTAAAACCAGTGCTTATAAACACACATACTAAAGGTTGCTACTGAAAATGCAGTATGGAACTGCGAATAACCGTAGATTTCTCGATTATTACCGGGTACTGTAGCTGATATATATATATATATATATATATATATATATATATATATATATATATATATGCGTGTGTGTGTTTCCTTATATTAGACACTAATTGATATATTTTTTCGTTTTTCAACAGGCAGTACCAAAGAGGCGAATGTGCTGGGTCGTTGGTGTGGAAAAGAAACCCCTCATTTTCTCAGCAGTCAGTCGGCTTTTCTCATCGAGTTTTTCACGGATAATTCTTACGAGTACAAAGGATTTAAAATCCGACTCAGATCGGTCAGAAGACGTAAGTTGCCATGCACATTTTTTTTTCTTGATAAACGAATTAAACATCTTCAAATATCTGTATCAGTTAGAGAAAAAAAGCCTAAGATCTACCGCATAATTTGTATTATCTACATTTTTCGGACTGTTATCCTCATCTTTATTGTTATATACACAATGTTTCGGCTGATGTGCTCTCCGGTCTTCTTCAGGTGTTTCTTGTCAGATTTTTAAAATGAGGCTTGATAATTTGTACTATTTAGACTTTTCAGACTGTTATACTTATCTTTATTGTTATATGCACAACGTTTCGGCCGATATACCCTCCGGCACTCTTCAGGTGTCGAACTTTTTAGACGAGACTTGATAATTTGTACTATTTAGACTTTTGTATTGTTGCTATCTTCTTTATTGTTATATACACAACGTTTCGGCTGATGTGTCCTCCGTCACTCTTTCAGTTGTTTTTTGTCAAACTCGGGAGGCTTCATATCGTAATCGGGAGCCTCCACGGAATTTTGAACCTAACCATTTATTTAATCCATATATATTCGTGAAATTAACATTTTAAGACTTATTTTTCACCTCAAAAACAAAGGTGTCGGTTATTGCATAAGATAATTTTTGAATTGTTGAAGCTTATCTTGTTTTAGGTCTAACCTTGCCGTAACTCCTATCCAAAGTGTCCCCAAATGGCCTATACAAATAAGAACAAAACGACGGGTAACAAAAGTAGAAAAATGTATTACAGAAAGTAGACAAATACTATAGAGAGATGTAGAAATTACGTTCGACGAACAGACTCGCATTGGCTTACTGCTAAGCCACAATTATCCCTGTAATTTATAGTAACCTGTCGGCGCATTCCATTAGTCTTATAGGGTGTATCACCTATAACACTATACTTAAACAAAGACTACTGGTTAAGATCATATTTTTTTACTTAACATTGTTTACTATTTATAAAAATCTACAGATAAATCAAATTTCGGCATTAAATACCCATACGGAGTTGATACGCCATTAAACAAAATATACCAGCCCGCACCAAACTGAACCGCACCGAAACAAACCTATAGTTATGGTTACTATTAAAGATGTACAAATGAATCAAATCTCGCCATTAAATAACCCATAAGGAGTTGACATGCCATTAAACAAATACAACCAAACCGAACTGATAAGTAGTTATGATTACAATCAAAACATTTAGAAATTAATCAAATTTTGGTATTAAATAACCCATAGAATGTTGATATGCCATTAAACAAATGAAATAATCCGAACGAGACTAAATCTATGATAGTTATGATTACAATAAAACATTTCAAATGAATCATTAATTAGCAGATTGAACAGGAAGTTGCTTTATTCTCTAAGCTGATTTATTTTAAGTGTATTTTTCTATTTAAAATCTTGCTATACCGTTTTTGTTAATAAATTATTAGTATCAGATAAGAATACTTGAAACCAGATAACTGTGTGAAAATTCTTTGCATCAAAGTTTGGCATTAAATAACCGATACAGAGTTGATACGCCATTAACCAAATGTAATAAACTAAACAAAACTAAACCTATAAATACTTATGATCACAATAAAACATTTGAAGTTAATCAAATTCTGGCGTTACATAACCCATACAGAGTTGACATGCCGTTAAACAAATAAACACTGAAAGCACTGGTTCCCGCGATATTACCGAACTTAAACAGTAATGATCCTGTTCAATATTTGAGCAGCAGCAAGTACTGTAAGTAACCTGAGTCCTTTGTTTATCAAAAAGACTTGATTTGGCATTAAATGACCTGAAAATGATCCGAAAAGAGTTTATATGCCATAAAATTAAACAACTAACCAAGTTGCACTGAAAGTACCGGTTCCCGCTAGATCACCGATGTTGAGCAACGATAAGCCAATTCAATATTCAATTGGGTGACCACTTAAGCAATTAACCAACAAATAAAACAGACTAAACTGGTCATTCTTTTTTTATTTCTTTCACATGTTTTTTTTATTTCTTCGCAGGCGATGTGTGTGGTCCTGCTGGATATTTTGCAGTCAAAGGAGAAGTCAAATATTTGTCCTCCCCAACAACTTTATCGCCATTTTATAGGTAAAAAAACATCTGGGTTTGTTTTGTTTTTTATCATTCCTTTTAGGGGTCATTCTTTTTTTAATTTTTATCTTATGTTTTAAGGCCAGTAAACATTTTAGATCCAACGATTTGTGCTGGGAAAATCAAGGGTCACAATCACTTCCTGAATTCTCACGAGGGGTGGCAAAATAGTTTCATAGGCCAATAGAAGTGTTAATATCATAAATAGCTTTTTTTTTAATCAAACCATCAAGAATATTCTCCCTCCGCCGGATTCTTTAATTTAATTAAATATACTAGCTTAGAAAGACTAACGAAATTGAATAAGAACGCATATAAAATATTACACTTATTCTAATTATATCTTAATTGGTTTTGATTGATTTTGATACGTTGGAGAATAAAACAATAATATTAGCGATCAATAACACCAAGAAAGTATTTATTAAATTCGGTTTTGCTAAAACCAGTATGCAAATTAACCACACCATATATTATGTAAACCTGTATATCTTAGTGATATATTAGACACATTGTAGGATTTTAAACGCACTAATAACATGAGCTGTTTTGAGGTACGTAGTGTGGAATTGTATAACGCAAGGGTTCTAAGAATTCGATTACAGTTACTTAGATGGATTGTGAAAATTTATACATGAAAATGAAACGCTATTCGTGTAAAGGGAGATAACCTATTGTCTATCTTGCAGATCTGCTGCCTGTTCGTGGCTTATTGAAACCAATCCCGGAGACATTCTCAAAATAGAAGTCATTTTTTCATCTTTAGGAAAATCTGCAGCCTGTGACAATACTTATTTTAAAGTTTATGACGGTAGGACATTTTCTTTCTATCTTTTTTTCTTTTCTTTTTTTCCTTTTTTCTTTTTTTTTTTTTTTTTTTTTTTTCTTTCATTTCATTTCGTTTTTCTTTCTTTTCTTTTCCGTGTAATTTTTTTCTTTTCTTTTCTTTCCTTTCTTTCTTTCTTTCTTTCTTTCTCTCTTTTTATTTCTTTCTTTATTTCATTCTCCTGTGATTTTCTTTTTTCTTTTCTTCTTTCTTTTTCTTTCTTTTTGTTTCTTTCCATTTCATTTTTCTCTCTTTTTCTTTTCTTTCTTTCTCTTTTTTTTTTTTTTTTTTTATTTTTATTGTATTTTCGTTTCTTTCTTCTTCTTTTTTTTTTCTTTTTCTTTTTTCATTCTTTTTCATTTTCTGTTTTTTTCTTTTTGTTCTTTCTTTTCTTTTTCTTTTCTTTTTAGTGTTTCTTTCCCTTTTACTCTCCCCCCCTCTCTCTCTCCCCTATCTCTCTCTCCTCTATCTCTCTCTCTCTCTCTCTCTCTCTCTCTCTCTCTCTCTCTCTCTTCTTCTTCTTCTTCTTCTTTCTTTCTTTTTTTAATTTCCTTTCCTTTTCTGCCTTTCTTTTATTTTCTTACATTTTTATTTTACTTTTACATTTCTTTCATTTTCTTCCCCCTTCCAATCTTTTCTTTCCGTTTTTTCGTTCTTTCTTTCTTCTTTATTTTTCTTTTTGTTATATATCCCTTCACTGTATCGGGTATATAAATGGCGAGAGAGAGAGAGAGAGAGAGAGAGAGAGAGAGAGAGAGAGAGAGAGAGAGAGAGAGAGAGATTGTTAGGAGGGTCCTTTTTCGCCGACTGGCCATTTTATTTTGGAGTGATTTCTTCCTCTGGTTGATACGGCTTCTGTTATTCTGGGCTACGGTTGTCTACACTAATTCTCTTTTGTGTCTAAATGATGACGAAAGACTTAGTTTATTTTTCAGGTGTATTTATTACACGAAGCCCAAAGGGTTTAACCGTGCGGTGAGAAGATGGCTTACTGGAAACAGACAACCATCAAGTCTAGTCTCTTCGACTAACCGCCAAATTCTAACTAACTTAGTTCCCTTCACACGATTTAGATTTAGACAATGAGAAATCAACGGCGAGGTCAGTGAAAGGTGAACTGTTTGTCAATCATTTCTATAACGGTCATGGCAAATTTCCATCTACAATACCGCCATTTAAATTTTACTACACAACAGTCATAATTCGTAGACAACACACGAATTATGTAACATTTTCTTTTTCTTTTCTTTCTATTTTTTTTAACTTTTTGCTGCTTATGTAAATCATATTTTAATTTTAATTTTTATTTTATTTTTCATCTTTTATTTTTATCTTTATTAACTTCTGTTTTTTCTTTCTCTATTTCTGTCTTGACCTTCACATATCGATATTGGGGAGAGAAAAGATGTGCTGTATGGGCAACTGCCACTCTTCCATACAATTTATCCTGGATCATATCCGTGAAACTGGCGAATGACAGAAACATTTCAGTATTACTTAATGTGGACAAAAAACAAAAATATTTAAATCTATTAATCTAGTTTCTCAGCGAGACTTCATGATCTGCATATACACCATCTTTGTTGATGTTGATATTGTGACAGCATTTACCCGGACGGGTTGGGTCGGCTCCATCCATTCAACGATCGAGAGTCGTGGGAATATGACGTACGCAAGCGGTCCCCTACTGGATGATCTGCGGCAAGCGAGTGTATCCGTCGAGGTTTTGAAGACCGCTAGCGCACATCTTATTCCCATGATACTCCATCTTTGATGGATAAAGCCGGCTCAATCCACCCTGCCTCAATACAAGAAGAGACTGGGCTCTTTAGCCAGTCTAAGAAATAGAAAACTCAAATTAAAACCTGTTAAAATCTGATTAATAAATTGACTTGGTGTTACATCCTACTCGGCCGGAGCGGTTGGTAAATATATTCGTATTTACTAACATCCCACAATGTGTCATATACCCTCGTTGACATCGTATCTCGGGTATATACATTGAGAGTGACAGAGAGTGTCTTCAGATGACAGAGAGAAAGAGTCTTAGACATTAGAGAGAGACAGACACAGAGATACAGCGTTGACTTACTTGTCTCATAATGTAAATAATTAACAAAACTTTGTCTTTGACCAAAGCTTTATTGCCCATTTTCACCGCGCGGTCTGAGTTCCACCCCACAGTCACACGTCTGCTCTGCGTCGCATCTAGTTGTAAACTGGCTACCTAACTAGTTATCATGTGACTCGCGAGATTCCCGCCTTTGGGTTCAAGGTTCCCAAACGGTCTGTATTTTTCCACTTGTGCCCTTTGCATTCTCGCTACAGGGTGTTGTTAAAATCCTACGCCACCATACAATTATGCAACAAATATCAGTCGAACACAAGGATCATACTAGTGGAGAACCAAGCACGAACCGAAGCTCATGTGAGGCTAGTGTTTAAAAATGGCATTAAAAATTGGCCAATAACCCCAGTCCTGCTCCTTTAAATTGAGGGGGCAGGTGTTGCCTGGGATCACGCTGATGTTAATATTTTATCAGGCCAATGGCCGAAGCCACTGGACACAGTGCCCGAAGGCCGGGTAAGTAAGTAAGTACTTACTGGCATCCCATCATGCCAGTTGAACACAAGGAGCATTATAGTGGGGAACCACGCACAAACCAAAGCTCATACGTGGCTAGTGCATAAAGATTGCGTGGATCCCTTCGGCATTCCTCTTTTGAGTCGCCTCAGGTGCTGGGCAATAAACCCAGCCCTGTCCCTTTAAATCGAGGGGCTGGTTGCCTGTGGGGGATAGACCCCGGGATAACGCTGATATTAAATTCCTTACCGGTCCAGATCCCGAAACCGTTGGACACAGGACCCGAGGGCCGGATAAGTATGCGGCTTGTAAATATGTATATTGTAGAGTAACGATTGAGCAGTGGGCGTGTGTGTATATTTACACACACCACCCCACACACACAAGCAGGATACAACACTACAATTTATTTAGCGTAGTTTGACAAGTTTTGAACTGAGTTTTCCTTCTTCTCGACTGGTTGTCGCGTCAAGGTTAATGAGCCCAGTCTACCCTACTATTTACCCATAGCTGGAGGGAGAATAGTTGCATGCATACGTTTCCCGAGATTATTTGCGCTGTGTGAAATGAAAACAGCCTCGTCCAGAAATTGAACTCGTGTCACCGTGTCCATTTCCTACGAGGATAACCATTACACCACGAACACCCTCTCTCTCTCTCTCTCTCTCTCTCTCTCTCTCTCTCTCTCTCTCTCTCTCTCTCTCTCTCTGTTGTTTTTTTTTTGGTGGGGAGTCTGCTAAAGTGCAAAAATATGTCGATAAAAGGCTGCGAGGAAAATAGATAGCATCTGAAAATTGAGAAAACGCTTAACAGTAAGAACTGATGGGTGAGGTTCTCTGGCAAATCTTCGTCTCAGCAGACATTTGGGGATTCCAGACCAATGAAACAGTATTTGAATGTTGTGACACGCTCATTTTTATCAACTGTGTCATTCCTACACCCACACCCGCACCCACATCAAGACCACTATCACCCTACCACCCATACACCAAACAGAAAAATAACACATTTTATTCGAAAGCATATGTTTGGACAGATTTAAACCAGATTTTATTTATTGATGGGAATACAAGTAAATAAATCTTAAATCTTGTTCCTAAATCTTCCGTCCGTTATCATCTTGCTGGTTAAAATTGAGATCCTCCATATTGTTCAAAATGCAATACAGATTATCTGGTGTCGCTTGATCGCAGATTTCTTATTTGTCCCTTTTTATTTCACCCAATTTTTAAAATGAAACATTCCAAATGGTCTTGCGTCACTCATACCCAACTTAAAATTAAAATGAATTGAAAAACAAAGTTTATTTGTAATATCAAGATTGTGAATTACGGAATATATTTTGGTAATTTTGATCTTATGTCGTCCCGGCCTCCTGTTTTAATTACACTATGTTTTAGTAAGCCAGTATCAGTCGAATTTCCGGCAAAAACAAGATATTTTCTGAGTCGTGTTTTTGTCATTTTTGTCCGCAAATTAATGTAGATATGTTAAACGCCTCCCCACAGATTTTTATCGGCAAATCAATGTCAATATTTTTCTACCCCCTCGCCTTTTAAGAAAGAGTGAGACTTAAATCAAGATTATTATACTTTTTACATATTGAACTACATGCTACACAAAAATCTAATAATAAAGAAAGAAAGAAAGTGAGTAGGGGGAGATTGTGAGAGGAGGTAAGCGCACAGAAGCGATAACGCTAATCTGTTTCAATCGAACATAATGAAACGATGAAAAGAAGCAAAGTAAGGACGACAGAGTGAGAGAGAGTTAAATCTAGATTATTATACTTTAACATATTGAACTATTTTACAATAGCTCTTAAGTAATCATATCAAATGTTGTAATAATTAAATTGTGATACTGTGCTATATTCACATGTTCTGCTAGTAAAAAGTAACGCAAAAGTAGAGCAATGCATAATAAGCAAATGCATTACTGCTGAATAACGGGTTCGATCCTCGCTAGATGTCCCATCCTAACAGTAGCGAACATGTTGGGTAAATACATCAAAACATTTAGAAATGAATCAAATTTTGGTTTTTAGATAACCCATAGAGTTTTGATATGCCATTAAACAAATGAAATAAACCGAACGAAACTAAACCTACAAATATTTATGATTACAATAAAACATTTCAAATGAATCATTAATTAGCAGATTGAACAGGAAGTTGCTTTATTCTCTAAGCTGATTTATCTTAAGTGTATTTTTCTATTTAAAATCTTGCTACAGTATACCGTTTTATTAATAAATTATTACTATTTCTCTAAATTTTTTAGATGAGGTTTGATAATCTATATAATTTGGATTATTCGGACTATTGTCCTCGTCTTTATTGTTATCTGTACAACGTTTCGGCTGAGGTGCCCTCGACATTCTTCGGGTATTTCTTGTCGGACTCGAGAGCCTTCTTGAACTCGGAAACCTTCTTTTCGAATTCGGGAACCTTCTTGTCGTAATCGGGAGTTATTTCCAACATGTAATACCAACATATTCAGACTGGTAGGACGTCACATCGTGGTATAATTGTTTGAAAGTTAGTCTTGCAAGTTAATTACTGCTGAATAGTATATATTACGAGACTGAAGCTATTCAAGTTGTGAGAGGTACAAATAGCGGTTGGTAGTATCGTGGTAGTTGGTGCGCTGTCACTATGTGCAATTTCTTCACTCTGTGTGTGATTTGAAAGTCGCACAGATGAACGTGGAACGAAATCTGTATGTGTTCGAACTCGGCTGTAACGCCGTGGAAGCAACTGAAAACATTTGTTGTGCGAAAGGTGAAGACGCAGTAAGTGTCCAGTTAGTTCAAAAAATTTCGCTCTGGCTGCAAGAACCTCGACAATCACGCAAGATCACGTAGGTTTAAAACCGTGAATTCCAAGTAAATCCAGCGAGTAGCACTCTGAGAGTATCAGGCGAGCTCGGCATCTCACAGTCCAGTGTGGTTCGTAACCTTCACAACATCGACAAAAGCATCTGGAGTAGCCGAATTGTGCCACACATCACTGGAATATTGCAAAACTTTTGACTCAACCTAGTTCAAGAAATCTCGCTCAAATTTCAAGAACCCCAATGATCAGACAATGTCAGATGGGGTTAAATCGAACTTAATGGACCTAAATTCCACTATCGTATGTCACCCCGCCGAAGGAAAAGAAAAATACCAAAAATCAGGGAATTAATCGATTTTTTTTTAAATATCAGTATTGATATATTAATGAATGAAAGATATAATGCACCAGTTATTTTATTTAAAAACTTTTACATTTTTTCAGGTCAGTTAACTTTGAACCGCGTATCTTTAAGAATCTGTGTTTACGCCTCAAAGATACGTTGTTCAAAGTTAACTGACATGAAAAAATATAAAAGTTTTAAATAAAATAACTGGTGCATTATATATTTTATTCATTATTATATCATTATTATATCAATACTGAAATTTTCATTAAAATTGGTTAATTCCTTGATTTTGGTGTTTTTCTTTTCTTTCGGCGGGGTGATATACATTGGTGGAATTTATGTCCGTTAAGTTCGATTTAATCTCACGTTAGCCTAAAACAGTTGATTCCGAGGTTGTGCTCCAAGCCATAGAGATAAATCTGTCGAATATCAGGCGAGCTGGCGAATTATGTCTCATGTTACTAAGACATTGCAAAATGTTTAATTCATCTGATTATTAATTGCTTGAAACCATATAATGTACAAAAAAACTATAAAAAAAACATCCATACAAAAAATGTAAATATAACAGTAAAATGAATGCGATTCCTTAACGTCTTAATATGAAATAACTCGAGACGGGTTATTAAAATTGATCAATCAATGAAACGTGGCCATTTTTAGATGCAACATTTATTTACCTAATCCCTTCCCCATAAGCGGGATGTGACAGGGCGTCTTTTTAAGCGATTTAACAGTTTTGACTTCAGAGTTTTCCTTCTACTACATTACCATACCAAGAGCACGGTCTAGCTTACTATCTAACCATAGTTGGAGTGGAAATAATTGGATTAATACTTTTTTCAAAAGTTATTAGAATTCTGTGAAATGCAAACCGCCTCATCCAGGATTTGAACTCTGTTCACTGTGTCCATTTCCAATGAAGACAACCATAAGCACCATATGTCACATATAAGTTGTTTTCTTGTTGCGGTTTAAATCACATTTATCAACAGCAGGCATAAGTATCACCATCTTGTAAAAATAATTCTAAACGAGAGATTTTTATCAAAACATGAAAATTACACTATTTATAGGACAGCAAAAGACTTCAGGGGATATTAGGGAAATATGTTTTTTTCCTTCTTGGTCTTGTTTAGGAATTTAAACTAAAATTCCAAAAATAAATCATTATATGATTAGATATGACGCGTTATAACCCAGTAGGAGTTTTTACCGATCAGTTTACTCTCTAGACTAGTTATTTTTGGTTGGTTGGTTGGTTGGTTGATTTGTTGGATTTTACGGCATATCAACCCTTGTTGGGTTATTTTATGCCGAAGACATTTTGTTTTATTCATTCTTGTTGGGTATACAATTTTTTAAGTCTGTTTTTTTTTTAAACATCTCTTTTACATTCATTTTTTCTATTCAACACATAGATAGGACCCTAACAGGTACTACCACTTCGGGTCAGAGTGGACCTGGGAGCAATGATTATGAAGGGCTACCCCACACTCCCCAGAACTTCAGAATTGGAACTTCACCATTAGATGCAGTCTAACGTCATACCCAAGACACTAATACTCTCAGCCTTTCGCCTTCTATCACATATATGCTAAAAGGATTGGGAATTTGCCATAAGGGCTGGAACAATTATATAGGTGCGAGGGCTTAGCGTGACCAGCCGATTGCTCTGACTGTCCGTCTAGTCTAAGTAAGAGCCAAAGTGTAGTGTAGCATATCATGGACTGCTCAGCTATCAGGATTCTGTTCTTAAGCCTCACGGTTCACCATTCACGACCAACAGTTGGCCCCATTAGGAGGGATACCGCTCCGCAGAGGCACAGTGGGTGTATTCTACACCCCAACCGACAGAGCAGTAGTTATTTATGTTCCATCGCATATAAATATTTGTTTATTTAATTATTTATTTTTCATTTTACACATTTGACTTTTGTACTAGTTCATACACTCTCGGGTGTCCTATGTATGACACTTAACTACATCCGGTGGTGAGGCTCCAGTTCTGGGACTCTTTCATTGCCATTAAATCCAGGTACTCTCAGACCCGGAGTGGTAGTACCATTTCGATCCCACCTATATATATTTACCAATTATGAATTGTTTCTGCCTCTTGGTTGGTCTGCTGAGATAAATAGAGTTCTCGTTTCTTTTTCCTGACATACTTAATTTAGTCTTCCACCAATCAATCTTACTTTGACAGCGAGAAGAGAATCTCCAGTATAGACTTTTCATTTGACGCTTTATCTCATAGTACATGTAATATTTCTGAAGTGGATTTATATCACTTAGATTCTCTTCATATATATATTTCAGGACTTACTGACGATGATGAATTGTTGGGTCTCACTTGTGGAAACAACACTCCAACTTTTATATCAACCGGACAACACATGCTTCTCACGTTAAAATCATCGAACGAAAGCAACGGTTTTTTTATGAGTTATACCGCCCTCACAAGAGGTAAGTTCAATTTTAATAATTATTCATATACCTGCTGATTGATCGGAAGTGACCTCTGTGACCTCCCGTCAATCCCAAGTAAGGGCTGAAGTGTAGTCTTGCATTTCATGAGACCTCATAGTGCCCTGGTCACAGACTGCTCAGTTACAATAAGAAAAGAGAAAATTAACATTTTATTCCTTGTTCGTTTCTGACTTGGTAAATACAACTTCAATGCTGATATTTTTAACATGCCTCGTATATAGAAAAAAAAACGTTTCAGTCATTGTTCATTTGTGTCTTTGTAAATACATATTCAGTCTCGATACTTTTTTAACATACCTCATATTTTGAAGAAAATTATCCTTTCATTCATTGAAAATTTATTTCTTCTGTAAATACAGTTTCCGGCTCGATATATTAACCTCTCTTCGTATTTTGAAGAAGATTAACGTTTAATTTATTGTTCATTCCTATCTGGGTAAATACAGCTTCAACCTCGAAACTTTTTGAATATGCTTGGTATATATAAATTAACGTTTTATTCATTCTTCATTCCTGTCTTTGTAAATACAGCCTCAGTCTCGATACTTTTTTAAAAACTTACCCCTATTTTGAAGAAAATTGATATTTTATCCATTGTTCGTTTGTGTCTTGGTAAATATAGCTTCAGTCTCGACACTTTTTTAACACATCTATTTTGAAGAAAATTAACGTTTCATTCATTGTTCATTTCTGTTTTGGTAAATACAGCTTCAAACTCGATGACTTTTAAACTCACCTTGTTGCTGTTTTAACGTTACAGATGTTACACAAGGAGAAACCTACATAAAATATTCCAGTTTTTTATGTGATATGATTTATTCTATTTATTTTATTTATCTATTTTTCTTTTCGTTCAGCCCACAAATGTGAAAATATTCATCAGCTCTCCAGCACGAGAAACAAGACGTATTTCACAACCCCAGATTTTTCAATTTCGGCGAAAAAGTAAGATTATTTAATATTTTTTTTTGTTTTCTTTTTTCTTTATTTCCAGCTTCTACAACGGTAACCATTACATAACCAGCGCCTGCAGACTGGTGCAGTTTCTTTCGTACTAATGCAGAATGCCGCGCAAGAGATAATATTATTAGATTACGTATAAAAAGCATTATATTTCATTACATTTAAAAGAAATACCCGAAACCCTCTAGACGCTAGGGTTAGTTTTAAGGAAAGGGTTTTTGGTTATTGTTAGGTTAGGGTTACGGTTGAGCTTCTTGGGGATCTAATGCTATTTATACGTAAAATGCGATTTTAAGGATTGTCTCTTGCGCGCTATTCTGCTTTTGAACCGTTTCTTTAACTGTTCTTGAAATGTTGGCCAATCATTTGGTTCCAGTTGTGTTATATACCCACTTCTTACATAAGAGTATATACATTATTGAGAAAGGTCCATTTGGATTCTATTTTGTTATTTCGGTATTATGTGAAATATCCGTGGTTATACCTCTCATATTAAATAATTGTTGTTGGGTAGCTAGCACCCCTTCAGCATTCTACCAGATGACCTAGTTCATAGCCTTCAATAATCTACGGTTAAGGACTTCAACAGTTGATTACTAAGCTGATTAATAGTCAGATTGGTCTTACTTTGTTTGGCTATACCGCATTTGACCCTCCTCTATTTCTTGTGAGTTGTCTTGTTAATTGTATTGTAACTTATTGTTTTTTTGTTTTGTGGGTATCCATTAGTACCGGATACTGGTGCTGAATAAATATATTAAACTCTCAATTCCTTCTGTGTATCATTTTACCCCGACGATACAACAATATTATACTTAATTTTGAGTAGCTAGGCTGGTATATCTTATTATCGTACTTCTTTTTTCTTGGGTAGCTCTTATCTTTCTTGTGAGTTGCTGGGGTATTTCTTCTCTCTGTATTTCTTTTATCGGTATGGTTCAGGCTTCTTTTGTCCCGGGCGGTTCTGCTAAATTCTCTTAACTTGTCTCAGGATATGCCAAGATTCCCATAGTTTTTAGAGACAAACTCAAGGCATATAGTTTTTGTGATCATATTTTATTAAACTTAAACTTCTCAACCGCTTGCGGAAGCCGACCTGACCCGTCTTTACATCATGACAACAGCAGAAAAGCAATCAAATACATTTTTTAAAATTCAGACACGAAGTGTACATTCTAGGAACAATGTAACCGTCACTTTCTGAACACAAACAAATTTTTTGTATTTCAGAAAGTTAACCTACATCACTAAATAAGAAAATTCGGTTATTTCCTATAACTCTAACATAAACAAAGGGGAACCACTCTTGCCTAATAAATTATTTATTTATTTATTGATCTACTAGGAAAAAAGAAGATGCGGTTAGAGTTAGGTTTAGGGTTTAGGGTTAGGGTTAGGGTTAGGATTAGGGTTTAGGATTAGTTTAATGGGAAAGTAAATTAATATAATCTATCAGTCAAGAGTGGTTCTCCTTTGATCATGTTAGACTTTTAGGAAATAACCGAAAATTCTCTATTAATATCTGATTTTTGAAAAAGATCATTTGTCCCACCTTCCACTTATCGGACGTCTTCTACTGTTCTCCGGGTTGAGTATATATTTTTGACATTTAAAGCAGCTAAATGGTGCCAGGATTTATTTTTCCTTGCAAATCATCGATCTGTTAAATGTCAAAATGTATGAGTGAGTTTGTATTTCTTCACCACCCCTTCTAATAGTAATCCTTTTGTAGTCAGTGACCCCTCGCTTTCCTAAAACTGATTTTATTTCCTTTGATGTATCTAGGGGGGAAATCTCTCTTTCTGATAATTCCTTTGGGGTGTTCTGTTTCTCAGGTGGGTAAACTTTGCGCTTCAAATTGTGGAAGGTTTTCATTCTAATTAGGTTTTCGGCATCTGCATAGTATGCTGGAATGCTCTGCTGGAGATTTTTCCGACATAGGGGAAAGTTATGCTAAAGGAGTTTCTTCTAACAATTCGATTGCAATAGATCTTGGGAATTCTGAATATCTATCTATCAAAAGCTATACACTGTTCATCGTTTAGAATGTTATCTTATTTAATTTCCCAATTTGTATTTATAAAGAACCATACGTGAATTCAACATCAATTAACATATATATATATATATATATATATATATATATATTTGGAGGATATGTGCTTAATTGAAGTCATACCTAATTTTGAAAATTAATTAGTTAATAATTAATGAATTTAGGCGGGCATATATGTTCAAATGTAAGGCTAAACGAATTCCTGAATGTACATTTCGACCTATTGGATTGACATTTCTCGATTCGTTTAGCCTTACATTTGAACATATATGCCCGCCTAAATTCATAAATTATTAACTAATTGATTTTCAAAATTAGGTATGACTTCAATTAAGCACATATCCTCCAAAAAATGTCGGCTTAAAGCCATATAATAAAAATAAACACATTTGTTTGTTTACTTAACTTCATATATATATATATATATATATATATATATATATATATATATAATCTTAAATACATTTTTTCTTGCAGTTCGTCGTCTTGTTCGTGGCGAATAACAGCCAGTATTCCTGGAGATACAATTCGGTTACAAATTGTCTTTGCAGAAATTCTAAGCAAACCGGAATGTAAAGATGCGCACGTAGAAGTTTTTGATGGTAAGTTTTGATGTATATTATATTTCATCTAGGGACAGTTTAGCTCAGTCGCTAGAGCGTCCACCGGGGAACTACAAGGTTCCTGGTTCGATATCGGCCCTCGTCAACTCAGCGTGTGAGTAGCACAGGGATTTGTGTTGTAAATTGAGGAACTGATGGTAAGTGTGGCGCTCCACCTTAGATGTTAAAACAATCTCTTTGTTCTAGCGCTTGTTAAAAAGGGGATAGACTCCCTCGCTGTCAGGCTGATACCGACTTTAGGCCACCCCAATGACTTTACTTTCATTATTAATCATGCCACCCCGTTGGCTGGGACTGCAGAATACGTCGACTGCACCTCTGCAGCGGAGTATAAAAAAACGCCCAATGGAGCCACCTGTGGTGACTCGTAATGTCTGAGGACAAGATTGTGGTGGATGTTCGGTCTGAGACCCGACTACTAAGTGATCCTGTGATACGCAACACTCCACTTTGGTCCTTACTTGGGCTAGATGCGCAGTCAAAGAGACCCCATCTGATTAATCGGTTGGTCAGGTCAAACCCTGGGACCTATATGATGAAGTCCTGACCGTATTCTTCATATTGCTCTTATAGTAAAAACACTTAACCCTTTTCACCATATGGGTGCTAGAAGGCGGTGACCGAAGGTTTACCTCGTCTATTAATTCTACTAATTTATTAATACACATGGAGTTAACAAAAATTATTTTTACCAGTTTATAAAAAACAAACAAATATATTAATCTACCAAATATTCGCTTAAAATCATATATACAGAAAATAATAAATTTGGCATTAAATAGCCCACATAGGTTGATATGCAATTAAACAAAATTACTAAAATAACTATTAATCGTGGTGATAGACTGATATGATAATTCAATTGTCTGTCTGTCTGTCTGTATATATGTATGTAATGATGCGCTCAGTTATTGTACATTGTACAATGACTGAGTGCACGTCTTTTTTCTTCCCTTTTTCTTTCTTTTTTTCCTTCTTTTTCTTTTTGTTCTTTTCTGTTCTTTATTTATTTTTCTTTCTTTTTTCTTCTTTCATCTTTCTTCTTTCCATTTTTCTTGTTTTTTTCTTTTCTTTCTATTTCTCTTTTTGTTCTTTTTGTTCTTTATTTCTTTTTCTTTCTTATTTCTTTTTCTTTCTTTTTTCTTTTTTCTTCTTTCTTCTTTCTTCTTTCCATTTTTCTTCTTTTCTTCTTTTTCTTTTTCTTTTTGTTCTTTTTTGTTCTTTATTTCTTTTTCTTTCTTTTTTATTCTTTCATTTTTCTTCTTCCATTTTTCTTCTTTTCTTCTTTCTTTTTGTTCTTTTCTGTTCTTTATTTCTTTTTCTTTCCATTTTTGTTCTTTTTTTTCTTTTCTTTCTATTTCTCTTTTGTTCTTTTTTGTTCTTTATTTCTTTTTCTTTCTTATTTCTTTCTTTTTTCTTTTTTCTTCTTTCTTCTTTCCATTTTTCTTCTTTTCTTCTTTTTCTTTTTGTTCTTTTTTTGTTCTTTATTTCTTTTTCTTTCTTTTTTCTTCTTTCATTTTTCTTCTTTCCATTTTTCTTTTCTTCTTTTTCTTTTTCTTTTTGTTCTTTTTTGTTCTTTATTTCTTATTCTTTCTTTTTTCTTCTTTCATTTTTCTTCTTTTTTCTTTTCTTTCTATTTCTCTTTTTGTTCTTTTTTATTCTTTATTTCTTTTCTTTCTTTTTTCTTCTTTCTTTTTTCTTCTTTCTTAATTCTTTCTTTTTTTCTTTCTTTTTTCTTTCTTTTTTCTTTTTCTTTCTTTATTCTTTATTCTTTTTTCTTCCTTTCTTCTTTTTTTCTTTCTTTTTCTTTCTATTTTTCTTTTTGTTCTTTTTGTTCTTATCTCTTTTTTCCTTTTTTCTTCTTTCTTTTTCCTTCTTTCTTTATTATTTTTTCTTCTATTTTTCATTCTTTTTTCTAGGTCCGGATGATTCTGCATCATCCTTAGGCAAGTTCTGTGGCATCGACGAACCTTCTTTTATTTCCACATCAGGGGAAATGTTCATGACCTTGAAAGGCATCATTCTCGGTGCTACACGTTTCACGGCCGTCTTCTATTCAGAACTACCTTGTAAGTTATCTTTTTAAGAGTCACTTTTACGACTTCCTGTACATATAAAAATTCAAAATAGACAAATGTAAATAACAAATTCCAATGGAGAGATAGAGAGATATAAAGAGAACAAGAAAGAAAGAAAAATAGATAGATAGATAGATAGATAGATAGATAGATAGATAGATGAAAACTTCAAGGTCCCATATCTTATTATAATGGAGATTATGTTACTGTCTGTCTCTAACCGAAACTACTTCACCACTGCAATGTGTTATTAAGAAATAAATGTTTACATACTAGATGGTGTGAATAATTTGCATACTGGTTTTAACAAAACCGTGTTTAATAAATAATTTCTTGATGATATTATTGTTTTATTCTCAAATGTGTTAAAAGCAATCCTGTGCATAATTTTATATTGAAATTAATTAGAATAAAGTAAAAATAAGTGTAATCTTTTTGGTGTTTATATTCAATTTAATTCAATTAGTCTTTCTAATTCAATAAAATATTTAATTATACTAAAACTTAAATACTTGTTCTCTGAGGGCAAATATTTATGCTAATATATGATAATAAAACCGTTGTTATTGTTAACGGTGTGCTGTCTCGTTCTTAAAGTTATGTTCTTTATACAATGGTTTCTCGACACGATGCCTTAATATCTGATACATTTTGTATTTCAGACTCAGGGGATATCTGTCCGGGCGGTGTAATCCAGTTAAATGCCACAACAACTGAGCAATTCTTTAATGTGACTCCGTCAAAATTCCATGCAAGAAGGTAGGTCTACTAATAAGTATTACGGTCTATTAAAGTTATTATTTTTCTCATTTTTATTACAGTCCATATCTAAAATCTATGTATAGACTATATAATTTTCAAATCTATTCAGCTGTGTGGTTTATTTTAGATATAGCATCTCAAAAAGACAACACAGCTACATAATATATATAGAGAGAGAGAGAGAGAGAGGGGGAGAGAGAGAGGGAGAGAGAAGAGAGAGAACGGTGGAAGAGAGAAAGAAAGAGAGGGAATATATAAATAGTATGAACGCACACACACACACACACACACACACACACGCACACATATATATATATATATATATATATATATATAACATTAAAGTAATTAAACAAGTTTGAAGAAGATACTAAAATATGAAACACGTGTCGCGAAAATAAAATGAGAATCTTTGAAAAAAACTAAATTCAAACCATTTTTCGGACTTTCTTTCTCATATATATATTATATATATATATATATATATATTATATATATATATATATATATATATATATATATCTTTGCTAATCCACGAAGCAAACAAATTTACTTCTGGGTTAATAAAAATCGATTTAAAAAGTGCTCAATAAAAAGAGCTAAATATACGTTTTAAAAGCGAATGTTATAAAATATTTCGACTGCAGTTTCTTGCCGTAGCAATTATATATATATATATATATATATATATATATATATATATATATATATATATATATATAGAGAGAGAGAGGGGGGGTTATAGTAGCGAGGACATAAGTCTAACTACCCTTATATTTACCTTGTATTTACTGTACTTTTGTTATTTTATCTGTTACTGTACTAAATTTATTATATTCAATATGTTTCGTTTCTTTTTTTCTTTTGTTTATTGCTTTTTTTAAATGGCGGTTATAGGAATAGTGGTCCCACACTATACACAGTTTATATTATACCCGCGCGGATTTTTGTTAAATTAAGAAAAGCTTTAAAAGCCTTAAAATCCTGTTCTGCAGGAAACTACATCATCTAGAGTCAGTTGAAAAAATCCTAACTACTTCCGCTATCATTATTTTGCTGAGTTGTTTCCCTTACATTTAAGAGGCGCGTTGCGTATCGGTTATCGTCTTAGGAAATGGACTTGGCGACCCGAGTTCAAATCCTAGATGCTGTTTTCTTTTTGCTTTACGCTTATATACTTCGAAAAGGTACGAATCCATCTCTTGGTTTACTGTCACTTTGAAAACATCTGTTCCCGCTGGATCACCAAAGTTAAGTAATGATGAGCCAGTTCAATAATTAGAAGAGTGACCATTTAGATAACAGAAGGTACTGTAAGAAACCGAATATCAAAATGACTTGAGTCGGCATTAAATGACCAGAAAAGGGTTGACATGCCATAAAATAACGAATATCTGTAAACTTGGTAGTGTTATAGCAATATGCCGTCAGAAACTTAAGTTCCTCGTAGGGTCACCCAAGGCGGACAGGTTAGTACATAGTTATATTAAGGCCACGATCCAGCCGAAGAGGATTTGGCGAAAATCTAAAGGCCGTCTCCATCATCGTCAGGAATCAACAGCTTTTGCGTACTTGTTACTACGTCTGTGGAAAATCTGCGGCAAACAAGGGCAGCTTCTTCCCTTGACCGGGATATGCATGAGGGGTTTGGGAATCACTTGTGAATTACATATTCCCTTGTTACTCCTTTTATGAATTCACCTCGGAAGAACTCGTTGGCTGGAGCCGGCTCATCCGACCCAGGTTGAATGCCATAACAGAATAAGAAAGAAAACAGCCAGCCAGCCAACCAACAAATTCATCGCCTCTTCCTATCAGCGATGGATAAGTTGGGTAGAATCGAGGAAAAGGAAAATTCTAAATTATGTTCTAACCTACCTGTGGCAAAGGCGTTGGGTAAATACATATATTAAAGAGTTCCTAATTTCCTCTCTTCATTGACTAGTTAATTTTGCTGTATTTGTGTGATATGGTTTTAAAAAAACAACTACAAATTCAAACTAACCTTACGCAGCTTTAATATTGACCTTATGTCCAGCAATAGATAAATAGTTGGGTAGAATTGGTTCTTTAGCCTTTGTACGGCAACCAGTCGAGGAAAAAGTCGAGGAAAAGGAAAATTCTAAATCATGTCCTATCCTACCTGTGATGAAGTGACGGGTAAATACATATATTAAAGAGTTCTTAACTTCCTCTCTTCACTGAGTAGCTAATTGTACTATATTTTTTGTGTTACACTTGTGTGTGAGATATGGTTAAAAACAACTCTGAATTCAAACCAACCTTACTCTGCTTTAATATTGACCTTATGTCCTATCTTACCTGTGGCGAGGGGCGTGGATAAATACATATATTAAAGAGTTCCTAACTTCCTCTATTCACTGAGTAGCTAATTTTACTGTGTTTTTGTTACTCTTATGTGTGAGATATGTTTTTTAAAAACAACTATGAATTCAAACTAACCTTACCCAGCTTTAATATTGACCTTATGTCCAGCAATAGATAAATAGTTGGGTAGAATTGGTTTTTTAGCCTTTTTACGGCAACCAGTCGAGGAAAGAGAAAATTCTAAATTATGTCCTATCCTACCTGTGATGAAGTGACGGGTAAATACATATATTAAAGAGTTCCTAACTTCCTCCCTTCTGTGTTTGTGTGTTACACTTGGGGAGTGAGGTATAGTTGGAAAAAAAACTCAGTGCTAAGTGCAATGATGAAAAGTTTAAGACAATTAGAGAATTGTCAAGTCTGCAAAAAAGTTACTAGTTTTGAATGATTTGAAAATAATGTCAATTGGTATTGAAATGGAGAGAGGGAAATGAATCTAGAATCCGCGTAATAAAATAAAGAGGAAGTGGTATTCGGGAAAGTGTTAGTGATTCACCTTCAACAGCAAAAAATGGCGTCTCAGTTTCGGGATAAAGTGTTCAGGTTAAGTGTTAGCACATTGATCATGAGAATGCGAAAGAGAGACAGAGAGAGAGAGAGAGAGAGAGAGAGAGAGAGAGAGAGAGAGAATGAATATGTGTATAAAAGAAGGAATAGATAAGAGAAATGAGTGAAAATGAATCAGAGTGAGTGCGTGTGTGTGTGTGTGAGAGAGAGAGAGAGAGAGAGAGAGAGAAAATAGAGAGAGAATGAATTTGTGTATAAAAGAGAGGATAAATGATTATCTGGTGTTGCTTATCCGCCGAATTCTTATTTCTCATGAGCGTCTTTGCCTCATATAAATAATGGACCATTCCGTTTTTATTAGAAAGAAAGGGAAGAAAAGGACATGTTATACAGAAAAATATAAAAAGAAAGAAAGAGATTTGGTGAAAGATAGAGAGAGGAGTTGAGTGAGCGGCAGCGATAACGCTAATCTGTTTCAATCGATCATAATGAAAAAATGAAAAGAAGAAAAGAAAGTAAAAAAGAGAGAGAGAGGGAGTTAAATCAAGATTTTTATACTTTTTACGTATTTAAATATTTTTCAATAGCTCAAACATATAAAATGTTGTAATAATTCAATTATCATACTGTGGTATATTCACAAGTCCTTCCAGTGAATATAATATTTTTTTCATATATTATACAATTCTTTTTTTTTTTTTTTTTTTTTTTTGTTTAGTTCCAAACTTTGTAGTTGGCAAATCACCGGTGGGGAAGTGAACGATACGATCCTGTTGCAGTTTATTCTTGCAAACTTTGGTCAAAAAAGTTCTGATTGCAAGTCTGAATATATTACCGTCCATGAAGGTAAGTCTAATCTACCCTCCACCCTGTCGGTTGGAGCAGTAGAATACACCGACTGCCCCTCTGCAGAGGGGTAAAACCTATTCACTGTGGGTGGTAACCGTGATGTTTAAGGGTAGAATCCTAATGACTGAGCAGTCCATGACATTCTACACTCCACTTTAGTCCTTACTTAGGCTACACTGGTGGTATGTCATGAGTATGATGTTAAACTATCTGATGGTGAGGTTCTGATTCTAGAGCTCTGAGGAATGTGGAGTACCCGTTCATCACCATTACTTCTAGGTCCACTCTGACTCGGAGTGGTAGTACCCGTTAGGATCCCATATATGGGTTAAACAGAAAAATATGAGTTAAAAAAATGGTATTAAAAAATTGTGTACCCATCACGAATGAATAAAACAAAAACGTATTTGGCCCATTGGTTTGACATGCCGTAAATCCCAACCTTCTAGATAGGCGGTTGGCGAGTCTCCCTCCAATCAATCAGCTAGTAATGACAAACTCTAGCACCTATACGATTGTCCCGACCCTATTGTCCTTATGGCAAACTCCCAACTCTTTTTATCATATATGTACTAGAAGACGCTGGCTGAGGGCCTTAGTGTCCTGGGTATGACGTTAAACTGCATGTAGTAGTGAAGTTCCAATTCTGGAGCTCTGGGGAGTGGGAAGTATCCCTTCATTGCCATAACTCCGAGATTCACTCTGACCCGGAGTGGTAGTACCTGTTAGGGACCCATCTATGGGTTAAATAGAAAAAATAAGTTTAAAAATGTGTTTTAAAATAATTGAGTTTTAAAAAAAGATTTCAATACCCATCAAGAATGAGTAAAATAAAATTTATTCGGCATAAAATAACCCGGCAAGGGTTGACATGCCGTAAAATTCAACAAATCATCCAATCTATCCTTCCCCGTTCACTGAAGTTCCCAAATTTCAATAACACACACCCATTTAGCCTGGTGGCTTATTTTCGGGCATACGCCCAGAAAACGGTTATTATCTATAATTCTAACATAGACAAAGGGGAACCACTCTTGACTGATAAATTATTTATTTATTTATTTATCTACTAGGAAAAGAGAAGACGGGGTTAGGGTTTAGGGTTAGGATTAAGGTTTATGGTTAGTTTAATATGGAAATAAATAAATAATGTATCAGTCAAGAGTGGTTCCCCTTTGTTTATGTTAGACTTATAGGAAATAACCCAGAAAACAGTCGATGACCCAACCTTAGAGAATGAACCCAAAAATCTGCCCAAAATGTTATTTTCTTTTTCTTTTGGCGTAGTAAGAGAATTTGAACTCCAGTGGGGTTCACTTTCGGACTAATAGCCTTGAAAAAGGTATGACCCCCCTCACCTTCCCGTCTATGGGTTAAATAGTAGTAGTACTGTTCTTCTACAAAGATACGGGTGGATTTGTCATTAGATAACCCACGAATTTTGATATCCCATTAAACAAAGAAACCAAACCTTTTTGTTTGGGGGTTTAACCCCCCCCCGTTCCCTCATTCCTAAATATGACACTAAGCTACGTCCAGTGGTGAGGTACCTGTTCTGGAGTTCTGGGGAATTGGAATCATTTGTTTGTTGCCATTATTCTCAGATGAAGAATACTAATTTTAATAGTTTGTAGTTATTAGATATCTACAAAAATAAATCTAAGGCATTAATTTGTTCATCTACTTCTTTTTTTCTTTCTTTTTTTCTTTCTTTTTTTTTTTTTTTCTTTTTTTCAGATCCGAGTTTGTCAAATCCTCTCCAAAAATTTTGCAAAGACGAAAGACCGACGATTCGATCCTCATCTAACACAGTACACGTTTCCGCCTTAGCAAATTCTTCTCTATTCTCTTTCATCGCTAAATTCCAATTGATCTCAGGTAAATATCAAATTCATGTATTTTCTATTTGATGAATGAGGTAACCTATTCATTTTGTAATGTAATGCAGAAAATAAACAGGGATTTTATTTATGAATAATCTCAGGTAAATACCATATTCATCTATTTGCTATTTAAAGGATGGGGTAGCCTATTCATTTTTTAATGTAGTGTAGAAAATAACCATAGTTTTTATTTATGAATGATCTCAGGTAAATATCGGTTTCCTCTATTTGATTCACAGCTTTTTTTATATGACGAATGGGGTAGCCTGTTCATTTTTTAATATAGTGTAGAATATCTAAATTCAAAAAGTTTCATTTTGGAAGAACCCATGGAAAATTACCAGGGTTTTTATTGACAGCTTTTGACCCCCTGATTAACCTGGGTCGTGATTGAATCAGAATGTCACGTAGCTAAAATCGGTTGATAGGATATCCTGTAGAGTTGTCGCTCTTTGGAATTAGACGCGTAAAATGGCGTCTCTGCTCAGTTCTCCTTCACACGCATAAGAATTTCCGCCTTATTAGATTATTGTGTATTCACTTTAATTGCTAAATTCTAAAGGATCTCAGGTAAATATCAAATTCATCGATTTGCACCGCGGCATTGTTACATTATGAACAGGGTAGCCTGTTCATTTTGTAAATTAGTGTAGAATATTTAAATTCATAAAGTTAACGTTTCATTTGGAAGAACCCATGGAAAAATAACCTGTTTTTTATTGACAGTTTTTGACCCCTCGATTAATCTGGCACATGATCTTCTGATTGGTTTAGAATTTCACGTGACTAAAAATCGCCGGGAAAGTTGTCAAGTCGAGTTTAAGCGCTCTTCAGAATTTGATGCTGGAAAAAATAGCACCATTCTGTGAAGGTCCGAGGTTACAGTGGCCTGGATATTGCGTTTATATATACTACAATAAAGATGAGGACAACAGTCCGAAATATCAAAATTATTCATATCAAGCCTCATCTCATAAATACAGACAAATATAGTGGTCATTTGTAAAACTTACTTCGCAAACAAGGGAGTTAATCCTAGAAATTTTTCATTTGCTCTCGTTTATTTATTTATTTATTTATTTATTTATTTATTTATTATTTATTTATTTATTTATTTATTTATTTATTTATTTATTTATTTATTCATTTATTTATTCATTTATTTATTCATTTATTTATTTATTTATTTATTTATTTATTTATTTATTTATATTTATTCATTTATTTATTTATTTATTTATTTATTTATTTATTTATTTATTTATTTATTTATTTATTTATTCATTTATTTATTTATTTATTATTCATTTATTTATTTATTTATTTATTTATTCATTTATTTATTTATTTATTTATTCATTTATTTATTTATTTTATTCATTTATTTATTCATTTATTTATTCATTTATTTATTTATTTATTCATTTATTTATTTATTTATTCATTTATTTATTTATTTATTTATTCATTCATTCATTTATTTATTTATTTATACCAGTCCCAGACTTGAATTATGAAGCTTTGAAAACGGCCACAATCGAGAAAAAGTTTTTCTCATCTCCTGATTTCTTCAACCAAAGTGAAACGTAAGTTGAACGATGATTTTGTTACTTTCATTCTCTCTATTTCTAACAAGTGTTACTGAGCAGTTAAAAATGACGGTATATAAGCAAACATTTTCTGTATTTATGATATTAGGCTTGATGCGAATAATTTTGATATTTCGAACTCATTCTATTCAAATAAAGTCTTATTTTTAATGTAATCTGAGTATAATGAACTAACCATCAGTTTTTGTACTTTGTTTGGCCAGTGGTGGGAAAGTCACTGTGAGCAGCTTAACTTTTTGCCTACCAAATTCCTCCTACGGCTGTACCAAATTTTCTTGGTATTTTTACCTGCATGATGGGATATTTTCAAAGTTCACTATCTATTCACATTATAACTCGTTCTATTCTAATAAAGACATATTATTAGTGTTCTCGTAGTGATTTTTTCCTGTAAACAAGTAACACACGAGACAACGGATTACGGTAGTATCGTAATGGTTGGAGAGCCGCTGTGAGCGGCTTAAGTAGACAAAAAGGTAAATTGCTTATCTATTTAGTTATTTTTTATTTTTTTAGTTACTTATCTATTTTTTATTTAGTTAATTTTTATTGTTTATTCTTTTTATTATTATTATTTTATTATTATTATTATTATTGTTATTATTATTATTATTATTTAGTTATTTACTATTCTATTTATTTCAAAGGTGGTTGCTCCAGCGACTGAGGTAAACTGGCCTCATAGTCATATTATTATTGTAATCTGAGTCCTTCTGCTCAATTATAATGAACTAACCATTGGTTTGTTATACTTTGCTTGGTGTGTGGATCACAGTCTTGGGAGAGCCGGTGTGAGCGGCTTAATGTAGGTAAAGAGTTAAATTGTTTGTTGGATTCAAAAAAGTAATAATGATAATTATAATTAGTTGGTTGGCTTAGAGGCCTCCCAACTTGGTACATATATGAACAAACAACTCCGACTAAGGGTGTTAAATGCACAATTGACTTTAATACATGGAGCACATGGAGAGGCATTTATACGACGGGATACATAAGAAACAATATGGTAGACATATGAGTAACACATATATGAGACTAGATACAAAATGGAAGTATAAAGTTATGGAGAGTCCATAAGTCAAAGTCACTTACTACGTTGTCTGTGTGGGGGTTTTCACCTCCACACAAGAAGGGTGTAGACAAACTGTCTAACCCACGTGTGTTCGTCAAGTTCCAGAGACGACAGAGAATTCGAACTTGGCGCCTGATGGGGAAAACCAGAAACACAAGGGAAGATAACTCTTCCAGCTAAACAAGGGCAGACAATCCGACATGTTTATTTTAGTTACTTATCTATTTCATTTCTTTCTTATTTAGCGCCATGTTTGTTCATTGGGTCATCAAAGCTGCCGACAAAGAAGAAAAAGTTATCTTTCAATTAGCCTACTCGGGAATTCCACGAACTTACAATTGTGATATGGCTTCACTTTCAGTCTACGACAGTGCAACAGGTAAAATATGAATTGAAATATTCATTAACAAACCTTTCTTTCTTTGTCTTTTTCTCCCTTTTAATGCTTCTCTTTCTTTTCTCCTATTTTTCTTTCTTTTTTCCCTAAATTTCTTCTTTCATTCATTCTTTCTTTCTTTGTCTTTTGCTTCCTTTTTATGCTTCTTCTTTTCTTTCTTTTTTTCCCCTTTCTTTTCTTTCTTTTCTTTCCTAAATTTCTTCTTTCATTCTTTCTTTCTTTGTCTTTTTTCCTTTTTTATGCTTCTCTTTAATTATTTTCTCTTTTTCTTTCTTTCTTTTTTTTCCCTAAATTTCTTATTTCATTCTTTCTTTGTCTTTTTGCTTCCTTTTTATGCTACTCTTTCTATTTTTTTCTTTTCTCCCTTTCTTTCTTTCTCCAAAAAATGAATATCCGACAAAAATACATCTCTGCAAAAAAATTGAAGAGCCAACAAAAATGAATAAAACAAATACGTTCGGCATAAAATAACCCAAGGGTTGACATGCCGTAAAATTCAACCCACCAACTAAAATAGCTGAAAAAAAGGGTGACGCTTTAGTCGTCGTTTGCTTTTGATATTGCTCTCAAGGAATGAGGAGAGAGAGGAAGGTTAGAAAAAAAAGAGACTAAGGCGTTATCACATCTCTTTCTAATTTAGATACCTAACAAGAATTAACAAAACAAATACATTCGGCATAAAATAACTCAACAATGGTTGGCATGCCGTAAATTCCAACCAACCGACTAGTTAGTCACTGTGATTTATGGGTTCTTTTTCTTCTCTTCTTACCATCTCATGATATATTTATCTTATTCTATGCTGATCATATGGTCTATTCTGCTATCTTCCATTCTGGTTCACCCAGTCGGATGGAACAGAAGAATACATCGACTGTACCTCTGCAGAGGGTAAGGTCCCACCCACCCATTCGGTCCACCAGTTTGTCGTGGATGGCGACCCGTAAAGCTTAATGACGGAATCATGGTGGTTGAACAGTCAATTACATACAACACTCCGCTTTGGCCTTTACTTACGCTAGACGGACGGTTGGAGAAGTCTCTTCCGACCAATCGGTCGGTCACGTCAGAGCCTAGCACCTATATGATTGTCCCGACTCTATTGCCCTTCTGAAAAAACCCAACCCTTTTTATCATATATGTGCTAGAAACCGGTGGCTGAGAGTCTTATTGTTTTGGGTATAACATTAAACTACTAATAGCGAAGTTCCAGTTCTGGAGCTCTAGGGAGTGTGGAGTACCCTTCATTGCCATTACTCACAGGTCCACCCGGACCCGGAGTGATAATACCTGTTAGGGTCCCATCTAAAGGTCAAATAGAAAAAGTAAGTTTTAAAAAACGTGTTTAAAAAGAGTTTAAAAAATTGAGTACCCATCAAGAATTAATCAGATAAAACTTCTTCCGCATAAAATAACTCAATAAGGGTTGACATGCCGTAAAATTCAACCAACTAACCAACCCATGTTGGGTTATTTTATGCCGAATACATTTGTCGCTTCTGCTCTTATATTGCTACTCAATACGCCACTTGGTGCCTATTTTGGTTAAATAGAAAAAAATGAGTTTTAAAAATGTGTTTAAAAAATGCCGATTCAGAGCCACATGTGGCCCTCAGACGTGTCACAGGAAACTGTGAAAGGGTTAAATTCGTTTGCAGCTGTGAGTGAAAAAGAATAAGAAATAAATCAAGCTTTTTGTTTTGCGGTTAAAGATATCTGGAAGTTGTGTTTTTATTGCATTTATTTATTTTTTTGTTATTTCTATTTCATTTTATTTTTTATTTCTATTATTTCAATTTTTTTATTTCACTTTTATTTTATTTGTTTTATTTATCTTAATTTTTATTTTTTTAATCTTTCTATCATTTTTATTTTATCTTTATTTTGTTTTTATTATTTTTATTATTTATTTTATTTTTGTTTTATCTATTTTATTTTTTTATTTTATTTTATCATTTTTATTATTTTTTTTATTTATTTTATTTATTTTAATTATTTATATTTATTTTATTCTTTTTTCTAATTCTTAATTTTTATTTTTTTATTTTACTTTAAACGAAAGGATTTGTCGCTGTAACCATAGAGCCTAACAGGCAAAGAGTAGTTAAACAATTTGAGCCCGAATGAATTTCATGGGAAGAAAAGGAGAAAGAGAGAAAACAAATCGTTGAGAAAATGTCGCATTAAAATTCTTCAGCTTTCTTCACAGTCAAACAAGCATTCTAAAGTGTCATTTGACGAAACCATTTTTTTTTTCTTTTTGTCTTTCAGAACATTTTCTCTCAATTCACGTGATCGTTTTCTTGTTACCCTTGCCCAACCCAAAAAATGTCGTTTTTTTTTTTTTTCAAATACCGGGTGACCACAAAATTGGGAAACTCACGTCAGCAGAATATTTCAGCTGGTTTCTTTCTGTCTTTTTCCCACTGGCGTAAAAAGTGACACGAGTTAAGCATTATTTTGTCGCTTTGATCTTTCTTTCTATCTTCCTCTTTTTGACCGACTACTACTACTATTACTATTACTATCAGTTGTAAATCGGCAATGACGTAAACGGGCCTATTACGGAAAACCATTAGTTAATTAAAAATCTTTAGGTAATTAGAATATGAGATAATCTATTATTATACTAAAGCTGAGTGAATCAATGTTTGTGATTAGAGACTTTTTTACTGTTTAGTTTAAAGACATGAAAATCATACTAAATTATTCCTTAGTTCTAGGATTGAGTTATCTTGGAAAAAAAAACCCATTTTAATTGGTTCTAATTAATCGTAACTTGCAATCAAGTCAAAAACAGACTAGTCTCTCACTTCACTTTCTGTCAATCCCTTTCCCCCTCTCTTTGTAAATCTTGATTACCTCCTCGTTATATATCTTAGTTGCTCATTGAGAGGAGGGGAGAGAGAGACAGACAGACAGACAGACAGACAGATTTGACAGTTTGAAATGGATTTTATGTTAAGTTTCACAAGCTGCCAACCCGGCCAATGTCTTAATAAATTTAAATTAGGTCAAAATTTCCCTTTCTTAGAAATCTCACAGAATGATTCTAATGTTACTGTTTTTTTTTTCTTTGCCAGTATAAAGTTTATTTCCGACGCCAATCTCTAACTGATAATAGTAGTCGGTCAAACAGAGGAAGATAGAAAGTAAGATCAAAACAAAAAAAAATGCTTAATTAGTGTCAATTTTTACGCCAGCAAGAAAAAGAAAGAAAGAAAGAAAGAAAGAAAGAAAGAAAGAAAGAGGCAGATGAATTGGGTTACCGCCACCAGTTCCATGCGTGTTGATTCTCGGTCTGTCTCTCTTCTGTTTCTCTCTCAGAACTCGTCTTTTATAAATCTATTTTCTCATATTCTAATTACCTAACGATTTTTAATTAACTAATGATCTTCCCTAATCGGCCCGTTTACGTCACTACCGATTTTCAAAAATCAGATGATTTTTTACTGACCTACCAAAAATTTACGTAATGCTTTCCCTATTGTTCCTAAATATTTCGCAAGCATTTTTAATGTTATAATTTCTAAACAACCGTTTATACTCGGATGTTTTCATATTAACGAAATATCTATTCGTTATATATATATATATATATATATATATATATATATATATATATATATATATGAAAAATAGATGGAAATTAATCCGACAGTATGAAATTAACATTTTTGAAAAAAACAAATGATGTTATGTAATTGCTGACAGAAATCTGTTTCGACCAAATCGATAAACTGGTCATCTTCACGAGCAACAAAGACGGGAAAAAAAAATATCCGTTCTTTTCCCGTCTATGCTGCTCGTGAAGATGGCCAGTTTATCGATTTGGTCGAAACAGATTTCTGTCAGCAATTACATAACATCATTTGTTTTTTTTTTTTTATGTTAAATTTCATATATATATATATATATATATATATATATACGATTAAATCGAATGGTTTAAAAACTACCGACTTAAATTTCTTGCCGGTTAATTTTGCCCTGCCATGCTCTAAAACTTTTCTCATACTATTCCCCACTCTTCATACAATGAATCAAAATTTCCTTATAACCAACCAAGAATTTTAACCCATCTTCATCTTCCCTCACCCCTCTCCCAACAAGCACTCAGCCACCTCCTTATCTTATCACCCCGAACAAATCCCAATCATTTGATCTTTCCCCTTCTACTTTCCATGATAGATGTCCTCTGACCAATCAAATCCTCACAAATCTCCCCCTTCCATCCTTATTTACTAACCAAACCCTCCCCACCAACTCACAATGCTTTAATAAAACTCACTGAAGAAGTACCGCTTAACGCGGAACGAAATATATCTCCACATCTAGTTGTTTTGAGTTATTCCTTTTTGTACATTTTTCATTTATCCTTACCATATATATATATATATATATATATATATATATATATATATATATATATATATATATATATATATAATTTTTGTATAATGACTTATAACACAGCTTAGTACTATTTTCTTTTGCAGAATCATCTGTGGACACATTGATGGGTAAATTCTGCGGTCCAAACGGAGTCACTCTGATTTCTACAGGAAATCATTTACTTGTAAAATACAATGCAAGAGAAATGTCCGACAGCAGAGGTTTTATGGCTGCGTATTATACAAAAAAGAAAGGTAAGAAAAAATATCAAGAGTACGACTCATTTTTCTATTAAAAATATTTCCTTAAAAAAATTCACGATCATTTTTTCTTTTTGTTCACTTGTTAACTCCTGTACCCGGTAATACCCGAGAAATGTGGGGTTATTCGCAGTTTCCTGGGTGCACATGATAATGTAAGCGGACCTTGGTGCCCATACTGGATTTTCAATCTACCTTTGCTAGGTCTTGACACATGCTCAGGCCGTAAAAAAAAAGTTCCCCGTAGCGTATAAGAGATGAGTTTGTTTGGTTTTTTTATTATTTTCTTTCGGAGAATAAAATTACGCTTCCAATGATTCGAAACATGCCTTGGTAACTTTTTGCCAGCAC
This sequence comes from Doryteuthis pealeii, assembly GCA_023376005.1. Taxonomy (NCBI): domain Eukaryota; kingdom Metazoa; phylum Mollusca; class Cephalopoda; order Myopsida; family Loliginidae; genus Doryteuthis; species Doryteuthis pealeii. The sequence goes on from CM042169.1 coordinate 44,505,351, forward strand.
ACCCTTTCTTGAGACTAAATCGACCAGACTAGATGTGTTTGTGGAAGATCAATTACGTTCCTTCTCCCCCTCGCTCTTAAACGCCTTCTCTTTCCTCCTCTATTGTAAAGATGTCCCCAGGGGTTCCATTATTAATTTTTATTGAAATCCAATCAGTCAGTCCTGGTACCTTAATATCAGCTTAACACTTTGCCTATTTAAACCACCCACAGCGACTTCCCCACCTCAGTAATCCTACCATAAACCATTGGCAGCGGCTCTCACACGCATTACTTGTTTACACTGAAATATCCTACGTGAAGACCCAGCCATAATTTGTAGTGTATGTGAACCAATCATGACTGGTATTTGATCCTTTTGCAATAGAGAACCAGTTGAAAGGAATAATTTGGTTTGGCCGTAGGGAAAATTTTGTTGGCAAAGAGTTAACATGTGGGTAAAGTTTCATCATGATCGGATCACTGGTGTAGGCGCCAACTGGTTATACACAGACAGAAATTGATATTATGTAGTAGATTTCCGCTTTTTTATTCTACACATACGAAAAATAAAATTGCAACAATTTCAATATCTTCAATTTTTTCAAGATTATTAACTAATTACTTAGCCATTCCTGGTTCCAGAATATCAGCTTAACTCTTTGTCTACTTTAAGCCGCTCACAGAGGATTACCCATCGCTGTGATCCTGCCATAAACCGCCGCCAGCGGCTCTCGCATGTGTTATTTATTCATACTGAAAAATCACTACGTGAACACCCCAGCCATATTTTGTTTTGTATTCAATTTTATAATTATATAGTCAGTCAACGTGGGCGGCCTAAAGTCGGTATCAGCCAGTCAGCGAGGGAGTCTATCCCCTTTTCAATAGCGCTAGACCAAGGAGATTGTTTTTAGCATCTGAGGGGGAGCGCCACACCTACCATCAGCTCCTTACTTTACCGCACAGATCCCTGTGCTACTCATACGCTGAGTTGGCGGGGACCGGTATCGAACTAGGAACCTTGTGGTTTCTAGCCGAACACTCTACCGACTGAGCTAACCCCTTAGCCAGTCCTGGTTCCAGAATATCAGCTTAACGCTTTGCCTACTTTAAGCCTCTCACAGCGGCTCATCCACCGCTGCGATACTACTTTAACCTTGTTTAGGCAACCGGTCTAGGGGAAGGAAAAACTCTGAATCCAAACCTGTTGAACTCCGCTTAAGAAATTGACCTTGTGTCACATCCATGCGGAGGGGTTGGTAAATATATATATACTGTCAACAAAGGTGGCACATCTATGGTGGTCCCTGTTTGGTCATGCGCTACATGATGCCCTAAGAATCACCTGCACAAAATCCCTGGAATTTGCTGCAATAGATATTTACCCAAACTCTTCGCATGAGCAGAATGTGACAAAGGGTCAATTTTGCCAACAAATGTCCCCCCACGTGCTGTACCAAATTTTCTTGGTATTTTTTTACCTGTATGGTGGGATATTTCAAAGTTCACTATCTATTCACCTCAGAACTCATTTTATTCAAATAATCCTATAATAGTGTTCTGAGTCAGTTCGGTTTCTGTCTGTCTGTCTGAAACCGAAACTATGTCACTGCTTACGTCATAATACCTTCAGGAATTGCGTATCAATGAATATTTAATTTATAGTCAAAATTATACTACATAGAATTAATACATAGAATAAAAAACAAATTATAGTGAACTAAGCATCAGTTTTTGTACTTTGCTTGGGTGTAGTAGGAGAGCCGCTGTAAGCGGCTTAACTCGTTGCCTACCAAATGTCCCCTACGGCTGTACCAAATTTTCTTGGTATTTTTACCTGTATGGTGGGATATTTCATTCTATTCAAATAAAAAGATGATAATGGTATCCACCTTGTGATTTCTACATGTAAACAAGTTACACGTGCGAGAGCCGCTGCCAGTTGTTTACGGTAGGATGACAGTGGTGAGAGAGTCGCTGTGAACAGTAAAAAGTAGGCAAAAACAGTAAAAGTAGGCAAAAACTTAACAGGTTTGAATTCAGAGTTTTCCTTCTCCAAGGTAGGATGTGACACAAGCTTATGTAACATTTTTTTTTTTTTCGATTTTTCAAAAATTCATTCCACTCTGCCTGATGAATGGTCAAGAAGAAAGACATGAAAACCAGGGTCGCAGTTAGAAATACCCATGTAATTAAATACATATGCACAAACTAATATATACTCATTTATCAATATTGAATAGTAGCTCTATCTATGATACCACAAATATTGACCCACTACTAACTCACCAAGTGAGATAGTGATTACCATACACTATTGCAATATCAATAATATATAATGAAGATTCGATTTCTGTCTGTCTGTAACCGAAACTATGTCACTGCTTACGTCACAATACCTTCAGGAATTGCGTAAGTTTATCAATGAGTATTTAATTTATAGTCAAAATCATTAATACATAGAATAAAAACAACCCTGTATTATATATATTCAAAAATTAAACATGCAACATTGAAACAGTTCACGTTGTTTGTTAAAACAAGTTTTAATAATTATTAATTTATATAGTTTTGTTTTATTTTAACATATATCAAAAGTTATCTATCATATAGAGTTTTATGAGAAAATTATTTACAAATAAGAAATAGTCACATTGTTCTTCTACATTAAATTTTATATTTTATTATACAGTGAAAAAAAAACTTTTTGTTTTGATTATCGTCTGTCGTAAAATTGTGTTTTACGACAGACGATAATCAAAGCAGAACGGTTTTGACGACTCCCCCCACCCCCGCCAAAGTTAACTTTAAATATTTAAATTAATTTTAATTTAACTGTTAGAAGCTTGGTTTTATTAGAAAGAAAACATATTTATTTGAATTTTGACTACAAAACTATTTTTATGTCTATAATTGGAAAAAAAAAAAGATTTCAAAGATCTGTTTTACTTTTTTTTTCTTTACTTGTATATAAAATTAAATACAAATCATTCTTTTCTTTTCTATTTTTTAACAGAACCACCAACGACTGACACCAATTCACACAAATTTTCTGCCATATGCATTGTCCTCATCCTCATCGGCGTCTTGGTATTGATCAGCTGGTTGCTATGGAAATGGCGACGAAATATGCAGTATAAATTTGTCCGAATTCGTCGCTGGCCGGACGAGGACAATGACTAAATACTAACAATAGCGAGAGCTCTGCTAGAGACGTAGCCAGCAATTGAAATTAAAATTTTGAACTATCTGCCATTATGATGACAGCACTAATGGGGGTTTGGGGAATGTGGGGGCGGAAATTCTCATTGATTTTATCAATTTGAAGTCAGGCTCAAGGTGGGGTGGGGAGGGAAGAAACATTAAATTTGATGGAACTAAAACCCTCCAATATGTTCAGAATACACTTTCCAGATTTGTTAATCAAAATAACAGCCGACACTTCTACTTTGATTTAGACATTCCAGATATTTCAAAAGGAACAAAAAAACAAAAACAAAAAAGCACCAAAAAAAAGCAAAAAACAAAAATCAGCGTTTTAACGAACGCTAAGCCCTTACCTTTCTTTACGGAACAAAAAAAAAAAGAAAAAAGTGTAATAATTACACAATTGAACGACAAATTAATTAACTTTAAAGCGAGTCAACAAAATAACGATTCAAAAATGTATTTTTAAAAAAAAGCAAACAAAAAAACTATTTAACCCTTTTGGTGCGGATTCGCCGAAATATACAGGCTGGTCCGAAAGTCTTGTCACCCTTACATATTGTTTTAGCTTTCATTATTTTTGTTTTAGTTATTTAATATACACATACACACACACACACACACACACACACACACACACACACACACACACACACATATATATATATATATATATATATATATATATATATACTTACTTATTATTAATAATAATTGAATATATATGTATTGTATCATTTCGATTATTCGGACTATTGGACTCATCTTTATTGTTATCTGTATAACGTTTCGGCTGATGTGCCCTCCTAGATGAGGACAATAGTCTGAATAATTCAAATAATACAAATTATCAAGCCACATCTCAAAAATTCAGAGAAATAATATAACTATATATATATATATATATATATATATATATATGAAAAGTAAATGGAAGTGAATCCGACAGTATGAATTAAACTTTTTTTTTTAGATATAATATTAATTAATAAAAATCCTATCTTTACGGAACAAAAGAAAAGACTAAACAGTGTCTACAAAAAGATTCAAAATGTATTTTAAAAAACACGAAACTATTTAATCATTTTCGGGAGAAACTCGATTCACCCAAATATACAGGGCGGTCCGAAAGTCTTGTCACTCCTACATATCTTATTATAATGGAAATTATGTAACTGTCTGTCTAACCGAAACTACGTCACTGACGACACGATTTTCTTAATTATTCAAGTTACATTCTCAACGATTGTGAAATAGTCATTATATAATCTTAATTAGCATCTTATTTATTAACGATGATCTCTATTAAAGTCTAGCTGAGTTAGATTTGCTGCAAAACTACCCCTATTATTAATGCATTTAAAATCTTGAAATATGCGCTATATATCTCAAAGAAATAAAGATTTATATAGTATATGGTGGAAATAATTTGAATAATGATTTTAACAAAACTGGGTTTAATAAATACTTATTTGCTGTTACTGATTTCTAATTCTATCATGTTATAATACTATCATGTTATTCTCAAACGTTTATTAAAAGCAATCCTACATATAATTTTATATTAAAAAATCAATTAAAATAACATTAAAATAAGTATAGTATTTTTATATTTGTTCTTATTTAGTTTTGTTAATCTTTTTAATTTAGTATAATATTTTATTATATTAAAACTTAAATACCAGGGGCGCATATTTTGTTAGTTGTTTTAACTTCTATTATTTTTGATAGTTTAGTATATAATATCCTTAATTATAACTAAGTTAAGCAGCGATGAGCCTGTTCAATACTTAATGGGTGACCACTTAAGTAATAGCAGGTACTGTAAGCAACCTGAGTCCGTTGTTTATCAAAATGACTTGATTCGGCATTAAATGACCAGAAAAGGGTCGATATGTCGTAAAAAGGATCTATCAGCCTAAATTAGAATATATAAAAAATGATAATAATTATAATATAATTTTTTAGTCCGTTTCCAGCGGCTTATTCTAGGTCAGTCGGTAGGGCATCTGCCTAGGAATCGCTAGATTTCAGGTTCGATACCGGCCCTCGCCTACTCAGAGCATAAGTTGCACATCTTGTGTGATCTGATCTGTGCGGTAAAGTGCGGGCACTGCACCTCAGAAAAAATAATCTCTCTGGTCCATCGGTAGGGAAAAGGGAATAGACTCCTTGCTTTGCTGCTGATACCGACAGTAGGCCACTCCGCCGGCTTTACATCTATTAATAATGGAGATTCGCTTCCGGTTTTTGTCTGTAACAAAAACTACGTCACTGCTTACGTCACTATACCCGAAATCATCATAACATAGAATAAATACACTCAAAATTTGAGCATGCAACATTAGACAGTCCTCATTGTTTTTTTAAACAAGTTTTAATAGATACATCCCCAGTATCATATATTTATATATAGTTTGTTTTATTTTAATAGATATTCAAAGTTAATAGAACTTAGTTTCGATTTCAAATTGTTTTATTTCTTTTACTTCTAATATTTAATGAATTCATGATTTATGGTTCAAACTCTCCGATATTTAATTTTTAACTTCCACCTCCTCAAGCAATATCTTTCAAAAATTTATTTTTACATCGCCCGGAGGACGTTTTTTTATTTTGCTAGTTTTTACTAATTAGGAGTTTGGTAGGGGGACAAGACTGTACTTAGTGCGAGTAGGCGAGATGCAACTTTAGTTCTCATTACTTAAAAGTTTTGGATCTTGTGAAATACACCCATCGAAAGTGCCTCTTGTGAAATATAGGCCCTTAAATTTAAACAAATGATAATAATAGGATCTGTGGATATACCACAGTTTGATAATTTAATTATTACAACATTTGATATGTTTACTTAAGAGCTATTGCAAAATAGTTCAATAAGTAAAAAGTATAATAATCTTAATTTAATTCTCTCTCTCTCTCTCTCTCTCTCTCTTTTTTTCTTTATTTACCTTCTTTTCTTCTTTTCATTATGTTCGATTGGAACAGATTAGCGCTATCGTTTCCCCTCTCTCTATCGTTTCCCTACTCTCTTTCTTTCTGTCTTTCTTTCTTATTGTATTTTTCTGAGTAACTAGTTTTTTCCCCTTTCTTTCTTTATAATAAAAACAAATGGTCCATTATTTAACTGAGTTAAGACTCATAAGAAATAAGAATTCGGCGGATAAGCAACACCAGATAATCAGGATTTAAATTACTGCATTTCATTTGAACGATTTTAACGATCTGATTTTTAACCCCAGAGTTAAAGATGATAACGGTCTAACAATTAAGGAACACGAGTATTGATATATATATAGTTTAGTTTATCAGTTGAATTTATTAATTTTATTTTGTATATTACATATTTTAGCGATCACAAAATTTGAAGCAAACTTCTTTATTTAACTCTTTGCCTACCAAATTTCCCCCACGGTTTTACCAAATTTTCTTGGTATTTTTTTTACCTGTATCATGAAATATTTCAAAGTTCACAATCTATTCACCTCAGAAATCATTCAGTTCAAATAAAGTCCTGTTATTATTGTAATCTGAGTCCTTCTGTTCAATTATAATGAACTAACCATCAGTTTTTGTACTTTAGTTGGAAGAGCTGCTGAGAGCAGTTTAAAGTAGACAAAGAGTTGAGGTATTGATGTGTCATAATTAGATTCATTCCTAAATGTTTTATTGTTATCTTAACACTTTTCCTACCAAATATTCTCCACTGCTGTACCAAATGTTATTGTTTTTTGGGGGTTTTTTTACCTGTATGATGGGATATTTCAAAGTTCACTATCTATTCACCTCAGAAATAATTATATTCAAATAAAGTTCTCTTATTTTTGTAATCTGTATCTCAATTATAATGAACAAACCAGCAGTTATGTACTTTGCATTGAAGAGCCGCTGAGAGTGGTTTAAAGGAGGCAAAGAGTTAAGGTATTGATATGTCATAATTTGATTAATTTCTAAATGTGTTATTGTTATCTTAACTCTTTGCCTACCAAACTTCTTCTGCTAAATTATAGTGAACTAACCATCAGTTTTTGTACTTTGCTTGAGTGTAGTAGGGGAGCCGCTGTAAGCGGCTTAAATCGTTGCCTACCAAATGTCCCCCTACGGCTGTACCAAATTTTCTTGGTATTTTTACCTGTATGGTGGGATATTTCAAACTTCACTATCTATTTACCACAGAACTCATTCTATTCTAATGAAGATGGCAGTGGTATTCCCGCAGTGATTTTTTAAAAGCCGCTGCCAGAGACTTACAATAGGATCGCTTACTGTAGAATCGCAGGGGTGTTCACGTAGTGATTTTTCAGTGCAAATAAGTGACACATGCGAGAGCCGCTGTCAGCGGTTTACTGTAGGATCACAGTGGTAGGAGAGTCGCTGTGAGCAGTTTAAAGTAGGCAAAGAGTTAAAGTCAAAAGTGTATTCCAGCCATTAAATTTGACGCCGCACCAAAAGAGTTAAAATACTGACACTCACGATACATAGTTTCGTAAAGAAATACGTTTAGTTTATCACTGCAACTTAAAAGCGGGTTCGATCCTCGCTAGATGCCTTTAATTGAGTCAAATCCTACCTGTAAGGTAATTTTTTTTTTTACTGCTACTTATAGTGAACACCTTGCTAAAATGCAATAGCTTCTTAAACTCACCTTCACAACCATCCAGAGTGAGGAGGACACCGAGGCATAGTAGTTAACCTGCTAGACAACGACATCGCAGGTGGTTGGCTGGTTGGTTGGATTTGTACGGCATGTCAACCCTTGTTGGGTTATTTTATGCCGTAGACGTTTTGTTTATTTATTTTTTATGTTTTCATTTTTTTTCTTTAAACTCAATTTCTTTTTAAACACATTTTTAAACTCATTTTTTTTCTATTTAACTCATAGATGAGACCCTAACAGGTACTACCACTCCGGGTGGACTTGGGAGTCATGGCGATGAAGGGGTACTCCACATTCCCCAAAGCTCCAAAATTGGAACTTCCCCATTAGATGCAGTTTAAGCGACATCGTAATAAGCGAGTTTGAACACCATTCGCGCTATTACGTTTACTTTCAAACTAATACCCCTGCGAAAGGTATGAACCCCCCATCCCTACCTATATAGTAGTATCCACTACGGTTCTTCTATAAGTTTGACTTTGGCATTAAATAACCCACAAAGCTTGATATGCCATTAAAGAAAGAAAACAAACAAACGTCCTATGGGCTGCGTAGGTAACTAGTACGAACACGCCCCATTCGATAGTCTAACAGGTACCACCAGTCCGGGTGAGACTAGACCTGATAATGATGATGAAGGGGTACTCCACATTCCCCAAAGCTCTAGAATTGGAAGTTCACCGATAGAGAGGAATTAAGGTTTTTTTAAATAACCAATTCCTTATCAAAGAAAAAATATTCGCAAAGAATTCGCGTAATACAATGTTTATTTTAGGATTTTGTTTGTTTACACTTAAATTTTTTTTTTAAAGAATAGCCCAAAACTCGGGAGTGTTTTGAAAGATTTTTTTTTCTAAAACCTTTTTTTTTTACATATGACAAAAATTTAAATTCAGTTCTTAATTGCTTGTTGAGTTAAAGTGATAAAAATTCATTCATTTAATTCCTTTTGTTTGTTACGTCTAAAAATGTAACAATAAAAAAACTAAGAATTACACATGTCATTTGTTGGCGTAAAATTTTGAGTATTAATACAAATGAAAATTGTTCGTTTATTCTGTGAATAGTTTATTTCTTTTATACTTACTTATAAAGAACTATGAAGTAGTTCCACAAATCGATTGAGTTTTAATTATTGAATTATATCATTTAATCAGTCAAAATTAAAAACTAAAATGTAATTTTCCTTATTATAAACATATTAAAGTGTATGCGCGATTTAATTCTCAATGACAACTCATTTCTGAGTTATAAGTCGACACGTACATACTAAAATGGACGCGACATTTTTATCGGTGTTTAATCTTAAATAAACTGAGTGACAATAAAAGACTGGTGCTACTGAAAGCCATATTCATTGTTGTAAGACCCACATGTGTCTCTTAGGGTTTCCTGTGACACGTTTGAGGACCATATGTAGCTCTCCAAGAGGATTTAAAATAAAGGATAAAATCTCGTGAAAACGTGTGGTAGACAGTGGGTCAAAATTTAGATACCGAACATGAATGCCAGAAAGGGGGTTCAGGAAAATTTTGATAATGTAAATATCCTTGTTTCTATTAACTTTAACTTAACAAATCAAGTCATTCAAAATTTACTAAAGATATACAGTTGTTGTTGTTGTTTATTGATTTTAACGGCATATCAACCCGTCCGGGGTTATGTCATGCCTAACGGTTAGGAAGTTATACATATCGTATATTTATATTTATACTTTTTAGTAATTGGTTTTTTAAATTTGTTAGCATTATTGGGGATTATGTTGTATGGTATTGATTTGTTTCATATCTATATTCTATGGTATAATTTTATTTCTATTCAACTGTGGAAATCTAACAGATTGCTATAAAGTTATCGAAATAATAATTGATTAGAA
>CM042169.1:44522571-44530071 GCA_023376005.1 Doryteuthis pealeii
CCTAAAATTAGACCTAGTGTTATATTTCGGGGTGAAAATTAATATAAGCCCTGTCTTATTTTCGGGGAAACACGGTAGATATGAATGCAGTTAGGTGGGTAGGTATGAATATGCTGAGATTGACTGATAGATTGATATATGGATATATTGAGATAGATAGATAGATAGATAGATATACTGAGATAGATATAGATAGATAGATAGATACTGAGATAGGATAGATAGATAGATAGATATAATAGATAGATAGAATATAGATAGATAGATAGATAGATAGATAGATATGGTTGGTCGGTTGGTTATTTTGTTTAATGGCAAATCAACCCTTGCGGGTTGTTTAATACAAAACCTTCTTTGTTTTTTGCTTTTGTTTAGTTTTTTGCTTCGTATATATGATTTTTAAGCGAATAGGTAAATATTTTAGTTTAGTTCATAAATTGGGAGAAATAATTTCTGTGCCATCGCCTTCTATAACCCATATGATAAAAAGCAATTTGAAGAATACAGTCGGAACAATCATATAGGTCCAAGGGCTTGACATTGACCGGTCAATTGATTGGACGGGTCTTATCCAACTGTCCGTCTATCCAAATTAAGGGTCGAAGTGGGGGTTGCATGTCACAGAACAACTTACAACCCAGCTCACTGACCGCTCAGCTACCATAATCCTGTCTTCGAGCATTACGGGTCGCGACCCATAACAAACTGATGGTGCCATTATCGAGTTCTTACCCTTCTGCAGATATTTACAATATTCTACTGTCCCAGCCGAGATAGCGAGATAGATACACTGAGAAAATAAATAGATAGATAGATAGATAGATAGATAGATAGATACTAATATGCATATAATGATACATATCATCATCATCATGTCGCGCAATAAACACGGATATCCATGACAATCTCTCGCCAAACTTCCCTATCATTCATTGTCACAGGAGGTCCTCTGCGCAGCATCCAGCATCTTCGCATAGCTGGTCAATATAGGTCCTTGCTGGGCGCCCACACTAGCATGTCCGTGTGTTGGCTTCCACAGGAGAACGTCGCTTATGAGCTCGTCCTTGCTTCTCCAACACTGTCCAGCATGCCTTGTCCATCTAACTCGAATGGTTTGTGATATGGGGGGCAGGTGTTTCCGCGTAGGGTGCTGTTTTCACGATTTGTTCAAGACCGCACGCAGCATTCTTGTGCAGCTTCCATCTAGCTTATTCTCAATGCGCCTCGTTGGGGTCCAGGCGGTGCAGCCATACAGCAGTACTGATATAACCACAGCCTGGAAGAATTGTCGCTTTAACTTGTCAGCGAGATCGACTTCCATATGACTGATAATTTGTTTGTGGCCGACCATGCTTTTCCTATTTGTGTATTTATATCACTTTCTGTGGATGAGATATTACTACCTAGGTATGTGAATTGTTCCACTGGCTTTAGGGGCTTACCGTTGAGTGTAGATATGTCTCCTTTCTTTTTGAAACATATGAACTCAGTTTTACCGGAGTTCATATATTTATAAAAAAAAATGATACATATAATGGTATGAAATTTCATTCAGATTATTCAAATAAATTAATCTATTTTAATAACTAGTGTATAAACTCAGTTGAAACTGAGGTTCAAGTCGGGGGGGGGTCAAAGTTTAGGCACCGGACATGTATGCCGAAAAGGGGCGTCCTTTAAGGAAAAATTGTGATATTGTAAAAAGTACCTGGTACCTATTACTTAAGCATAACATTTATTATCTAAATGTAGATATAATATAATTCATTTATTTATATATCTAGATAATGATTTAAAAAAATTATAATAAACTATTTCAATCTTTTTAAATGCATGTCATCATGTCATTTTTTTATTAACTTTAACTTTTAACTTAACTAATTAAGTCATTTTAGAATTTAATAAAGATAAACAGCTTATTCAACTGTGGTGTATGGAAATATATTGCAATGGAGTTATCAGAATGATGATTAATTTGAATAATTTTATTTATTTTGTTATTATCAAGAACAACTACAATGGTTAAATTACAAAAATACTAATAGTACTGATTTAGGAATGATCCCCCTTTAGAGGTACCAGGTACATTTCACAATATCACAATTTTCCTTAATAATCCCCCTCCTTTTCTGCATACATGTCGGTGCCTAAACTTTTACCCCCACCACGGTTCAGTACTTTCTCTTTATATATGCAAATATGGATATGAAAAAATATGCCCGCTCCTCAACACATACTGACTACAATAAATCGAATTACTAATTCAAGAGACAACAAAACTTTGCAGAAGAAATACCGTTGGATCATGTGGACTAGTTGCCAGATATCGTACTGAGCTAGCACAGAGCTTCTCAAAGTAGTCCATATTGACCCTCTTGGGTTAAATACAATTTTTGGTAGGCATATGTGTTCACTGGGGTGAATTTAATAGTTTGCATTTATAAATCCGTTTATAACAGATAATAATCCTTGGGTCATGTGGACTAGTTGCCAGGTATTTACCTCCTATCCCACGTGTACGGGTTAGGCACAAGGTCCTATCAAAGTGGCACCAACCCACGAACCGAAGCTCATAGGTGGCGGGTGAAAATTGCGTTGATCCCGTCGGCATTTCCCCTCAAGGTGGCGCCTCATGCACTGGGCAATAAACCCAGCCATGCCCCTTTAAATCGAGCTATTAACTTCCAGATCCAGGGCCGAAGCCACCGGACCCCCGGCGTTGGCCGGACAGACCTTCTAAAAGTGGTCCATATAGCCCCCTAGAGTAAATAGAATTTTGGTAGAGTGAATAAAAGCATAGAGGTCCATAGGGGTGAATTTATTAGTTTGCATTTATAAATCCATTTATAACAGTAAAACAAAATAATAGTAGATATATGATAAGAGCTATTATAAGGGTTTTGATAAGGGTTATGATAAAAAGGGTTGGGGTTGCGATAAGGGCAATTGGGTTCTGACAATCATAAAGGTGCTAGGACTTGATGTGATTGATCGGAGGAGCCTAAGTAAGAGCCTAACTGGGTTGTTGCATGTCATGGACTGCTCAGCCACCAATATTCTGTACTTAAGCATCATAAGTCACCACCCACGGCCAACAGTTGGCCTCATTGGGGGGATTTTACCCATCTACAGACGTGCAGTCGACGTATTCTACAGCCTCAGCCGACAGGGCTGTGTGCTAAGCAAAGCAATATTTTCCTGACCTCCCACCAGGCTAGATTAACTCAAGTTTTTTTTTTAACGTGAGTATTTATTGTTTTTATCTCCAGTGAGGTAGGTATGTACAATTTTTGTCAGGGGAGATCATTTTTTTTATTTTAAAACAATTACCAAACTTTAGGGAATTGTTCACATTTCATGAAATTTTCAGCACTTTATTCATTAATGACTTAATTTTATAATGAAAAGGTTATTTTATTTAAACATTTTTATACATTAAGATTGTTGGGGGGTCATTTGAATAAAAAAATTCTAGTCCCTAATTCTTACATTTCTAGAAAGATAAAACCCACGTTAAAAGATAAAAAGTAACAAATAAATTTCAACACTCTAAAATAGTTATTTGAAAATCAAAAAGTTATTACCTTAAGACTCAAAAATTATTTATGTACCATGTTTGTTTTTGTTTTTTTAGGGGAGGGGGTGTTTTGTTTTGTTTTGTTTTTGTTGTTGTGTTTTGTTTTGTTTTCGTACTTTTAAAAATAATATTTTTTCCATTGAAGCAAAAGAATATTTTCTCTGATTCAATTGAACAGTTTTTATTCACTTAAAAATGTAATAGCAAATTTTAAACGGGTGGATGGTAGCATGTTGTAAACAATTTCTTTTTCATGAATAAAGATTTATTTAATCTATCTGAAAATGTATGATTAAAAATATTTTTCCAAGTTTTTTTTTTTTTTTTTTTTTTTTCGTTTATGGAAGACCTACAGTCTTAAGGACAAATAATTCCCCTTATTACTTCAAAATACCCGGATTTCACTCTGGGGATAGCAACAACTCTTTCAGACGCGTATCCTAGTTGTGTTGTATTTTTTCTATTTTTTGGCTAAGCAGTGTAACTTTCTCGTTACAGGCTCCCATAATTTTTTATCCATTCTCACTGATGTCTTCATACTTTAAAATGTTTTTTTTTAATCGCTTACCCTCCCACACACGCACACATTTACTTGGAAAATTGCCAGTGAGGATCGAACTCACTATTCAGGTGCAATGGATCTGCAAGACTAACTTGCTAACTATTACGACACGACGAGATGCCTTAAGATTATTAATCTTTCACCACACGCAGGAATTGACACAAGGTCACAAGTACGGGGCCTCCAACGAGGATCGAACTCGCTATTCAGTAATGGTTCTTTGTTAAATCTTAAAAAAACTCAAGAGTTGTGAGTAAAGGGAGATAATTATCTTTTATTCACTGAGTTACTTCCCTTGAAAATAACATTTTCAGCTCTTGAAATAATATTGATTTTATAGTGCAGGAAATACAGTTCCCATAAAAATGATGGGTATATTTACGTATAAATGAGTACTTCTGCATAGGTGGGTTGGTTGGATTTTACGGCATGTCAACCCTTGTTGGGTTATTTTATGCCGAAAATGTTTTGCCTTATTCATTCTTGCTGGGTATTAGACATAGTTTTTTAAAACAAATTTTTAATACTCATTTTTTTATCCATTTAATCTATGGGACCCTAACAGCTTCTACCACTCCGGGTCAGAGTTGACCTGAGAGTAATGGTGATAGAGGGGTACCTCACATTCCCTAGAGTTCCAGGATTGGAACCTCGCCACTAGATGCTGTTTAATGTCATAACAAGGATACTAAGACCCTCAGTCACAGATTTCTAACACATATTTGATAAAAGGATTCGGGGCTTGCCATAAGGGCAATAGGGTCGGGACAATTATATAGGTGGGTTGGTCGGTTGGTCTTATGGCACGTTAACTCTCTTGGGCTATTTAATGCCGAAATCAGTCTTTTCAAATCAAGTAACTAATGATAATGATCATTTATAAACAATTATAACATCAAGAAACCATTCTAAATATTAAAACTCTGAGCTCAATACCGGCCAACAGCTCATGAGTAGCACAGCTTGCATTTTTGTGGTAAAATTCTGGTAGGTATGGCACCCCACCTTAGACGCAAAAAAATTAGCTTTTTTTTTCTTTTAATAAACATTTTGTACAATCTTTCTCTGGGTTATTTTTTTTTTTTTATTTGGTTTATTTGTTTTCCTTACTTAAATTCCTTACTTGCCACGGTTCTCCCGTTAAACGCTTGGTGGCATTGCAAGTAGCGATATAAAAGTGGAAGGCCAATGTCAAAGGCTGCCTTTCATCCTCTATCGTAAAGCGAAGAACACACAGCAGTTGCATTTCCTGTTAACAGGACAGGAGAGCTTTGAATCCCCAAGCACGTATCGCATGCGAGAACATGGTTTACATCTAAGTGTAATACTTTAATCTATTACTGCAACATTCAAGACTTCTTCTATTAATAATGGAGATTCGCTTCCGGTTTTTGTCTGTAACAAAAATTACGTCACTGCTTACGTCACATTACCCAAAATCGTCATAACATAGAATAAATACACTCAAAATTTGAACATGTAACATTAGACAGTCCTCATTGTTTTTTTAAAACAAGTCTTAATAAATACATGAGTGATATTATATATCTATATAAAGTTTCTTTTATTTTAATACATATTTAAAGTTTACATTTCAAATTGTTTTATTTTTAATCCTTTAATGAATTTAATGAATTACTCCGTACGTTGAAACGATACTCAACTATGAGCTCTGTCAGCTGGGGAAGTAGAATACACCGACTGCACTTCTGCAGAGGGGTAAAATGCACGAATAGCGCCACCTGTTTGTCATAGGTGGCGATCCGTGATGCTTAAGGGCGAAATACTTTTGGCTGAGTGGTCTATGATAGGCAAGATTCTACTTTGGTCCTTACTTAGGCTAGATGGTCGGTCGAAGAAACCCTCGTGTCCCCGATAAATCGGTTGATCACGTTAAGACCTACTATCTCTATGATTGTAGCGATCATATTGCCCTTATGGCAAAGCCCAACCCTTTTTATCATATATGTGCTAAAAGGCGCTGGCTGAGGGTCTTAGTGTCATGCATATGACGTTAAACTGTATCTAGTGGTGAGGTTCTAGTTCTAGAGCTCTGGGGAATGTGGAGTACGCTTCATTGCCATTTAGTCGCAGGTATACTCTCTATCCTGACTGGTAGTACCTGTTAGGGTCCTATCTATGGGTTTATGGTGTTAAGTATGGGCTGTTTGATGTCAATATTTAATAAAAGTGTTCAAACATTTAAAGACCATAAAACAATCAAGCACATGGCATAGAAGACAAAACTCTTAATTAAACAAACAAAATTGTATTAACAAAATGTATACAAAAAGGCAGCATTGAATACTGGGCGAGGTTCAGCCAAAAGTTATTTTTTTAAAGTTCAATGTAAAATGTAAGCTGATATTTCACAATTCACAAAGTGAGAAAGAAAATGTAAAGTTTTTAAGTCACAATAATCATCGGTCAGGCAATAGTTGTACTGATGTTTAGTTTGTCTCTGAAAGCGATAATTATTTAAATATATATATATATATATATATATATATATATAGATAGATAGATAGATAGATAGATAGATAGTTCGTACCTTCTGCATTAAAAGTTCTTAAAACAGGTGACAAGGATTCTCTTAGGCAGGCAAAATCTTTCTGCTTGAAAATGAAAAAGTTTGGGTTTGAATAGAATTTTGGTAGGCTCCGCAAGGCTCTATTTGATATTTTTTTCTTTTTAAGCGGGAACGCCTCTGATTGGTTGAATTTTACGAATTTTATTTTTTTATTCTCTTTTTTCTAACACATGCGCAATTCCATGCGCAAAACAATCATTTTTGTCATTCGATCTCTTTCTGTCGAAGTATGAACTTCCGGTTCGCCACAGGTTAAATAGATTAAAAAATGAGTTTTAAAAAATTGAATAGCCAACAGGAATGAATAAAACAAAATGGATTCTGCATGAAATAACCCAACAATGGTTGACATGCCGTAAAATCCAACCAGCCATCAACCAACTATCATTCTGGTATAATGCATATCAACCTTCGTGGGTTATTTAATGCCAAAGCCATTCTTGTAATATAAGAATGGTGGTATTATTTAAAACTTAGTTGGGATAATGGGGGCGGGTCATACCTTTCCCAAGGGTATTAGTCCTCAAGTGAACTTAATAGTGAGACTAGAATTCGAACTCGTTTACTCCGATGTCGCAAGCCCAGCACGTTAACCGATACACCATGGAGTCTACCATTGCAATATTTTTTCGCCTATTATTAACTTCTTTAAGGATTTGTTTATCTATATAAAGTAAGTCATGTTCCTTTTTTCCTTTGTGGCATCCTTTCTGTTTTTCTGGGAAAGGTTTACACCAATTAAGTGTAAAGTATATTTCTTCTTTTATTACT
>CM042169.1:44535071-44542571 GCA_023376005.1 Doryteuthis pealeii
GCAAATGTACTGGACCACATAGTAAGCAAATGTAGTGACAAATGTACTGGACCACATGTACTGGCAAATGTACTGGACCACCAAATGTACTGGACCACATGTACTGGCAAATGTAGTGGCAAATGTACTGGACGTACCACACTTAGTAAGCGATTTCGAATTCTAGTCGCGCTATTACGTTCACTTTCGAACATATATCCTCTGGGAAAGATAGGGCACCTCAAGTGGTGTAATGGTTAGCAAGCTAGATTAACAAGCCATTGTTAGTGAGTTCGATTCTCACTAGGTGTCCCATACTTCTGGCTTTGTGCCACAACTAAGCTACACTTAGTAAATAATTATATGGGTTCACATCCAGGACACGGTTGTTTGCATTTCCCATAGAACTGTTGGGAAAGGTATGGCTCCAACTATTCTCCCTCCAGCTATGGGTAAATAGATTACATTGGACTCTTTAACCTAGGTTGGCTTCATCTTTAATTATTTTGATGATAATTAAAGTGTTTTACATATTCACAAAAAACCAAATATAAACCCGCCCTGGACCTCTGCAGAATGGTAAAATCTCCCCATCGGGATACCTGTTGGGCGTGGGTGGCAACCCGTGATACTTAAGGACGGAATCCTGGCGGCCGAGCAATCCATGCTATGCAACTTACTTTGGCCCTTACTTATGCTAGATGGGCAGTCGGGGAGGTCCTTCTGACTAACCGTCAAGCCCTATCACCTATATGATTGTCCCAACCCTATTTCCCTCAACCTTTTTTATCATATATGTACTAGAAGGTGATGGCTGAGGTCTTAGTGTCCTGATTATGACGTTAAACTGCATCTAATGATGAAGTTCCAATTTTGGAAATTTGGGGAGTGTGGAGTACCCCTTCATCACCATCAATCCAAAGTTCACTTTGACCTTGAGTGGTAGTACGTTTTAGGGTCTTATTTATGTGTTAGATAGAAAAAAATGAGTTTGAAAAAAGTGTTTATAAAATCTTATTATAATGGAGATTGTGTGTTTTTCTGTCTGTAACCGAAACTATATTCCTACTCAAGTCACAATTCTCTTAGTTATTGACATCACATTCTCCATGATTTTATTTTTATCTAAACCTCAATTATTAATAAAATTGTCTTACATTATTAATACTGTTAACTATGTCTACATACTGAAAACATGCAATTATATTTATATATACAACAAAATAGCGGTTTACAGTGTGAACGGGAAGGCTAATTTGCATATTAATATTACAAAATCGAATTTAATAAATATGTGCTTAGTATTATTGATTTCTAACTGTTTGGTTTTATTTTAATGAATATAAGCAAAAATCTCTTCAATGAATCTTAAATGAAATCCATTAATAAGATAAAATAACTGTCATTTTATTCTTTACTTCCTCTTATAACTAAATACTTAAATTAGAAAAAATAACAATGAAAGACGGGAGTGATGAAAGAGTAAGTTTCAGTTGTTCCATTTTTTATTATACTCCCTCTGTTTCAAATCTGTTATTATACTCCCTCTGTTTCAAATCTTTTTATCTGTATTCTTATTTAGTTCCGTTAGACTTTCTAATTTAATATAATATTTTATTACATTAAAACTTAAATACTTGCACCCGGAGGGTGCATATATTTGCTAGTCAGTATAAAAAATTGAATACCCATCAAGAATGAATAAAAACAGAACATCTTCAGAATAAAATAACCTAAAAGGGTTGACATACCGTAAAATTCAGCCAATCAGCCTAATAGATGACTCAGCTTGAGTGTGTGTCGCCTGGGGCAGCCCTCAACCCCTACTTCCTTTTACCAAAAGTGCTACCCGTTATAATTACAATCAAACATTTACAAGTAATTTCGGCAGTTAATTAACTCATAAGGAGTTGATATGTCATTAAACAAATAAATCAAACTAAAACTATAAATAATTATGATTACAATCACACATTTATAAATTAATTATATTTTGGCATTAAATAACCATTCGGAGTTGATATGCCGTTAAGCAAATAAACTAAACTAAACCTAAAAGCAATAGCAGGTACTGTGAGCAACCTGATATAAAAAATAAGTTGATTCGGCATTAAATGAAGCGAAAAGGGTTGATATACTGTAAAAACCAACCAACTAACCAACCAACCAATCAGTCAAACCTATGAATCGTCATGATCACAATCAAACATTTATAAATTAATCATATTTTGGTGTTAAATAACCCCAAAAGAGTTGATATGCCGTTAAACCAAAACAAGCCTATAAATTGGTATGATTGCAACAAAGCATTTACCAGTGAATCATATTTTGGGATTAATTAACCCATAAGGAGTTGATTTGTCGTTAAAAAAATTAAGCAAACCAAACCTATAAATAGTTATGATTACAATCAAACATTCACAAATTAATCTTATCTCAGCATTAAATAATCCATTGGGATTTGATATGCCATCAAATAAATTAACCCAACCAAACTATTTCCTTCCTACGAAGTTTCAAATATTATCTGTAAAGTTAAAAACAAAAAAATATTAAAAATTAAAAAGGAACAAAAAAAAAATAAATGAAAATTTTTGAATAAATTTTAAAAATTAAAAATTAAAAAAAGATTAAATAATTTAAACATTTTTTAAGAAACCCTAATTAGTCATGCTAAATTTGTTTTCGACTAAAAAAAGACTTAAAATATGTCAGTTAAAAATACTCCACCCTATAATTAAAATTGTTTGCAATCAGAGATGCGAAAAGAAAAATGATAAAAAAGATTTCTTGTAACATAATCTAAAATGCATAAATTTTTTTTTAAATATTACATTGTTCGATACAAAAGTTTAACAATATACGTGCCACTTTATGGTGCGTATATCACGTGACCTAAGCAGTTCAAGCCGTTGAGGGGTACACACTGAGGTTAAGAAGTATTGGGGTTATTTTCCCGTACAATAAATATTCCCTCCCTGTTGCCTGGGGCGTTAGAATTCACCGACTGCATCCTCGCAGAAGGGTAAGACTCCCCCAATGTTGACCATGGGTGGCGACCCATGATGCTTAAGGATAGAACCCAGGTGGTTGAGCAGTCCATAACTTGCAATACTCCACTTAGGCCATTTCTTGGGCGGTCGGAGAGGCCCCCTCCGATCAATCGGCTAGTCATGTCAAAGCCCTAGCACCTATATGATTGCCCCAACCCTGTTGGCCTTATGGCAAGCCCCAACCTTTTTATCATATCGGTGCTAGAAGGCGGTGGCTGAGGGTCTTACATGTCCTGGGAATGACGTTAAACTCTATTTGATGGTGAAGTTACAGTTTTGGAGGTTTGGGAATGTGGAGCACTCCTTCATCACCATTGCTCCCTGGTCCACTCTGACCCGGAGTGGTAGTATCTGTTAGGGTCCCATCTATGGGTTAAATAGAAAAATGTATTTATAAAAAGAAATTGAGTATCCATTAAAAATGAATTTATTTCAAAACTTTATCGGCATTAAATCACCCACCGAGGTTGATATGCCGTAAAACAAAACAAACCAAACCAAACCAAAAACAAAACAATAAATATTCAAACATTTATAAGGGAATCAAATTTCGGCATTAAATAACACATAAGGAGTTGATATGCAATTAAACAAATAAACAAAACTAAAGCTATAAATATTCATGATTTGTGGGGATTAAAAAATAAAATAAAAAGAACAAAAACTTCCATCACCGGAAATTCTATCTGCGCATTCCGACAAAAAGGACTGACTCCCTTCCCCAAAAAGAATCCCTCGGCCATTTCGAACGAGGTAGTTCGTTTCCTAGCTAGGGCCATGTGCCCTCGCTATCAACGACTATGCTCCGTTCAATAAAGCCTGAGTTATGAAACCACCTTCGTGCCTTTTCGTTCCTAAGTTCCGTTTCAGCGTACCAGCCCAGAAGAACAAAGAACGAAGCTTTTATATGAGGCTAAAATACCAGCACCAAACAACATTAAATTAGCCCCATAATTACAATCAAACATTTAAAAATGATCATATTTTGGCATTAAATAATCCACTAGCAGGACCCGTGGATATACCACAGTATGATGATTTTATTATTACAACGTTTGATATGTTTACTTATGAGCTATTGCTAAACAGTTCAATATGTAAAAAGTATAATAATCTTGATTTAACTCTCCTTTTTTCTCCTTTCTTTCCTTCTTTTAATCAATGGAAAAATATGATCAATTTGTAAATGTTTGATTGTAATCATGAATATCTATAGCTTTAGTTTTCATTATGTTCGATTGAAACAGATTAGCCTTATCGCTTCTGCCCGCTCATCCCCTTCTCTCTCTCTCTCTCTCTCTCTCCTCTCTCTCTCTCTCTCTCTCTCTCTCTCTCTCTCTCTCTCTCTGTTTCCCCAACCATCTTGCTTTATTTCTTTCTTTATTATTATATTTTTTCTATGTAGTATGTCTTTGAAAAAAAGACGGAATAGTCCATTATTTAGCTGAGGTAACGACACTCATAAGAAATAAGAATTCGGTAGATAAGTAATGTCAGATAATCAGAATTTACAATTTTGCATTTCATCTTGGACTATTTGGACTGTCTCATTTTTAACTAGAGGGTGTTGCAAGATCATAACGATCAGAAGTTTAAGGAACAAGAGAATTAATTGATAGAAGTTTGTTAAGCTCTGATAAATCTTGGGGAGGGAGATAAAACTGGCCATTTCGCGGACATTAGGATTGAACACTGCAAATTTTGTCAAACAATATAAAAAAAAAATAAAAAATAAACATACAATATGCACATGTTCATGAGCCAGAATATCACCGGAGATCCATTCATGGATGTGACTTCGAGTTAAACTAAACCAGAAGGTGTTGTAAGGAATACGGGTATTAATATATAGATTTATTTGTTTATTTATTTATCTATCTTTTTATCTCTTATATTTTTTATCTTTTTTTTTTTTTTCATTTATTTTTTATAGCAGAGATCTTGTGATGTTTATTTAAGTGTGTCAAATTTCTTTACATTCTTCAATTTCTTCTTCCCAGACTTTGTAATCACACTGATAGACTTTGCGGTCATTTACCCTCACAGTGGCTAGACAATATCATTGAAACGCCTTGTTTACTAGCACTTTGATTATTTACAGTCAACGACACCATTGAGGCCGTTTTTTAACACAATGCGCTTTGGGTACTAACCACAATAGCGCACAAGATATAATATCATTAAAATCGCATTTTACGTATAAATAGCATTAGATGTCTGAAACTACCGAAGTAACCTAAGCCTAATCCTAAGTCTAACTCTTACCTTAATCCTGTTACCTTAACCCTAACATTAATACTAACTCTAACCCTAACCCTTACCCTAACACTAACACTAACTCTAATTTTACCCTAATCCTAACACTAACCCTAACCTTACTCTAACCTAACCCTATCGTCTCAAAGGTTTTTGGTATTTCTGTGAAATGTAATGCTTTTTATATGTAATCTAAAAATATTATCTCTTGCGCGCTATTCTGCATTAGTACCGCTTTTTGACACAACACTTTGTTGTTTGGGTACTGTACACTTACCAGAGTTCTGAATTGGAACCTCGTTTATATCATACACAGGACACTGAATTGTAGAATTAATTTTTATCAAATTCATGTATATCAATAAACTGGTAGGAGTCATTTTTATGCTAGATTTATCATTAACTTCATGTATATCAATAAACTGGTAGGAGTCATTTTTATGCTAGATTTATCATTAACTTCATGTATATCAATAAACTGGTAGGAGTCATTTTTATGCTAGATTTATCATTAACTTCATGTATATCAATAAACTAGTAGGAGTCATTTTTATGCTAGATTTATCATTAACTTCATGTATATCAATAAAACTGGTAGAGTCATTTTTATGCTAGATTTATCATTAACTTCATGTATATCAATAAACTGGTAGGAGTCATTTTTATGCTAGATTTATCATTAACTTCATGTATATCAATAACTGGTAGGAGTCATTTTTATGCTAGATTTATCATTAACTTCATGTATATCAATAAACTGGTAGGAGTCATTTTTATGCTAGATTTATCATTAACTTCATGTATATCAATAAACTGGTAGGAGTCATTTTATGCTAGATTTATCATTAACTTCATGTATATCAATAAACTATACCTAGTTCTTGGGGTAGGGGGAGCTCTTAATCGGGTCTTCAGCCCAACAATATTTTTCAAAAGTTCAAGGATAATTCTTCTGTTGTCACATAATTTAAAGACAATTTGATGTACGTAGGCCCTTATTTCCGTATAAACAATTATTCCAACAATAAAACAACAATATTCAAAACTTTAAATACTGAACTCTTACTATAAAAAATGTTCCCTTTTTTAATCCCCCCCACACACACATCGCCTTCCTTCTCTTTTCTTCTCTTAATATAAAATAAAAAATTTCTTTTGACGCACAATGACACCTCTCCCCCTACCTCTTACAAATACACACACACACACACACACACACACACACACACTTAAGGTTTATTTCCGCTGTCGTTTATCGCAAAAGATTTATACACACACACACACAACCTCACACCTAAAAAATGCACAATGTTTCCTTTCGATACACACACCTACACCGTCCCATACTCACTCCATAAAATAGAATATTTTACGTCATATTTCAAACCGTCTCCCTTTTTTCAAACCTCAAAAATTTTTTAAACAGATGAATAACAAGGACTACCACTCGCTTTTCTCGTTATTCTGTGATAAAAAATGTATTATCGCCTTCCATATACCAACAAATGCCCTGAAGATGATCTAATTAATAGATCGAACCACTTAACCCATTTAAATCTGTGTTTTTTCATTTTTCTTAATATACCACATACCGTCGGATTCACTTCCTTTCTTCACAAACAATTATTTCTATTTCATTGTATGACTTTTGCTGGATTTCGCAATTAATTTTGATTATTCCCAAATTTATTTCCCTGTTATAAAAAAATGTTTTCATACAAAGAAAAGTGTCGCAAAAAAAAAAAGCACCTGAAAACTCGCTGAAAAACAACCGCGGTAATTAAAACCTGGGAATCCAAAACATCAGAATTGCGGGTCCGAATTCGACCAAGAGAAGAACGTTTGCTTCGTCTGTTTCGCTCGTGTTGGGGAGCTGATCATCATCAGCTGCTCTAATATATACCATAGATGTTTGAAATTAAAGATCAAACGATTGTGGAAGGGTAAGTCTATATGTTCCATTTCATTACTATGCTCTTGGTACAAGTCTTTAACAATTTTAGACAGTTTTGGTGGGCGCATTATAGTCTCAGAAGTAAGTACTATTATTGGAAGATTGGTATCATAGGAAGGACTCAGTCACTCAAATCATCTGGGACAGAAGAATTCAGTAACTGAACCTCTTCATAGGGGTGAAATCCTCTCAGTAGAGCCGCCTGTTGGCCGTGGGTGGCAACCCGTGATGCTTAAGTATAAAATCTTGGTGACTGAG
>CM042169.1:44552571-44562571 GCA_023376005.1 Doryteuthis pealeii
ATAAAAGTCTCACATCACAATCGAATGGTAAACTATCAAGAAATTGACAACACCCGGAAACTTCAAAAGTAGATTCGGCCTCTGCTTAGAAGAAAAAAAAATCACATAATCAAATACAGAAATACGAACCAGTTACTGAAACAAAGAAACGAAATAATTTTCAAGTGCTACCACAAAAATTGATTCAAACTATCGTGAAAACAAACTCTGTCCTTATCCGTACTTTTTCATGTATTTTCCTGTTTTTATTTCTTCTTATTAATTATGCATTGGAGTTGAGGATTTGGGTTACTTGTTACCTTATAATTTTAATTTAAATTATTACCTTAGATTAATGTTGCCTTATATCGATTGTACCATTACTCTCATCCTTAATTCACGGCTTTTAAAGTCTTAACCTAGTATTTAATCATTTTCAAGGTTTAATTACTATTGTATATATCAATTAAACTTTATTATTCAAAGATTAAGTAGAATTCCATATGATATTAGCTAGATTATATCTATATCTAAAAAAGGGTCCTGTATAAAATCATTCCCACCACTAACTTATCTGGTTTATATATATATATATATATATATATATTATATATATATATATATGTGTGTGTGTATGTGTGTGTGTGTGTGTGTGTGTGTGTGTGTGAGAGAGAGAGTGAGAGTGTGTGTGTGTGTGTGTGCGTGTGTGTGTGTGTGTGTGTGTGGTGTGTGTTGGAGAGCCCCTTTTAAGTGGCTGACGTACTGGGCTGCAACATCGTTGTAAGCGAGTTCGAACTCCAGTCATTAACTTTCGGGCTAATACCCTTTGGAAAGGTACGAAACTCCTAAATCCCTCCAGGTACATTACTGTTCTTCTACAAGGATGGTTTTGGCATTAAATAAACTATTAAGGTTGATGTGCCATTAAACTAAGAAACCAAACCATATGTTTAAGTAAGAGAGTGTTTATTGAAGTCAGTTAGTCTGCTGTTGGTTTGAATAACAGCAACTAGCTAAGCCCAACTGAAGCAGTGTCCAAGACAGTTGGTATTTATAGAAATCAAGAATGTCCATTCATGCATTTGGGCGATTCCATTCCTTGAGTTCTGATTTGCTGCTTGGTTTCTATGATATTGTGGAGTTTTATAAATACCCTGTCATTCTGCAGTAGAATTGCGACAGGACGGGATTGTATTAAGTTGCAACCGCTTGTTGCCGTGCCTTACCAATTCGACGGTAATTGGAACTTAGCTTGATTATTCTTCAGTGTTTAATGACTTTTATATCTACGATTTATACTTTGGATTTTCTTTTATTTTTTAATTTAAGCAAATTCTTCCATGAGACGGAGGGTGATTTTTTTTCTTATTTTCTTTCATAACATACGACTTATATATGTAAAAATATTGAGCTTTTTTGCTAAGCAAATTTTAAATTGAAAGTTCAGTTAATGGGACAACATTTTAGCTATATTTGAGAAAAGAAAAAAACTCAAAGAAATATCAGAATTAGTAATAACACTGGGGAATAGAATTTTTGTTGGTTTAGATCTGACACTTTTTCTTGACTAATTTTTTACCAATGAATCAAAAAAAATGTTTTTCTTTATCACGTCAACTCTTTGAGTTACGGGATACCCACGATCTTTTTTAAAAACATTAAAATACAGCTTCTAACTAATTTTTGCTTCTTTTTATGGAAGGTTTAAAAATACACACACACATATATATATATATATATATGGGAAATAATAAAACATCCCCTGGGCATCACAGATGTTGTTGATATAGATTTGACACATGTTTTTGACAAACCTTTGAACTCTGGATTCAAAAATTACCCCATTTTTTCTCTATTACATTAACTTTTTAAGTAGTAGGATAGCCTCGCTTGGTCTCAAAAACCATTAAAATACTGCATGTGACAGAGTTAGGTTATTTTATAGAATTTTTTTTTTTAATTTACAATGGAAAATGATTTTTAAAAAATGCTTGACTGTAATGTTTTTACAAATTCGTGTTGTTCCTACAAAGAATATTATTACTGTAAGTCAAATTGTGTGCAAGTAGTTAAGGTAAACATTTACACAGTTTTTTTTATCTAGTGTGTTCAATATGTGGACAATTTCTCTTTATGCTCCATAGTCAGCCATCATATTTACATCCCATATACTTTAATACCTTTCCTCCATGAATTTTAGATCTTGGTGGAATCATTCATCTTTGCTCATAGCTGACCACGTCAAGGTTTTCTAAGAAGTTAGTAAGATGGCTATGTAGAAAATGGAACTTGATGCTCATGTTGCAATCAAGCATTTTGTGGCTATCCAATTTCAGGTAATTCATTGCGCATCCATTTCCTAGAAAGTTCTTGACATGGTAAAGAACTTGTCAAAAACTAAGCATTCCTTTCGAGTTCTGATATTATCCTGATGAAATGTTCATTTGATAACTTCCAGAATCTGTAGACCTGTTGAAAAAAATCAAGGCAGGTGTATTTGATACACACCTGCCTGAATTTTTTTCAATTGACAGCCAAGAAATGCCAAAATATGATACTTGAAACACTTGCCTTCAATTAGCAATGCTTTAGTGAATTTCTTCAAGAGACCTAGTTTCATGTGCAGGATGCGAAAATAATTTTCTTTATGTCAACAAATGGTGCAATGTAGAATGTTGGGATCAACAGGTTTGAGGTTAGATCTTGGAGGCCAATTCCTCTCACCAATGCTTCTCTCAAGCTCTACTGTCCCACACTGGGATTTCAGCTGAATGAGGCACTGGACGTATAGCTGAAGGTAGACTAGAATATTCAATTTTACATTTTTTTTCTTGTTATATGGTGAAGTTTTCATTAAACAAAAGTAACAGTCTGTGCAATGATATTTTGTCTCTCACCAAATCATAGGTATACCAAATACCAACTTATCATGTGTTCCCTTGATCCATATCCGTAAATTCTTAACACTCTTCTCGCACATTTGGTGAGGGGCCCAAGACTTGTCTTAATTGACAAGTTTTAATTTAAAATATGCAAAATAGACTAGGTTTACAAATGTGCTGATGTTTGTTCTTTGATTGGGAATCAACCTAGTCACCAGATCTGAATAATTCTCCTTCCTTTTAAATAAAATAATCAATGCAATCAATTGAACAGTTCTATTACTTACAGAAAAACAATACAATTATACTTATTTGGGAGTTAGCTGTAGAGAAAAAACTTGACGTGATAGAAGGAAATTGACTGCAGTTTTGAAATCAGCATGCCAATATTAGTCTAAATCAAATGAAAAATCAAAGTCAAGAGAAATTATGTCCAAAAATGTTCCCAGTGTAATTATAATATTACGATATTTTACCAGTGAAATGGAAAAATAAAACACATTTAGGTTAGATATTAAACATAATTCTAAAACTGCCAACTATGGCCACTCTTTTAAAGGATTTGTTCAGAACATTTCAAAATTATAACTTTAAAACTTTGGCAACGGGGAGGGCGTGAGCTATAACGGTGATTTTTATATTTTGGGCTTTTTTTTTTTAATTAAGCAACAACGACAGTTCTTCCAAGCCTTAGTTGTATCAGTGCTACTGTACGGCAGTAATACTTGTACCCTAACGAAGCGCCAAGAAAATAAGCTAGATTGTAATGTTTTTACAAATTCGTGTTGTTCCTACAAAGAATATTATTACTGTAAGTCAAATTGTGTGCAAATAGTTAAGGTAAACATTTACACAGTTTTTTTTTTCTAGTGTGTTCAATATGTGGACAATTTCTCTTTATGCTCCATAGTCAGCCATCATATTTACATCCCATATACTTTAATACCTTTCCTCCATGAATTTTAGATCTTGGTGGAATTATTCATCTTGCTCATAGCTGACCAAGTCAAGGTTTTCTAAGAAGTTAGTAAAATGGCTATAAATAAGCTAGATGAGAGTTGTACAAGAATGCTGCGTGGTCTTAAACAAATCATCGAAATAACATCCCAACAAGAAAGCAAATGTACGGCCACATGCCCCCTATCTCACAAACCATCCGACTAAGACGAACAAGACATGCTGGAAATTGATGGTGAAACAAGGACACTGAAGCAAGTGACGTTATCTTGTGGAAACCTACACATGAGTATGCCAGTGTGAGCCGTCGAGCAAGGGCCTACATCAATCAGCTCTGCTCGGGTCCTGGATGCTGCACAGAGGACCTCCGGGGGCGATAACAGATAGACATGGTTGGCGAGAGATTGTCATGGATTTCCTTGCTGCCAGTACGACTTGATGATGATGATATGTATGATAGTACCCCCCCTCTCTCTCTCTCTCTCTCTCTCTCTCTCTCTCTCTCTCTCTCTCTCTCTCTCTCTCTCGGTATCTCTCTCCTTCCATATGTGTGCGTGTGTTTAATAACTTTTATATCTATCATAGTACTCTCTCTCTCTCTCTCTCTCTCTCTCTCTCTCTCTCTCTCTCTCTCTCTCTCTCTCTCTCTCTCTCTCTGTCTCTGTCTGTCAATTCTTTTTGTCTCTATATATCTATCTTTCCCTCTTTCTCCATCTGTCTCCTCATATATGGGTGCGTGTTTTATATCTATGTGTCTTAGTACACCTATCTTTACCCCTCTCTCTCTCTCTCTCTCTCTCTCTCTTCTCTCTCTCTATCTTCTCTCTGTGTCTCTCTCAATTTCTCATTATCTTTCTCTCCCCATATGTGTGCATATGTGTGTGCGTGTGTGCATGTGTGTGTGTGCGTGTGTGTGCGTATGTGTACGCGTGTGCGCATGTGTGAGCATTAAGACTCCTATTTGCTTATATGCGCATAAACATGCAAAAAGCACTCGTCAAAATAGAGAACATCCATCTGTTCGTCGATATGAGCACAGTTTCGGGTGTGGGAGTTGGATGGGTGCATATGTGTGTCTGGTGGGTGGATGAGTGTATATGTGTGTGTGCGCGCGCGCACGCGGAAGTGCGGACGAAGGGGTCGTGAATGCATGCACTTATTTTTTTTTTTTGAGGGGTGGGGGTTGTTGTTTTTTGTTTTGTTTTTTTGTCTGTTTTTTTTTTGTTTATTTATATCGTGTTGCATAAAGCTGAGAATTTAACTAACTTGTATTGAATTACCCACTCCTCGCATTACTTGATCTACCAGAAATAAAAAAAAGAAAAAAAGAAAAAGAAAATAAAACAAAGAAATAAATGAAAAAAATAAAAAACAATTCCAACGGATTTATTGAATTGCAGCCGCTTATTCCGTTACTCTGACACCAACCATTACGATAGACAGGAGTTCCGAACATCCCTCTTCCCATCAAGTAAGTAAATTACTTTTCATTATTATTATTATTATTATTATTATTATTATTATTATTATTATTATTATTTATTTATTTATTGTTTTCCCCTAAGCCAGTAGATTAAGGATTAAAAAAGGGTTTATTTTGCGCAATCGATGTTGTTTTTTTGTTTTTCAACATAATCTCCTCCTCCTTAATCCCACTTAAGCCAACGATTCTCCATTAATCATATAGATCGAATATTACACAGTGATGAAGATCCTAACTGAGAGTCAGGCTAATAAGATAATAGATTTACACTCATAGAGTAAATCATTTTACAAACAAACATGCAGTTTGTAAATGTTTAGCCCAGTCGGTATAGCACTTGCCTCGGAATCGCAAGGTACGGTACTCAGTGAATGAGTAGCACAGGGATCTGTGCGGTAAATTGATGAGCTAATGGTAGGTGTGGCGCTCCACCTTAGATGCCAAAAAATCTCCTTGGTGTAGAGCTAGTGAAAAGGGGATAGACATTAGGCCACTCCGTTGACTTTACTTACTTACTGAGTTAATATATATATATATATATATATATATATATATATATATATATATAGTTGTTCTGGTTCCAACGGGAGAAAATTCAATATTTTATTAAAAAAAAAACGGAAGGTCCGCAAAATGTATTTTGTTCTCAGAAAAAAATGTTTAATTCTTTTTGTTTTACATATGCAACACGTGTTTCAGATCTTCTGGTATCTTCTTCAGGTTAATCAAAGCCTGAAGAAGATAACAGAAGATCTGAAACACGTGTTGCATATGTAAAACAAAAAGAATTAAACATTTTTTTCTGAGAACAAAATACATTTTGCGGACCTTCCTTTTTTTATAAATATATATATATATATATATATATATATATATATATATATATATGGATACTTTTGTACAGATATAAATTTATTTCGGCAATTCTTTGTCTCCTCGGTCTGATTTTGACGAATCTGAAGACTTTACACCCAGTGTCATTGGTATGATCGTCCCGTTTCACTGATTTTTTTTTATTTATTTATAACACTCCATATATTTAAAGATATATACGCAAATCTTTACGTTTGAGTTTTCAATTTTGGTTGAATCCTATCAAGGAAACACTTAATAACATCCACCTATATATATATATATATATATATAATATGATATATTGAAAAAACAAAGGATGATTACAAATGCATATATATATATATATATATATATATATATATATATATATATATATATAAGAGAGTTTTATAATTTGCTTGAAGTATTGTGTATAGATTTAACACACAACATCATTGTTACCGTTATTATTTTTTTTTCTTTACACCTGCATTGTGATAGCCTTCTAAATCAACCTCCTAACCAATATATATATATATATATATATATATATATGTATGTATATATATATATATATATATATATATATATATATATATATATATATATATATATATATATATACATGTAGTTTATATATATAATTAAACTACATGAAAGTTATAGATATATATACATACACATACATATATCACATGTAGTTTAATTATATATATATATATATATATATATATATATATATTACATAACGATTCCTCTCTATAAAGATACTTTTCTTTTTCAACGTACTTAACCCAACTTCTTCATTTATCGCATGAATCTAACATTATACCGTAATGAAGATCCTAACTGAGTGCCAGGCTATACCTGATTTACCCTTATATAGTTATATATTATCAAACAAGAAACTTTGTCAGTGCAATTAATTCATCACTTCTCGATTTATTGCATGAAGATCCTAACTGAGAGTCATGCTTTGAAATTAGCGATTTTACTAACAAAAAGTAATTTAATTCTAGAATATATATATATATATATATATATATATATATATATATATATATATATAAGATTTTTGGATGTTTATTTTTTAGAAGCATTGTTGGATAAAGTATATATTATATTTTTGCTTGAAGGCAATTACAATGCATGTATCGCATAAAATTCGATACTTTTTTTTTTATATAGAAATTCGATTTCTGTCGGAGGGAAGTCGTTAGTATACATCGCTGATGAGACTTACTAAAGTCGAAACAGTCTGTACGATTTTCTACACACCGAGCGATCTTTCGCCGGGATTACACTTGTCAAGTTCATTTTCTATATATAAAAAAAGTATCGAATTCTATGCGATACATGCATTGTAATTGCCTTCAAGCAAAATATATATATAATTTGGTTAAGAATAATGGAATCCTAATTGTTTTGGTGTTTATTTTATTTCAATTTTTCTAAGAAATTAATGATTTGTCTAAAAGAGTTTTAATTTGTAATAAATAATATACATACACAATCTTGATAATGGTTCAGAAGAGAACTGGAAGTACTTGGTCGACGAATGAAAAAAATTGTTAGAAAAATTGAAAGGAAAAATAAAACAACTCCAAAAGAATAAGGATTCTATTATTTTTAAACAAATTTGTTTGAATGAAAAATAGTCCATTGAACCAATGAATACTACTGAATAGCGTGTTCGATCTTCGCTGGATACTTGTGTCACATCCTATCCGTGGCGAATGCGTTGAGTGCCCTATCGTGATGTAATGATTAGCAAGCTAGTCTCACAGATTCATTATAAAAAATGAACGTAAAAAGTTAATTCTAGTTTTCATTTCTTTTCATATTTGGTCAGATTAGAAGTTTTAATTAAAGTTTGATACTTCCATATGAAGTTCTGACTGAAATACATCCATTTTGTTTATATGGTTTAGTATTCGGCGGTAGGGGTAGCAGTGGGTGCTACCCCTACCGCCGAAAAAAATTTATCTGGTTCGATCCACGTTGCATTTCCATACAGGCGATTGATTGTTTTTGCATCTGAAGTGGGGCGCTATCCCTACTGTCAGCTCTCTGCTTCGCCGTGCATATCAGATTACCCAAGCCGTGTTACTCATGCACTGAGCTGGTATCGAACCCAGAACCTTATGGTTCCTAGGTGGATGCTCTACCGACAGCAAAGAATACTTGACACCATGTAAAAAGTAAAGTCGTTGGAGCAGCCTAATGTCGGTATCAGCCAATCAGCGAGGAAGTCTATCCCATTTTCACTAGCACTAGACCAAGGAGATTGTTTGGACGTCTGAGGCGGAGCGCCACTCCTACCATCAGCTCCTCACTTTACCGCACAGATCCCTGTGCTACTCATAACGCTGAGTTGGCGAGGGCCGGTATTGAACTAGGAACCTTGTGGTTTCTAGCCGAACGCTATACCGACTGAGCTAACCCGGCTTATTATATAGGGATATTTTATGCAGGGTACTCTTTTTATTCAATAAGATATTCAGATTTTTGTAAAACTTATTTTTTATCTATTTAACCAATAAATGGAAGTCTAACAAGTACTACCAAGCCGGTTCAGAGTCGACCTGGGAGTAATGGCAATGACAGGGTACTCCACATTTCTCAGAGTTTCAGAATTTCAAACTCACGACTAGATGCAGTTTAACATCATACCCAGAACACTAAGCTAACCCTTAGCTATCGCCTTCTATCATACATATATAATAAAAAGGATCGGGGGGGGGTTCATTAGAGCAATACATTCGGGACAA
This sequence comes from Doryteuthis pealeii, assembly GCA_023376005.1. Lineage (NCBI taxonomy): Eukaryota > Metazoa > Mollusca > Cephalopoda > Myopsida > Loliginidae > Doryteuthis > Doryteuthis pealeii. The sequence goes on from CM042169.1 coordinate 44,561,478, forward strand.
TCATAGTGGAGCCATGGCTTGTGACCAGCCGATTGATCGGAGGGTGCCTCTCCGACCGCCCCTCTAAGGACCAAAGAGAAGTGTTGACTTTCATGAACTGTCTTTAAGCATCATGGGTGACCACCCACAGCCAAAGATAGGGTCTTACCCCTCTACAGAGGTGCAGTCGACGTATTCTTCAGCTCCAGACAACAAGGCCTCGATGTAACTGTGTATATATTATTAGTATTAGATAGGAATACTTGATATCATATGATTGCGTATAAATTATTTGTATTAGTTAGAAATACTTGATACCATATAATTAAGTAAGTCGGCCGAGTGGCCTATTTTTGGTATCAGTCGGGCAATGAGGGAGTCTATCCCATTTTTGCTAGTGCTACACGAGAGAGACTGTTTTACCGTCATTTAAGAATACGATACTATATCCATAATATAGATGTATTTCAGTCGGAATTTCAAATAGAAGTATCAAACCTTAACTAAAATTTCTAATCTGACCAAATATGAAAAGAAATGAAAACTAGTATTATCTGCGTTATTCGGACTATTGTCCCCATCTTCATTGTTACAATGAAGATGGGGACAATAGTCCGAATAACGCAAATAATATTAATCTTCAAGCCTCATCTCAAACATTCAGAGAAATGAAAACTAGAATTCATTTTTTACGTTGTTTTCTTTAAATCTGTGTAACTTGATATTCTCTATTTTTGTAGGCGTAAATAAATTTGAGAAAATTATTTTGATATAAGATTTTTTTCTAATTATTCTTTTTTAATGATATATTAAATACATAATTTATATAGTCAATGTAGAAAGCGCGATCGGGGTTACCGGAAGTCTAGATTTATATATATATATATATATATATATATATATATGGGGGTGAGAGATAGATACATATATATATATATATATATATATATATATATATATATATGGGGGGAGATAGATACATACATAATAGGAAGTTTAATTTATATATTTATATATATCATCATCATCATCATCATCATTATGTCACGCTTTCAGCGCGTATATCCATGACAATCTCTCTCCATCCGTCCCTATCGCTCATCATTCTCGGGAGG
>CM042169.1:44567571-44647571 GCA_023376005.1 Doryteuthis pealeii
CATTTAGATTTAGTAAAAAAGCAAGTTATTTATAAACCGCTCCTAATCCCACCCTGTCGACCCCCATGGTCACTTACTGTCTCACCATCTCCTAGATGTTTCCATCACTCCCTGGGGGGGGGGGGGTACTATCCACTTTGGGTAACTCTGGTTTTGACGAAATGGTCGATATCAACATTCTGCGAAGGAATAACAAACACACAATGATAGTTTATGATGAAGTTTACGATGCTGTCAAAATAAATTAAAACTTTCAATTTAGTAAAAGAAAACTGAGACCTTTGAGTACGTACATTAATCAAACATACCCCACTTAAAAAAGATAAATGGACTGAGTTACGATTTGAAATCTTAAAAGCATTCGAACCATAAAAATGCATCTCATGTTTCTTAAAGAAAGTTCTTGCTGCATTTAAAATGGCAAATAAAACTTTTTAATAAAAAAGTAAATTTTTTTTTTGTGTCAAACATTTCCGCATTTGTAAGAAACACAAAATTGTGAATCTTTCTGTTCTGTTCTGTTCCGTTCTTTCTTTTTCTTTCTTTTGGGTTTTTATGTTCATTCTTTCTTTTTTTTCCTGGATTTTTATATTCTTTTCCTTTCTTTCTTTCTTTTTTTCTTTCTTTCTTTCTTTCTTTTTTTTTTCTTTCTTTCTTTTATCTTCTTTCTTTCAAGGTTTCTTTTTTTTTTTCATTTTTTCTTTCTGTCTATATTCTTTATTTTTTTTATTTTATGAATTTTCATCTTCTTTCTTTCATTCTTTCTTTCTTTCTGGGTTTTTATACTCGTTTTTTCTTTCAGGGTTTCTTTCTTTTTTTCTTTCTTTCTTTCAGTTTACATTCTTTCTTTCTTTCTTGATATTTTCTTTCTTTCTGAGGTTTTATGTCATCTGTCTTTCTTTCTTTCTTTCTTTCTTTCTTTCTTTATCTTCTTTCTTTCTTTTCTTTCTTTCTGAGGTTTATCTCTTTCTTTCTTCTTCTTTTTTTTTTTCTTTCTTTCTTTCCGGGGTTTTATTTTCTCCCTTTCTTTCTTTCATTCTTTCCTTTCTTGCTTTCTTTCTTTTGTTTTAGGTTTTTATCTATTTTCTTTCTTTCTGTGTTTTATCTACATTCTTCCTTCTTTTTTTTTCTAGTGCCGTTCTTTCTTTCTTTCTTTTTTTCTTTTTTTTTCTTTTTTTTTTCTTTCTTTCATTCTTTCTTAATTTCTGCGTTTTATCTAGTTTCTTTCTTGGTTTTAACTTTCTTCATTCTTTCTCGGGTTTTATTTGCTTTTTCTTTCTTTCTTTCTTTCTCCATAGTTTTATTCTGATTTTATTGTTTATTTTTTTTACTCTTGTTTCTTTTTTCTTTTTCTTTCCTTCTTTCTTTCTTTCTATTTTCTTCATACTATTTATTTTGATTTTCTTTCCTTCTTCTTTTTTCTTTATTTAATTTTTTCTTTCTAATTCCTTCATTATTTTCATCTTGATTTTGTTCTTCTTTTATTATTTCTAAAATAAAAAGAACAAGAAAAATTCTCAAAACTAAGCTCTTAAGTAGAAATTCCATCATAGGACTTGGGTTGTCTCCCTTGTAAGATACTCTGGTCCATTCTTAAAATGAACCAAGGGGAACTCAGGCAGATGGACCAAAGGACAAGGAAATTCATGACCATACACAAGGCATTACATTCAAGAGATAATATAGACAAACTATATGTTTGTCGTAACGAAATTCTTCTGCAGATGTACAACAGCTCACATTTTGATACTTTAATTTATCGCTCTTTATTTTGGAGGTAGGAATCACGCAATGTTCTTAAGAAAAAAAGAACAACGTAAAAGAAAAAAGCAACAGGCAATGTTTTCTTTTTCTGAAATTCCCAGTTTATTTTGTCATTTGACATGAATCTGTAAAATTCATTCAAAATCGGCTGGTATTTTTCGTGGCCTAAAAAGAATTCATGAAGAAGCCGTAAAATTAGGTTTTTATATCGTTTAAATATTTGGGCTTAAAAGAATTTTAAGAAGAAAAAAAAATCAGTTTAAGTTTTCAGAACTTTCTCTTCTCATAACATTGTTGGGAGACCAAGTTAATTGTCTTCCATTGGGTTGTGCGCGTGGCTTCCCACATCACGTGTTTGTTGGTTACGTGGTAATTCAAACCCTCCCTTTAAACTACCACTCTCGTCCCCGGCCTTCGAACAGATGACACCTGTCTGTTTTCGGTCCTCGCCCGTGAGCTGATAATGAGGCAAAACCTGCTTAGTTTCATCTGGGACAACGTCACATATAAAGAGAAAGATTGTGTAGCACCAGTCAGTACCTCATGGTGGAATTTTATGATCTTTACTAACTTGATGCATCCGCCCAATAAAATCAGTTCATACCATTCTTCAACCCCAATCAGTTCAATGGATTCAATTCACCCGATTAACTTGCTCGCCACAAAAAATATTTATGTAAGCCAGTGGTTCCCAAACTATTTCAGACTAGCACTTCCTTGGTTTCCCAGTGGATTCCTAGCGCCCCCTACATGTGAACCTACTATCTTAATATACTTCAAACAGAAAACAACAGGATTAAACACAAGGATGTATTTCATAATTAAAACCTGATTTATTAAACAAATTTATTAAGAAGGTTTAGCTGTGTCAGCAATATGCAAGGGTAAATCAACATCTCACCAGTAACCATAGAAACATAGTTGATTGTCTCCACAGTTATTGTTAATGGGATGGATGTGCTTGATGCAGGGATATTAGCTTCTAAACATCAGGATGGAACTCGCTAAGAAGAAGTAGTAGATCCCCACATCCTGTAATGTTCAGTTTATTTCTTTGCTTGAATAGATGCAAGGTGACTGCACTAACATCCCTGAACCTCCTCACCACAAGAAATATTTATGTTTTGTTCTCGGCTGTGTTTGTAGAACAGAATAGAGACAATTCGTCTCCAATTTAGTCATGACATTTAGTGCACCTCTCCATGAAATCATGGAAGACATATATAACTCTGATCTGGCTTTCTATTTTTGAAAAAAGAAATTGGGACAAGAAAGATATATTTCTGCTTACCAATTGAGAATTTGACCGCCGAAGAGATTGTTGACTCCATAAACGATAACAGACAGACATAAAATCGAAACGGTTTCAACTTTGAAGACGCCCATTTAAACATCACTGATGTATGACCATTTGAAAAGAAATTATCCATGACTAACCTTGTTATAATTATCAAATAATTACTATTCCACATGTTTTGAAAGAAAATACAACCAAACTAAGTGCCAGGATGTAAAGAAACTTAAAATTTGAAAATTATTATTTTAAAGAATTAATTATATGTGTTCATATTTAATTTCGTTAGTTTTTCTAATTTAATATATTTAATTACATTTTACATAAAACTTTATATAAATTATAAATCATTAGTTAACTAGTTTAAAAGCGGCAAATAAGCCGCCTGTTAAATATTTCTTGTGGAGAGGAAAGGAACGAGATATTAAAGAATGGGGTTAACCGATTCCATTTAACGGATGTCGTTAAATGGAATCGGTTAACCCCATTCTTTAATATCTCGTTCCTTTCCTCTCCACAAGAAATATTTAACAGGCGGCTTATTTGCCGCTTTTAAACTAGTTAACTAATGATTTATAATTTATATAAAGTTTTATGTAAAATGTAATTAAATATATTGAATTAGAAAGACTAACGAAATTAAATATGAACACATATAAAAAAATTACACTTATTTTTATTATGTTTTAATCGGTTTATAAAATCATTCATGTGGTTGATTTTAATATGTTGGAGAATAAAACAATAATATTAGAGATCAATAACTCCTAGTATTTACTTATTAAACCAGTATGCAAATTAACCACACCATGTATTAAGTAAACCTGGTGATATATAAGACACCTTGCAGCATTTTAAACGCTCTAATAACATAGGCGCTTTTAGGCAAATCTGGCTCTTGATCTGATTTTTATTGCGACATCGTTAATAAATAAGATTTATTCTATGTATTAATAATTTTGACAATGAATTAAATACACATTGATAAACTTACGCAATTTCTGAGGGTATTATGACATAAGCATTGATGTATTTTCGATTACAGACAGACAGACCTAATCTTCATTGTTAAGATTTTTGCCATAGATAGAATGTCTAAATTATCCAAATTTTACTAAAAGAGAGAGGCTTACAATCAAGTTACGTTGAAAGCAGCGGTTCCCGCTAGGTCACCGAAGTTAAGCAGCTTTGAACCTGTTCAATACTTAAATAGTTGACCATTTAAGCAAAAGAAGTTACTGTAAGAAACCGAATATCAAAATAACTTGATTCGGCATTGGATTACTTGAAAAGGGTTCAAATGCCGTAAAACAAAACAACCAACCAACCAACTAAAAGAGGGGTTATTTTTTGTGATTAAGGAAAAACATTAACTCCCATTAGTGTGTCTTAATGTTATTGAAATCTGGTGAGGTTTTGTGAATAGGAATCATATCTTATCACTTATCTATGGTTTAAATTTCATTAAAATTGAAGAGAAAAAATTGAGTAGGGGAACGTGCCCCCGGGGTCCCTTTTTATCAAAAGGAAATATACCTATCCAGATATCATGGGGTCTGTCTACAAAATCCTTGGAGGTGTTAGTGAACTGATAGGAATTACAACCTTTTTTCTATCTTATATATATATATATATGAGAGGTAAATACACAAACGATGTGTTTTGATATGGCTTTTTTAGCCGACAATTTTTAGGAGAATATGTGCTTAATTGAAGTCGTACCTAATTTTGAAAGTTAATTTATTAATAACTAATTAATTAGGCGGTCATACCTATTCAAATGTAAGGCTAAACAAATCGAGAAAAATCAATCTCTGTATGTACATTTCGGCCTATTAGGCCTCATCAGCAGAGCTATAGATATGAAGACCGCCTTGTGCGTGATTCGAACCCTGACTGTCAAGCTGACAGGCGAGGACAGTAACCCCTACCCACACACACACACACACACACACATAGATAGATAGATAGATAGATAGATAGATAGATAGATTGATTGATTGATTGATTGATTGATTGATACATAGATAAGATTTCATAATCTGTGACAAATTTATATAATATAGGATATTTCAAAGTTCACTATCTATTCTCCTCAGAACTCAATCTATTGAAATAAAGTCTCATTATTATGGTAATCTGAGTCCTTCTGATCAATTATAATGAACTAACCATCAGTTTTTGTACAGTGCTTACGGTAGGATCGCAATGGAGGGAGAGCCGCTGATAGCGATTTAAAGGAGGCAAAGACATAAGACGAATAATTGCTTCAAACCAGATAACTACGAACAAACAAATTATTATTAAATATAAATAGTCACTTGAAACTATATAATTGTCTATATTTCTTAATATCAGATAGAAATACTTGAAATCTTGAAATTGAATGCAAATTATTTTTGTTAGATAGAAATATTTAAAACAGTGTAATTGCGTGCAAACAAATGACTTTTTAAAAGTAGGAATAGTTATTTGAAACCACGTAATTATGTATAAATTATTAGTATTATATAGAAATACTTGAAACTACTAATTGTGTATAAATTATTAGTATTATATAGGAATACTTGAAGCCACGTAATTGTGTATAGATTATTAATACTAAAAATAGTGACTAAAATTATTAGTATTAGATAGTAATACTTGAAACCACGTAATTGTGTGTAAATTATTAATATTAGATGGGAATACTTGAAGCCACGTAATTGTGTATAAAGTATCAGTATTGGTTAGGAATATTTAAAATCAAGTACTTGTGTATAATAATTTATAATTGTTTATAATTAATAAATTGTGTATAATAATTTATAATTGTTTATAATAAATAAATTATTAATACTAAAAATAGTGACTAGAAATTATTAGTATTAGATTGGAATACTTGAAACCATGTAATTGTGTATAAATTATTTGTATTAGTTAGGAATATTTGCAACTTCATAATTGTGTATAAATTATTTGTATTAGTTAGGAATACTTGAAACCACATAAGTGTATATAGATTATTAGTATTAGATAGGAATACTTGAAACCATGTAATTGTGTTTAAGTGAATTAATAGTGTATATAGATTATTAGTATTAGATAGGAATACTTGAAACCATGTAATTGTGTTTAGTATTAGTTAGGAATACTTGAAACCACATAAGTGTATATAGATTATTAGTATTAGATAGGAATACTTGAAAACCATGTAATTGTGTTTAAATTATTTGTATTAGTTAGGAATACTTGAAACCACATAAGTGTATATAGATTATTAGTATTAGATAGGAATACTGAAACCATGTAATTGTGTTTAAATTATTTGTATTAGTTAGGAATACTTGAAACCACATAAGTGTATTATAGATTATTAGTATTAGATAGGAATACTTGAAACCATGTAATTGTGTTTAAATTATTTGTATTAGTTAGGAATACTTGAAACCACATAAGTGTATATAGATTATTAGTATTAGATAGGAATACTTGAAACCATGTAATTGTGTATAAATTATTTGTATTAGTTAGGAATACTTGAAACCACATAAGTGTATATAGATTATTAGTATTAGATAGGAATACTTGAAACCATGTAATTGTGTATAAATTATTTGTATTAGTTAGGAATACTTGAAACCACATAAGTGTATATAGATTATTAGTATTAGATAGGAATACTTGAAACCATGTAATTGTGTATAAATTATTTGTATTAGTTAGGAATACTTGAAACCACATAAGTGTATATAGATTATTAGTATTAGTTAGGAATACTTGAAACCACGTAAGTGTATATAGATTATTAGTATTAGTTAGGAATACTTGAAACCACATAAGTGTATATAGATTATTAGTATTAGATAGGAATACTTGAAACCTTGTGATTTTGTATAAATTATTTGTATGAGATAGAACTATTTGAAACCACGTAATTGTGTATAAATTATCAAATTAAAAAAAAATATCTACTAGAAGCTATAATTATTCAAAAGTGACTTAAAGTAGACAAAGAGTTAATTTCCGTTTGGATTGCATAAAATATTTTGTCTAACAATTTCTCTTCCTTGTGTTTTGAAAGAAAATAGAACCAAGTTGGTTTCTTTTTAGTTAAAAGGATCATTTGAAGTCTTTGGTCCCAGGATTTAAAGTAACTTAAACTTTGGATATTATTTTCTTTACTCACTTGATACATCCGCCAAATGGAATCGGTTAATACAATTCTCAACCTCCAATTCTCTTCCTCTCCACAAGAAATATTTATGTAGACAATTTGAAATATTGTTTGTCTAAGTCATTAACTTGAAAGTCACTGTGGGGTGGAGACCTTCTACAACGATCAGGACGTGCAATGTTTGTATTTTTTTTATTTTTTGCGGCTGATAATGAGGCAAAACTTGTTTAGTTTCATCTGGTGCAACGTTACATAGAAAGAGAAGATTGTGTTGCACCAATCAGTACCTCAGGGAGGAATTTTATGATCTTTACTAACTTGATGCATCCGCCCAATAAAATCAGTTCATACCATTCTTCAACCTCATCAGTTCAATGGATTTAGTTAACCCGATACTTCGACTTTAAATTAACTTCCTCGCCACAAAAAATATTTATGTAGGCCAATGGTTCCCAAACTTTTTCAGACTATCACCCCCTTGGCTTCCCAGTGGCACCCCCTACATGTGAACCTACTATCTTAATATACTTCAAACAGAAAACAACAGGATTAAACACAAGGATGTATTTCATAATTAAAACCTGATTTATTAAACAAATGTATTAAGAAGATTTAGCTGTGTCAGCAATATGCAAGGGTAAATCAACATCTCACCAGTAACCGTAGAAACATAGTTGATTGTCTTCACAGTTATTGTTAATGGGATAGATGTGCTTGATGCAGGGATATCAGCCTTTCAACATTATGCAAGAACTCACTAAGAAGAAGTAGTAAATCCCCACGTCCAGTAATTTTGTTTATTTCTTTGCTTGAATAGAAGCAAGGTGACTGCACTGAACCCCCCGATCTACTAAATACTATTACAGTTACTGTTACTATTACGGCATTAACCCTAGGTCGATTGAGACGGCTCCAACCAACGAATTCACCTGTAGTGAATTCAAGGAAGGTGTACTAAGGGAATATGAAATTTACAAGCGGTCCTCAAAGCCTGCATGTATATCCCGGTTAGAAGAAGGAGATACCCTTGTTTGCCGCAGATTTTCCACAAACACAGTGACAAGTACGCCGAAAGCTATTGAATCCTTACGATGATGGAGACACCATTTGGATTTTCGCCAGAGCTCCTTTGGCTGGGTTATGGCCCTAATGCAACTAGGTACAAAACCTGTCCACCTTGAGTGACCCTACCAGGAACTTAAGTTTCCAACGGCATGGCTCTGACACTACCAGGTTTACTGCGATGAGGAGCAATTGGATTTTAGAAATTATGTGCTAGATGGCCATTGAGTTTCCTCCGCCCTTTAACAGGTCTTGTTTTTCGTACTGCATGGTGTGTAGCCACCCTCCTCTCCATACAAAATCTGTGGAGTTAACGGTTTAGTCACCGATGACCGACTATGAAACGACACTACTTGGTTTAGTTATATTAAATATGATGTTGGGGAGGCGATAATATACATCTTGATCTTGTTCCCCAATACTGGATAGCTGTCAGAGATATTTTGTAAAGTGGGGAGATGGCAGTAGGTGTGGCGTTCCACCTCAACAAAAATAATTTCCTCTAGCGCTAGTGAAAAGGGGATATAGACTTCCTCGCTGTCCGGCTGATACCGACAATAGGCCACTCTACCAACTTTACTTTTTTATTTTCATATAAAAAAGTTAACATTGATTGATTGACTTTAAGGGAATCTCAACCGGTCTAGGACATTTTTATCAAGAGGTTAGGGAATAACGTTCATTGTACATTAATATTAACATTTTTGCGTCTTTTTTTGGGGGGGGGTCTTAAGATGGTTTTCACATAGTTATATGATTTCAAATATTCCTATCTAATACAAATAACTATATGGTTTCAAGTAATTCTTTCTATTTAATACTATTCACTCTTATATGGTTTCAAGGAAGTAATAATAATTCTTGATAAACGATTATTACTTCAAGTAACTAATTGTTAATATAAATAATTTACAGTCATATGGCAACGAGATTAATAGATAGATAGATAATGAACAGAATGAGATAGATAGATAGATAGATAGATAGATATGAACAGAATCAGATATATACATAGATCACTAGATAGATAGATAGATATGAAAATACTGGGATAGATAGATAGATAGATAGATATAAACAAAATGAGATAGATAGATAGATAGATAGATAGATATGAAGATACTGGGATAGATAGATAGATAGATAGATAGATAGATCGAGAGATAGGATATGCTTTCTAAAATTCTAGTAAGCTCGTAATTAAAAATAGCTAGTGTGAAAATCTAACTCTAAAAATGATGGCGAAAGTATGAAAATAACTGAATCAGGAAATTGTTTTGGTTTCTTTTTTGTTTGTTTATTATTTGTGGTCATTTGTTGTTTTTTTAATTTTTGTTTTCTTTGTGTTTGTGATTTTGTTTTGTTTGTTTCTGTTTTGTTTTTAAGTTAATGTTCTTGTTTTTTGCATTTTCTTTACAATCATGGAAACTGGAAGAAACTATATTTTATATAATTTCTCCTTATTTCTTTCTTTTATTCTTGTTCTTCTTTTTCTTCCTTTGAAGCAAATATTTTATGAGATTTAATTAAAGTGATATTCTATGCAAAAAACATCCGGGCCTCGGTTTCTTGTGACCCCAGTCCCTTGCACCAATTGTACCCTGTTCTATCGGGCTCTGCATGCAGACAATATGAAATCTACCGTATCAAAATGGCTAGATGCAATATGAATTAGAGGAGGGCGCTTTCCGATGGTCATAACGTGCAAGTGTCGTTTTTTATTGTTTTAGTGTGGGGGGGGGGGGCAGTGGGCAGAGAGGAGTTATAAGGAATTCATTTCAATATTGGTAATATGAGCTTAGCTTCGACTGGTACAGAAAGAATATATATATATAGTTGAATGAAGTAACAAATAAAAGTTTTAGCTTTTATTCATTTATTTGGGAACGATATTACTACCAATGGTTTCCTGCTAAAAGCATTCATCAGGTAAACGAAATAGTTTGTTTTTTTAAATGACAGAAATGGTGTAAATGGTCATATATATATATATATATATATATATATATATATATAGTCATCCACAGACACGTGTTTCGAATTATCTTCAGTGTGGCTAGACATTTTTGTGAGCTACCTACAGCCAAGTTCGAAATCAGATCGTTTAAGCAGCAGTCGGACAAGTTACCCTCCCGGCTATCGTGACCCACAGAATATGAAAGAGATTTTAACCGTTTTAATACACACATCTGTATGTATGTAAATGCCGTCATAGAGTACTCCATCCTATTTTATAGGAGAGCGTTGCATTTACGCTGTAGTTAGCGGTTGTCAGCGAGATCCCCTTCCAAAGTGCTCAACCCCAGGTGAGAAGGGGAATGTATATAGTCATCCACAGACACGTGTTCGACTTATCAAGTCTCTTCAGTGTTGCTAGACATTTTTGTGAGCTACCTGTTGTGAGCTATATATATATATATATATATATATATATATATATATATATATTAAATATAACTGTTTATACAAAGGTTTTAGTAGGCATCTACCTAAGGTTTCAAGTTTTTTGCTTTCGTCAGGATACCGTTAATCATTTTGGTGTGTCTGCAAAATCATTAGATAACCGCATTAAATGATTTTGCAGACACACCAGAGGGATTAAAGGTATCCTGACGAAAGCAAAAAGCTTGAAACCTTAAGTAGATACCTACTAAAATCTTTGTATAAACAGTTATATTTAATAAATAAAGCTCTTACATTTGTAATTGAGCACTTTATTTTCCTTATTTCATCTCGGAAAAATACCCATCTATCTATCTATCTATCTATCTATCTATATATATATATATATATATATATATATATATATATATATATATATATGATTTTAAATGCTATTTTCTCTGATTACAAAAGCTACACAGAGTACTAAGTATATTCATTTCATAACTGATACACAGGAGTTTTAAATGTGATCTAAGTTTTGAATATTATGTCCTTGAGATGGTCACCATCATGACGAAAACATTCAAGAGTTCGATTTCTATATCATGTAAAATTGGTTTAGCATATTAGCTGGAATAGCTGTTATCTCTCTACAGATGCTTTCTTTCAATTCCACTGTCGTGTGGGGTCTGCATCTTGCTTTCAAAAATGCTGTCGGAATTTTCTTTGGGCTGCAACTATGGATCTTTGGCAGGCGAAGTATTCTTCGACTACATATGCAATTTCTTTTGGACTCCACAGCATTATCAGGATCACCAAAATCAATACCTGAAAGTAATAAAAACTTAATCTAATATTCAAATCTTAGAAACATGTAAAACTCCTGTGTATCAGTTATGTAATAAATATATTTAGTACTCTGTGTCGTTTTAATTAATAGTGGGTAGTCTAAATTTAATGTGTAAAGCTTCAAGGATTTTTAATTTTTTTATATTATCAGCTTGAAGTATATATATATATATATATATAATATATATATTATATATATATATATATATATATATATATTCACTTTACTCATATTGCAATTTTTCCCAATTTATTAATTCTTTATTTTGTGATTTATTTTTCAGAAGCAACAATGAAAGTGTCGGCACTAATTTTCTGCCTTCTGTTTATATTACTTCCGGTTTGTTCCGGTTCGGTACTGAGGCATAAATTAGAATCCGAATGGGCAGCAGAGGTGAAAAATACTAAGGACAACTCGACCGTAACTGACCACGGCTGGAGGATAAGGTCCTACTGGGACAAAAGGGAACAATCATACATTATTTACATCTACAATATATTCGACAAAGACTTCCGCTTGTAACTGCATCTTTAAATCTCATATATATATATATATATATATATATATATATATATACTACATCAACTACCTTAAAAAGAAAAAATAATTTTTTCAATTATTATATTTAACATCATGCACGCACGAGGGGAGATACGCTGACGAATAAAGGGAGAACGCTATAACATCATGGATATTCATCTGGATGCCATTTTAAAGGCGATTTGTCTGATGATAAGCATCTAATGCTTTGAAACCAGCGGTATCAAAAAGCCATTAAATGTATAGATTATGATTATCAATATAGCTCTTACAACTGTAATCGAGCACTTTATTTTCCTTTCTCCGATATGAAAACACACACACACACACACACACACACACACACACACACATATATATATATATATATATATATATATATATATATATATATATATATATATATATCAGGGGGTGGTCAAATATTCTAGAAATCTCAACCCGAACAGGAAACGTGCGGCTTTTTGTAATGTGAACTCATAAAAAAAATGTTTGTCTTGCCATAAAAATATAATTATAATAATAAATAATTTTGTAAGGTTGAAATCTGATTAAAATATTTCTAAACTTTTGGTTTAACTTTTTTTACCTGTGTGTGTCTTTGTGGTTACTGAAACTAATACAAATTAACAGTTTAAAAATTGCATGCATTAATAAATATTATTGGATTTAATATGCATTTTTATAAAGTTTTTGAGACAAAATGCGAATGTAACAAAAATTTATTAGGGGACATGTGGATATACCACGCTGAGATAACACTGGGTAACATATTTTCTGTTGAGTTTGATTTTTCATCTGATTTAGACTAAAATTGGTTTGCTGATTTCAAAACTACTGTCAATTTTCTTCTATCACGTTAAGATTTTTTTCTATACAGCTTACTCTCCAAATAAACGTAATGTATTGTTTATCTGTAAATAATAAGACTGGTCAACTGCTTGCGTTGATTATTTTATTGAATAGGAAGAAGAATTTTTTCAGATGTGGTGACTGAGTTGATTACAAGTCAAAGGACAAACAGTACATTTGTTAAGTTAGTCTATTTTGCATGTTTTAAATTAAAACTTAGTGAGTAAGAGTAAGTCCTGGGCCCCTAACAAGGTGTGCAAGCAGTTTTGAGAGTTTACGTATATGGATAAGGAGAATATGTGATAAGTTGGCATTTAGTATACCTATGATTTGGCGAGAGCCAAAATATCATTGCACAGACTGTTACTTTTGTTTAAAGAAAACCTCACCATATAAGAAAAACAAATGTAAAATTGAGAATCCTTGTCTACCATCAGCTATACTTCCTGTGCCTCATTCAGTTGGAATCCCAGTGTCAGTTTTCATTCAACCTTGAAGCGAAGGTAATTTTGATTGAAAGAAAATGGATTTCTGCCGTACTTTCAAAGTGACAGTAGGTTTATGCATTGCCACGACATTTAGGGTTTAGTGGAGATATAACGACTGTTCATCGATAGCTCAAATCAGAACTTAAAGTGTGTCCTCTTCCAAAATGGTAATTTATGTGGTACAGTCCCAATTAGGCATTCAGTTTTTCTCCATGAAAAATATAAACACATAAACAGAGTCATTGAGTTGTTGCAATATCACAAACACAATTGGATCATCTGTGTTGGCCTTAAAGTTGTAATAAACAGTATTAGCATGCAAGCGTATGGTGATGAGGAAAAGAACAAAACACAGATTTTAAGTTCAAAATTGTATTGAAAAATAACATGAGAGCGGTGAAAAGATAGAAATGAGAATTAAAGGATAATTTTGGTGATAGTTGTGGGTGGATATTAAGTCCGTAAAATGTCCAGCTTGACTGTGGTAGTGGGGTGGTGATGTAGGCAGAATATTGTGTATTGGTAGTAGCGTTTTTGGTATCGTCAAATGATGTAGAAATGTTCGCTTGTTCTTGACTGCCTGTGAGGTCAGGGTTGGGTAAGTAGGTGGGGTGTGATCGGCCGCGTTTGATGTATCCTTCGCTAGTGCTAGCCCTCGTTCGTCGTGTGTTCGTGAAGGCGCCTGAACCTCTGACTGCGGCTGCCTTTCAAAGCTGTTTATTTATAGAGAGTCGCAGTCAAAAGTTGGATCAAATGAAGTTATTTTCATTTCACCCGGGAATCGCTTTCATTGGATGAAAATGCGAATTTTATTTACCAATTTTTTTTTTTATTTAATGTCAGGAATTGATTATCAAAGCGGAACTCCCGATCGGAGCCCATGCGCAGATATGTGTTAAAATGGTCATTCTGTTTTAGTCTCCGATAGAGGACACTTCCGATTTTGGGGTCTCCGCCTTATGTTTGTTTTGTTGGCGAGTGTATGTATCTTTTATTATGGATTGAAGTGCTGAATTAGTGAATCGGGAGATATCTACATTTGCTTATACAACAAAGTGATATGCTTCCTTCTTGGTCAGCAAAACAGACACACCTGATCTTTTTTGTCGGTGATAAGCCTGGATCCATCTGCACTTCTAACAGGACATGTTGGATTTCTGTGTGGCCCATATGTTCTTTTTATGGCGCTATAGATTTCTTCCTTTTCGTTTTGCTGGGTCGTTTAGGGAGTTGGGATTTATCCGAGAATGCGGCGGTTGACGACGTGCTGGCAGACGTATGCAGAGCTTTAGGGATGTACGGACAAGGCGGTATCAGTCCATTCGTCAACACCTCTCATGACTCTAGTAATCACATCACGCAGGTCTTTGCCCCGTACAATGACATAGTCAAGGATATGCCATGTTTTTGATCTCAGGTGTATGCAGGTTGTCTTAAACATATCGTGGAGCTGGAAACATGTGATGGTGATAACTAGATCCTGTTGCAAACTGAAGGTCACCTAGCGTAGTCCATTATCATTGCACCTTCCAACTCCGTATCATCCTGTGATCCCTTCCCAAAGAAGGTTAATTTGGCAACTCTTGGATTAAAATCACCAATCTTTTGTCTTCATGTGGAATGGTTTGGATTATTCCAAACCAATACGCATGAAGACAAAAAATCATTCAGCATGAAGACAAAAGTTTGGTGATTTTAATCCAATAGTTGTGTGAAGCTGTGAGTAAAAACATTTTTTTTTATTCTTCCACCGCATTCAGAGTGGGAGCATACGCAGACTTGCATACCGGCTAATTGTCAAAGGCAAACGCCAACTCATGGGCCTTTCACGTTCTCCTATTGGATTTTGAGAAATAGAATATAGCATGGATGTCTTGACAGCAAAGGCTACATCATAATTGCATAGTACTCCTTCTTGTAAGCATTTCCAGATGAAGGTGCAGCCTTCTCCCTCTTCTGTAAGTGAACCCTCTCCATATAGACACGTTTCACCTAGTGCTGCAATATCAATTCCATATCTTTTTAGTTTGTGTACAATGATGACTGTCCAACGCCGGAACCTTTCATTGTCTTTTAGTTCAAGTAGGTTGTGCACATTCCATGTGCCAACTGTTATTTTTTTTTTAAATATTTTTGTGGGGCCGATTAAATAAGGTTGCCATGACGAGCTCGGCTACCCGTCAATGGGTTTTGGAACAGGCAATTTGTAGATCACCTTTTATAGACCCTTCCCCTTGTGTGGTGGGCGGCGCTAATCCTAAAAAGGGCCACCCAGTCACCCTGAGAGGACCCATCAGGGGCCACTGTTCCTGTCCTGGCCTTCTGACGGCCATCACCTCAGGACCGCCTCACGTGCTGGGCTGGGACTAAGGGCTTAGAGCATCAACCTAGGCCTGTCACTACCATTCCATCCCCATCGCCGGAGGTCTTTTTGAAAATTGTTGAAAGTCGGCGTGGAGTAAAACTTGTGCGTGAAATATTTTAAGTGAAAAGAGGCTGCACAGACTCCAGTCCATTATCTTGGCAGTCCCGCAGTTGGTCCAGTGTCAGGGGAAAGTCTGAGACGATTGGGCTGCCGAGATGCGGCAGGGTGCTGTCTCTGGTAGTATTGAGTCACTTCACGAGAGGCAAGCCTCCCTGGAAGCCCCAGCGGTTGCATCCTAGCGCCAGGTTATGTTGGGGATTTATATGAGTAGTAAGTACCCCAATCCTACTACTATCGATGTGGATGGCCATTGGCTCCCTTGGAGCTCATCCGCCCTTTGACAGCTCTTGATTTTAGTGATATTGGGTGTCCACACGCCCACCACACCAGACAAGCCGAGGCATTCCTGATGGAGGTGCCAGTTTAGTCGCCAGCAAAACGACCATGGAACTGATAGTACTAGTTTACATGGTACTAGTAGCAGATAAAAAAGGAGACCTGACCTCGTTTTTTTTTATTTGCCCCTAGATGAAGGGAGAATAGTTGGATGCATACTTTTTACAAGAGTGCTGGCGCTATATGAAATGCAAACAACATCCTCCAAGGATTTGAACACGTCTCGTCGTGTCCATTTCCTACGATTTTAACAATTACACCAAACGATTCCGCACACACACACACACATATATATATATATATATATATATATATATATATATATATATATATATATATATATATATATATATATGTGTGTGTAAAGTCAACGGGGCGGCCTAAGTCGGTATCAGCCAGTCAGCGAGGGAGTATATCCCCTTTTCAATAGCGCTAGACCAAGGAGATTGTTTTAGCATCTGAGGTGGAGCGCCACACCTACCATCAGCTCCTTACTTTACCGCACAGGTCCCTGTGCTACTCATACACTGAGTTGGCGATATATATATATATATATATATATATATATATATATATATATATATATATGATAAATCAAAGGAATACACATAGACAGTAGACACCACTCCTACAGGGATGGAGAACTAAACACGCATATACCAATCTGAAAATTACTTGAATTTACACACACACACACACGCACGCACGCACACGCACACACACACGCGCATACACAAAACAATAAAAAAACACTAGGTTTAAATTATTAAAAAAATACAGATGTACAATAGACAAAAATTCTGATGAATCAAAGGAACACAAATGACCCCTCCTACTAGTGGGATTGAATGTATATATATATATATATATATATATATATATTAAGAGAGAGAGAGAGAGAGGGGGGGGGAGAAAAAAAGAAAGAGAGAGGGAGAAGGAAAGAGAGAAAAAGAGGGAGAGAGAAAGTGGGAGATAGAGAATCAGAAAGAAACCAAACAAGCCAGATGCGAATGCTAAAATCTGAAACACGTGTCAAACCATCGCGTGTCGTGTTTTTTTTTTATTATAGAATATTTAATGTATATATATATATATATATATATATATATATATATATATATATGTGTGTGTGTGTGTGTGTGTGTGTGTGTGTGTGTGTGTGTGTGTGTGTTACCAATTTTACATAAGTCTAATTGCTACCAAGTGCGTCTTCCATATTTTCACATCAATCAAACGTACCCTACTTCAAAAAATAATTACGTTTTTCAGTAACAATATTAAATTTTAAAACTTTCGAAAAATTTCAACAAAGAAAAATGCGATTTCAATTTTCCTCTAAACTGCATTTCAGTTTCAAATTATATTTCTTTAATGAAAAGATATTTCCCTATTTGTAAGCCTGTCCCCTGGGGCTGGTAAGAAATACGAGAAACATGAAATCATACACTCAACCAAGCATATTTCCTTGGCTGAAGTACCCACCTAAGGGGGGTAAGAAGCTGAGATTTGGACGGCAGCTGTCGGCAATTTTTTTAAAATTACACCGAAGGTCCATTGTTACTTGAAAAGGTTTTTTTTATGAAAATAGAATTATGTTTTAAAACACTCATGAGTTTAGGGTTACACTTTTAAAAATAATATTTCAAACATAAACAAAACAATGTAATTCGCATATTCTTAGTGACATTATTTTAATTTGTTATGGAATTTTCTTATCTATTCTAATCTTACCTACTCTCTTGCTCTCCTCTTAAGCCCCCCCCTCATCTCTTCCCCCCATGTTCCTAAAGTCCTTTTAGTCGGGTCAGGGATCGAATACTTCTGCTCGTATATAATAAAGCGATTATATTTAACGAAATTAGTAACAATCTGGGGGGAAAAATTATGAAGCCAGACTTAGTACTTTTTATCAACGGTTTTGGGTGAAACACAGATTTACGCAGGTTCAACACCCCCCTAATTATGATGCCTAGCTTATTTTTCCTTGTTTTCTAAACAGAAAATTCATCTAAACGTTTAGATTTGAACACGTGGAAGGCATGAACAGAAATACATAAAGGACACAACTTCAAGCCATATTAAAAGAGAAGTTTCAGAGGTGCCATAACTCCATGGTCCACTCTGACCCAGAGTGGTAGCATTTGTTAGGATGCCCTCAGTGGGTTAAATGGAAAAAACATGAGTTTAAAAAATGCGTTTAAAAAATTTGAGTTTTGAAAAAATTGAATACACATCAAGAATAAATAAAACAAAAACATCTTCGGCATAAAATGACCAAATATATATGATTGACGTGCCATAAAATCCGACCAACCAACCAGCGCAGAATGGTAGTATCTGTTAGGCTCCCCTCAATGGGTCAATTTGTTAATCCTTTTTCAGATGGACCCAATAAATCTGGTTGACCAAAAACGTGCGTTTGTTAAAACCGAATTTAATAAAAGCAATTTTGGAAACAAAAATGTGTGGCCAGTCAAAAGGTTATAACAAAAAGTAATGAAGACGTGTGGTGTAATGGTTAGAGCCAGGCAGTTTGCGTTTCAAATAGCGTTAATATATTTGGGAAAAATATCTACTCTCCCTTCAGCTATGGGTAAATAATAGGTCAGACTGTGCTCTTAAACATTGGTTAGGCAACCAATCAAGGAAAAGGAAAACTCTGAACTCAAACCTGTTAAACTCCGCTTAATAAATTGACCTTGTGTCACATCCTCCTCGTGCGGAGGGACTTATATATATATATATATATATATATATATAAGAGAATCACATGGTCCTGTTAATAAACAAAAAAGTTTATGCTTAGAGGGTGAGCCAGACCTGGAATAATAATCAAATACTATTCAACAGACACACACACATAAGCACATACACACACGCGCGCATGCGCAGGCGTGCATAGAGTTTGGAAGACATGAGACAAAACCAAATGGACAGCCACTAGCAACAACTTCAGTTTCTGTAGAAGAGATTTTTAGCTCGAAATATTAAGAATAAATCTCAGGTTAACAAACAACATCATAGTTACCTTATTTTTCTTTACACTTGCATTGAGATAACCTTCAAAACCAACCACTATATATATATATATATTATTATATATATATATATATATATATATATATAATGATAGTCAAGCAATTATTTAAGGAGAATAAACTCATGCATAAAATAGGCGTAGAATTGTTTGAATGTCATAATGAAAAAAAAGAAGTAGTTTCACATTTTATAAACTATTTGCAGCCCTGTCGGATGGGGCTTCATAATACACTGACTGTACCTCTGCAGAAAAGTAAGATCGCCCACCACCTAATAGGGCCCCTTGTTGGCTTTGGGTAGCGACCCGCAATGCTTAATGACGGAATACTAGTGGCTGAGCAGTCCATGATATGTAACAATCCACTTTGACCCTTAGATGGCCTTCTCCAATCAGCCAGCTGGTCAAGTCAATCCCTAACACACATATGATAGTCCCAACTCTATTTCCCTTATGGAAAATGGACCATTCCGTTTTTGTTATTAAGAAAAAAAGGTAAGAGATAGGACATGCTACATGGAAAAAATATAATAAGAAAGAAAGAAAGAGAGTGGGGAAAATAGTGAGAGAGAGGGAGCAAGCATGCGGAAGCGATAACACTAATCTGTTTTAATGGAACAATGAAAAGATGAAAAGAAGAAAAAAGGAGTGCTGTGTGTGTGTGTGTGTGTGTGTGTGTGTGTGTGTGTGTGTGAGAGAGAGAGAGAGAGAGAGAGAGAGAGAGAGAGAGAGAGAGAGAAGAGAGAGAAGGGGAGAGAGAGAGTCAAATCAAGATTATTATACTTTTTATACATTGAACTATTTAGTAATAGCTCTTAAGTAAATATAAATAATATAATAAATAACTAAATAAATCAAACGTTGTAATAATCAACTTATCATACTGTGGTATATCTACAGGCCCTGCAAGTCAAAAATGAAATCAGCAAATTCAAAAAAGGTTTGATATTACATATCATGTTGTTCAGGTTAGTTGGAAAGTAACTGTAAATAATTGAATATGTTAAATGGTTTGTAAATCTTTTTGCTGTTGATTTCTCATTGAACAATTCTCTTTGAGTTCATTGTAAAGATGCAAATGATTGAACCAAACACACGCCTGAACAATAATAAAGTATTCGAGTTTGGCTTAGAACGTCCTGAATAAGCCTCATATTAGTATTTAATATGAGGCTTTTTCTCTGAATGTTTGAGATGAGGCTTGAAGATTAGTATTATCTGCGTTATTCGGACTATTGTCCCCATCTTCATTGTTATTTGTACAACGTTTCGGCCGATATACCCTCCGGTCTTCTTCAGGTATTTCCAATTGGACACATGGCCGAGTGGATAAGGCAGTTAGATTAAGACAGTTCTAAGTGAGAGTTATCTCTGGAACCCGAGTTCAATCCTGAGTGAAAGCAGTTAGAAAAATAATTAATTAACACAACTCCAACCCCAGCTATGGTTAGCGGAATGGGAACAGGATACCCCCGTGGAATAAATAAAGGGTTAGTTCAAAGTTCCGTAATGGCTCCCGAATACGACAAGAAAGTTCCCGAGTTCGAAAAGAAGGTTCCCGAGTCCGAAAAGAAATACCTGAAGAAAGCCGGCGGGTATATCGGCCGAAACGTTGTACAAATAACAATGAAGATGGGAACAATAGTCCGAATAACGCAGATAATACTAATCTTCAAGCCTCATCTCAAACATTCAGAGAAAAAGCCTCATATTAAAAAGAAAGTATATAACTAGAACTTGATTATTGTGATTTGTTTACTGCGCATTTGTTATTTCAAATAGTTTGAAACTACTTTTTGTTTCATAATGGCATTCAACCATGAAAACAAAATATTGCATCAAATTCTATGCTTATCATATGCATGAGTTTTCCCTCCTTGAAAAATTGTTTCACCTTCATTTTATATAATATATCATTTTATATAACTGACTAGGAACCGCAAGGTTCCGGGTTCGATACCGGATCTCGCCAACTCAGCGCATGACTAGCACAAGGATATGTGCGGTAAAGTGACGTGCTGATGGTAGGTGTTGCGCTTCGTCTCAGACGCCAAAACAATCTGCTCGGTCTAGCGCTAGGGAAAAAGGGATAGACTCACTCGTTGTCTGGCTGATACCGACTTTATACCACCCCGACGAATTTACTTTTACATACACACACACACACACACACATATATATATGTGTGTGTGTGTGTGTGTGTGTGTGTGTGTGTGTTTGGGCAGCATTCTTTCATTTATACACGTAGAAAAAGGCACGTCTCCTGTTTAACAATTTTATTAACGATCTTTTCAAGCTTTCTGGCAACCATTTTTTTTACATTTGGATGGAATCCGTGGATTAGTCCACCGAATTTTTTATCCCAAGTACTTTCGGCACTTCGAAGTGCCATTATCAGAGGTGATATGTTTGTGTTCCTTTTTTTTTTTTTTTTCAAGTTAGTAGTAGTGAGAGTAACTAGGAGGAGAACTTGTAGAAATTATATTAAGGGGTGTGGAGGCTGGAAGGAGAATTGGTAGGAAAAGTGTTATAGGCATTTTAAAATGTGAGTACTGCATTCAAATAATAATAATAATAATAATAATAATAATATAATATATATATATATATATATATATATATATATATATATATATATATATCACGAAGAGGATGTGACAGAATGTCAATTTCTTAAGTGGGATTTAACAGGTTTGAATTCATAGTTTTCCTTCTTCGAGACTGTTTGCCTAACCAAGGTTAAAGAGCCCAGTCTGCCCTACTATTTACCCAGAGATGGAGGGGAGTAGTTGGATGCATACATTTCCCAAAGGTATTAGTGCTATGTGAAATTCAAACAGCCTTGTTCAATATTTGAACTCGGGTCGGCAAGTCCATTTCCTACGACTAACTATTACACCACGAATCCTCATTATTTTTTGGTAATTTTCACCTTTAGTTGGCTAAATTCCTAGCAAATAAGGTAATTAGAAAAACCTTCCGTGACTTTCACTTCGAAACAAGCCGGTAACCATTTTGAAAGTCTCCGTGCGAAATAAACAAATCTTGGAAACTTTTTCGAAAACAATACAACTGCATGCTTTAACACAAAAATATCATAAAATGTATTAATAATTTGAAGGCAATTACAATGCGTATAAAAAATAAAAAAGATGTTTTTTGTCTTATCGATTTCAAAGAACACTTTATTATAAAATGTGTTCTTAATAACAATTAAGTTAATTTCAGATAATGCACGCGCACAATTTTATGCTAGGAATTTAGCCAACTAAAGGTGAAAATTACCTTTTTTTAGATACTTTTTTGACTGGCCACACTTTTTTGCTTCCAAAATTGCTCTCTACATAGGTTTTATAAGACTCAGTTTAAACAAACGCACGTCTATGGCCGACCAGATTTATTGGCTTCATCTGAAAAAGGGTTAACAAATTGACCCATTGAGGGCACCCTAACAGATACTAATACTCTGGGTTGGTTGGTTTGTAGGTTTGTTGGTTGGATTTTGCTGCATGTCAACGTTTGTTGGGTCATTTTATGCCGAAGACGTTTATTTATTCTTGATGGGTACTCAATTGTTTTAAATATTTTTTAAACTTATGTTTTTTCTATTTGACCCATAGATGAGACCCTAACAGGTACTACCACTCCGGATCAGAGTGGATTTGGGAGTAATGGTGATGAAGGGGTACTCCACACTCCACAGAGCTTCAGAACTGGGGCCTTACCATCAGATAGAGTTTA
Organism: Doryteuthis pealeii; assembly: GCA_023376005.1. NCBI lineage: Eukaryota > Metazoa > Mollusca > Cephalopoda > Myopsida > Loliginidae > Doryteuthis > Doryteuthis pealeii. The sequence goes on from CM042169.1 coordinate 44,590,562, forward strand.
ACGACATACACATGACATTAAGATCCTCGACCAACACCATCTAGATAAAAGAAGAATTCAACGCATAAGCGACACCACATTATCAGGATTTACATGTTTGTATTTCATCTTGGACGATCTGGATGATCTCATTTTTAATCAGAGGGTGTTGCAAGATGATAACGGTCGGAGGATTAAGGAACAAGCGTATTAATTTTTTTTCATCGTATTTGACATGCGAAATTGTTTTCTTTTTTCATATTCATTTTTTTGTTTGTTTTCATGAAATTCATTGCATGAAAAACAAGGATACACCAATTTTCTTTTTACTGGAGGTTGGGTGGTTGATTGGTTGGTTGGATTTTACGGCATGTCAACACCTGGGTTATTTTATTCCGAAGACGTTTTGTTTTATTCATTCTTGTTAGGCATTCATTTTTTTCCAAACTCATTATCAAACACATTTTTTTTAAAAACTCATTATTTGATCTATTTAAACCATAGATGAAACGCTCACACTCTCGGTCAAAAGCGGACCTGAGAGTAATGGTGATGAAGGGGTACTCCACATTCCCCAGGGCTCCAAAATTGGAACCTCACAACTACATGCAGTTTAATGTCATACCTAGGACATTAAGACTCTCGGTCACGGCCTTATAGCGCATATATAATAAAAAAGGGCAATAGGGTCGGACAATCATATAGGTGCTACAGCTTGGCGTGATCATCTGTCTAGCCCAAGTAAGGGCCAAAGTGAAGTGTTGCATGTCATGAACTGCTCAGCTACTAGGATTCCGTCCTTATGGATTACCGGTTTCCACCCAGAGTTTTCCTTCTCATAGACTGGTTGCCAAACCAAATTTAAAGAGCTCTATGTGTCCTACTATTTACCCATAGCTAAAGGGAGAATAGTTGGATGCATACTTTTCCAAGAGTACTGGCGCTATATGAAATGCAACAGCCTCCTCAAAGATTTGAACTCGCGTCGACAAGTGGATTTCCTGCGGTGATAACCATTACACAACGTGTCTCTAATAAAGTCCTCTTTGTGATCCACACATTTCTTCTATCGGTATTGCAGTGTTTCAATTCCAATATTCAACAAGTTAACTGCAGATATGACGTAAGCAATAAACTTATCAGCCTATGAAGGGGGAGGAGGAGGATCTCTCGAAGTATTTTTAAATAACGTTGGAAACCGGTCGCCATACCAAGGTTAAAGAGCCCAGGCTTTCCTGCTATTTACCCATAGCTGGGGGAGGGGGGAATAGTTGGATTCGTACCTTTTCCAAGGATTAGTGCTATGAAAAATGTTAACAGCCGCGTCCAGGATTTGAACTCGTCTCGCCGTGTTCATTTCCTACGACGGTAACCTCTATACGCCTCTCTCGTAAAAGGTCAGTGACTATTTGGCCTAAATAGAGTCAGATTGACCGTCTGACTAAAATAGTTAATACTCAGCACATTCTTTTTAATGCATGAAGCTGTATCGATCTCTCAACGAAATGAGCCGTTCTCGCGTCGTGTCTCGCGTGATTCACGTACGAGCAAACTGGCTAGTTTTTGGCCAACTGCTTGGCATCAAGAATGAGAAAAAATACCGCGAACAGAGTGTCGCTGACTGAGGGTCAGCACGACACTTACGACGCTCGTAATTAATGATTCACGAGTTGGTCAGTCATTTGATACCATGAGGGTCGATAATGTCAGCACGGAAGAGATGGTGAGAATTTAGTCCTGGGTCGGTCGAACTCGACTAGTTGTTGAAGATGTCTACATTCGAGTTCCATAGACAGCGCTCGTGACGTAACGGTTATTCTTGTAGTAAATAGAATCAGCTGAAGAAGATGAAAGTGTAAAAAGTTAATCTTAATCATGCTATCGTGTGTCATGCGACACGGAGTTGTTGGAAGCTCAAAGCTTCCCTGCCTAATGATGGACAGTGAGACGCGCGGGCGCGCGACTTGCCTTTCAGGACAGAAAGAGCTAAGAGAGCAGTTTACATTTGATGCGTCCTCTTTTATACGCTGTTGACTACGCCACATCGGGACTATTGGCACTATGGGGTCAGGCTTGGTTCGTACTTCTATCCTATCCCCAATAAAGCTGGTTCTACCGTCTTGTGGGTTGGTAAGCTGAAATGGAATTTAAGTAAAGAAAAAGGAACGAAAAGGAAGAGACAAAGACAAGAGGTAATTTTATTACTTAGACTTTATTTACCAGGTCATAGTCTCCTGTAGCAAGGGAAAATCTCCCTGGCTTGTAGGACCAACTAGACCCAGTTACGACCTCAGTTCTTTTGTGAGTAGGGAGTCAGTCCTTTTTGTCGGACATGCACAGAAGGTTCTTCTGGTGAAGGCTCCATTGGAGTTTGTTGGGACCTAATTACTTTTCGTGTCCCCTATCGTCAAATAGGAAAAATGTGTGGCAGGTGAGAGGATGTAAGCCATACACTTATTTGTATATCTTTCACGTGCTGGACACTGCTGGAGAAGCAAGGACGAACTCATAAACAACGTTCTCCCGTGGAAGCCAACCCATGGGCACGCCAGTGAGGGCCGTCCAGCAAAGACTTACTTTGACCAGCACTGCGTGGATACTAGATGCTGCGAAGAGGACCTACTGGGGGTAATGAATGGTAAGGAGGGATGGCGATAGATTATTATGGATATCCATGCTACTAGCACGACATGATGATGATGATGAAGATGATGATGATGATGATACCATGCTACACCACGAACATGTTGAACTCGTTAGAACAGTTTTCTCTTCTCCTTTGGCTTTCCCTTGCCTTACCTTTGTAGTGAAATTGACTCAGGTAATAAATTTCAAGATGAATAAATGAGCGCACGTCCAAAAACTAAATTCCAACACTGAAATCTGCAACAATCATACAGCAGGCCTCCACGAGCGCCACAATACCGAGTTTAAAAAAATTGTTTATTCTGTCGCTCGTGCTTCTTTAATTGTGTGGCTGGTCTCAGGTAAATTTGCATACACTTCAACCTGATCTTGATAATTCTCGTGGTTACGAGATCATATCAGATTATGGCTGTGGAGCGGCTATGTTCTTTTTTTTCATCTAATAAGATACAAAAACCTGTTCGAAAAAGCCATCAAACCTTTCAATTTAAGAACCCAAGTCCTCTCCAATGAAACCAAAATCAACCCCAAAATAATAGATGATACTATATTCAGATAAACCCGTTCCAAACAACTTAAGGGCCCTTTCCCAAACTAGTGAACCAGAGGACATCTTGAATTTTCATCAAGATCTGATTAAATCGACCCTTTTACCAAAAACTGACCAAACATAACGAAATACTATCATAAAAACCCATAAGTCGTCAGGGTGGCCTAAAGTCGGTATCAGACAGACAGCGAGGGAGTCTATCCCCTTTTCACTAGTGCTAGACCAAGGAGATTGCTTTTTAGCGTCTGAAGTGGAGCTGATGGTAGGTGTGGCACCTACCATCAGCTCATCACTTTACCACACACCGACTGTTATTTAACCCTTTTTGGCATTAATTGACCAACAGGGGCTGTTATGCCGTTAAAAAAACTGTTGGGATTCAAATAAAATTAAAATAACAAAATTAGAATAACAAAATTAGAATAACAAACTCCCATGAGCCTTCACACCGGAAGAACCCTCAGAGCATGTGCAGGAAAAAGGACCCACTTCCGACCTCCAAGATAATCTCTCGGTCATTTCTGGGACGAGACACTACAACTGGACAAGAAGGAATTTCCTTACCACTTGGTGGCTATGACCCGTGAATAAAGCCTAAATCCTAAAACTACCTTTTGTCTTCGTCCCTTCCTTCCTTTCTTTCTTTGAATTCCTTTTCAGCGTGACCACCCAATATGATGGGGTTAAAAGCAAACCCTAGGAATACCAGGAATAACCAGCTACTTTTTAAACCTAAAACATTAAACCTCTTGCCACCCCACAACTTAAAGCCCAAATTTTTTAGTGAGTTTTTTTTTTTACACTTCTTGCACGCCGGGCATATACAAACATACTTCGTTCTCAGAAGTAAGCCATCTTTTCTTCTACAACATTACATGAATATAACAGTTTAATGGACAAAGATAGCACACATTTTCAATACTTATTATTGATGTCAGTTTTATCCAGAAAACTTTTAGATTGAGTCGGTTGGTTGGTTGGTTGGTTTTTGGTTAGTTGGTTGGTTGGCTGGCTGGTTAGATTTTACGACACATCAATCCTTAATTCATTTTATACCGAAGACGTTTTGTTTTATTCATTCTTGTCGGTAATTCAGTTTTTAACTGAATTTTTAAAATTCATTAAAAAAAATCTATCTAACATCAACAGGTACTACCACGTCGTGTCAGTTTGAACCTGGAAGGGTACTCAACACTCCCCAGAGCTCCTGAATTAGACATTCACCACTAGATGTAGTTTAACGTCATACACAAAACCCTTTTTTTATTTTGCAAATTGTATCTTTTATTGAAAACACAAAGGCTAAAATTTCGATCATTTGATTGATCGATTTTAACGGCATGTCAACACAACTTTGTTGCGTCTGGGTATTGGTAGACACGTATCCCCTATTATACGAGATATATAATTCAAACAGTCAAACAATATAGGTGCCAGAGCTTGACAAGACCAGCCATTTGATCAAGCCAAACCTCTCTTACCGACCGATCGACCACCTAGCCCAAGTAAGAGCTGTGTCACATGATCATTAATTATCAGTCACAGATCGCTCAGCAACCGCAATCCTGTCCTTATGCATTACGGGTCACTACCCACGGCCAACAGGCGAACCCATTCGAGGAGTCTTGTTCCTTTGCAGAGGTGCAGTCGGTGTATTCTACAGTTCCAACCGACTAAGTGGTATATATATATATATATATATATATAGTAAAATGGTATAGTTAGTTCCATCTTGTACGGATCATCAGGGTTATCTGCGATAAATTAGTTGATAAAGAACAAAACGGAAGTATACAAAAGTTTAGTCTCCCTCTCTTCATAAACACACACACACAAACAAACACACACACACACACACACGTGCGCGCGCACACACACACATGGGCCGGGTTAGCTCAGTCGGTAGAGCGTTCGGCTAGAAACCACAAGGTTCCTAGTTCGATACCGGTCCTCGCCAACTCAGCGTATGAGTAGCACAAGGATCAGTGCGGTAAAGTAAGGAGCTGATGGTAGGTGTGGCGCTCCACCTCAGATGCTAAAATAATTTCCTTGGTCTAGCGCAAGTGAAAAGGGGATAGACTCCCTCGCTGATTGGCTGATACCGACTTTAAGCCGCCCCAACGACTTTACTTGTATATAGATATATATATGTATATATATATATATATTATCCCATATGAATTACACAACATATTATCTATCCCATCAATTACACGAGATAAACGTATGGATGGAGGTTTTTTTTTTTTTTTATACATGCAACCATGTTTATTCATTCAACTGCAAATCTTTCTGTAACTTTAATCATGGGATTAGTGCGAAAAAATCCAGAAATTTTACAAGTCACTGCATTAAATTGATTCAAATTGATTCAGTCATCAATAACACACAAGCTTTCTCTTTGAAAGCCGTTTCAGTTTCAGAGATTAAGTTAAGATCCAAGCAATTTGAAAAATCAATAAAACAAAATATAAACCATCATATATATATATATATATATATATATATATGTGTGTGTGTGTGTGTGTGTGTGTGTGTGTGTGTTATATACACACATATATGTGTATATATATGTATATATAATATATATATATATAATATATATATAATATATACATATATATTATTACATATATAATATATATTATATATACACATAATACATATACATAGTATATATTATATATCATATATATATTATATTCGTGTATATAATATATATATACACATATATGTATATATATAACATATATATATAATATATATTATATAATATATATTTATTATATGATATATATATATATATATATATATGTGTGTGTGTGCGTGTGTGTATGTGTGTGTGCAAGGAACATGTATATACATAACATATATATATTACATATATAATATATATTATATAATATATATATATATACATATATATGTATATATAATATACATACATATATATATTATATAATATATATTTATTATATGATATATATATATGTGTGTGTGTGCGTGTACGTGTGCGTGTGTGTGCAAGGAACATGTATATATATAACATATATATATATATATATATAATATATATTATGTAATATATATATACATATATATGTATATATAATATACATGCATATATATATTATATAATATATATTTATTATATGATATATATATATATATATGTGTGTGTGTGTGTGTGTGTGTGCAAGGAACATTTTGGTGAAAGAGTAACTTTAAAAATACCAGCTTTATTTCTATTAGCGCATCATAGTGATCAGTGGGTGGTGACTGGTGTATAACTCTCCTGTGTGAGGAGATCAGAAAAGTAACTTTATTGAGCTTGTTTTCAAAATGGCTGATTCCGTTGGTAGTGCCCGTCGCTATGACGGGGAGCCTCAAGTATATATTCGTGTGACAGCTCTTGTCGTAGCTTGTGTGGTGACATGCTTGCCTGTTTTCGGTATTATTTTCTCGGTCGTGTGGTCTTTAATTTACGACTTCGAGCGAGCGACTGATACACATTGCAAGGTAAGAAAGGAGACATACTTCGGTAATTATCGGGTTTAGTTATGAATGAATTTTTTCTCGTGTTTGTATAAGAATTTGTTTTTATTCAAAATATTATGGTGCAGACTTAAACCTTTTTTTATTCATTTGTTTATATTTTGTGTTATTTATCTCATTATTAATCATGTCAAAAAATATTCATTTACTAAAAGTGTATATTTTGCATAATTCCCTGATTTTTTTGTGTGTACTTTTTAAAATATTTATTTTCGTTTTCTATCATATTTTAATACAACTCTTTTTAAAAACTTTTATTACGAGTTGTAAGATGATCCGTAAACCCATTGGGTCTCCGTTGTAAAAGCGACCCACCCCAATATTGATGTTTCTATTTAAGGAAGAGTAACGGATCCTAGCATTTTAAAGTTACCCCCCGATATATCGAGAATTTGTAAATGACGTTCAGCGCGACTGCAGACCCCCTGTCGAATTATCATCTAGTAGCGAATTTTGACAACAGGTGATTGCTTTATTCTCTAAAGCATTTTAAGTTTATTGCTCTAATAGAAGTCTCGCTATGGTGTGTCATCTTTACGGGTTCCCAGTCCTGTTAGAGTGTTACAAATGAATATTTCATTAACTGAGCAACATAAGTGAATTTTAGTAATTATTTAAATGCTATTATTGTTGATTTTAATCTCGATAAAAAAGAAAATTATTTTAAAAATTATTGCTGTGCTTTAAAAAAAATATATTTGTAACTTAAAAAACGGCAAGAAAATTATTTGATTAATTAATTGTATTAATAAATTGCTCAAAAATAAGGATCGTATATTTTAATTACTTTTTAAAAATTTCCCCCGATCCCCCTGTTTTATATGAGGTGGGGCAGGGATACCCGATTTTTTTTTCTTTTTAAAGATTTACCTAGTGTTTTATCTTATTCTATTTATTTAGTTATTCATTTATTGTTCTAATTTTAAATATATATTGTACCAAAACATTTTTTAAACAGCGATCAGAAGTTAGGTTAAAAAAAATTATTCGTTAAAATGAGTATTGTCAAAAAAATAAAAATAAATAAATAAATAAATAAAATAATAATGGTTGGGAAAATAAAATAAAATAAAAAATATGAGTTGTTGATTTTATTAAATTAAATTTTATAAATAAAATCAACTTATATTTTGTTTTGACAGGGGCAATACAATATTTATACCCCCCCCCCGTCCCCACTAGACTTATTTGAATGTTTTATTTTAATTTTTGAATAAATCTGGAAAAGAATTTATTAAAATTCACTAATATCCGAGACCTGTTGTTTTCCATTAATTGTTGATCGTAGTTTATAGTTAGTCACTTTGCAAATTTTCATATCAGAAAATTTTGCTGCATTGAACGGTACTGGCTCATCTGATAAAAACGTCGAGTTTTTATTGAAGGAATTTCACTTTCGCTTCTTGCAAAAAGAGAAGAGGTGTCGACAACTTAGCTTGTCTCTTCTTCAGTTTTTCTTTTCCTTTCTTTCTCTTTGTTTAAATTTTATTAATTAAGCATCATTTCGTCAGTATTGTATTCTTGTAAACCACTGAACCGGGCAATATCAATTTCATTGCGGACAAGGTGATGACACGCTAATTTTTTATTACTTTTTCCTTTTCTTTTCTTTTTTTTTTTTTTTACTCATAGTGATTCGTTTGTTTTAGTTTTTTTCTTTTCTTTCTATCCATCAAATTTGTATTAGTTATCCAAGGACTTGATTAATTCAGAGCTTAATGTAAAAATATTTTTCGTTTTAACAGAAAAGGGCCGATTGTAAACCGGTTTCCTGCTTAACTTGTTTTATTTGACCTTTTGTATTTGTTAGTCCTAATTTTTACAATGTCACATCTGTTGAATTAAGTCTTATGTACATAGTGTACATACTTACTACTAAGTCTACTAATAGATAAAATTACATAGTTTATCTTATAGAAAAAGTATTTTAAAAAAGACTTATTTATTCTAGATTGTGAAGTTGATGTTATAACGTTTCGGCTTTTATCAAACCTTCATCAGGACTTTAGGATGGGAAAAGTTGTCTGAACAGTGATGAATATCTTTTCAAAATAACTGGAGATGAGAAAGGGTTTTTCCTTTTTCTACACACACATATGGGAGCAAAATATGGAAATCTGACAGTATGTAGAAAATAGGAAAACAAAGTAATCAAAAAAGATAAATTTATTCTTGATAGTGAAGTCGATGTAAAAATGTTTCGCTTTTTATCAAACCTTTATCAGGACATTAGAATAGAAAAAAAGTGTTGTCTGACCAGTGATAGAGATCTTTTCCAAAGATATCCATCGCTGAAAAGATATCACTTTGAAAAGCTATTCTTCACTGTTCAGACAACACTTTTTCCATCCTAAATGTCCTGATGAAGGTTTGATAAAAACCAAAACGTTTTTAACATCGACTTCACAATCTAGAATAAATTCATCTTTTGAATATTTGTTTTTCTATTAACTACATACCATCGGATTTATTTCCATATTTTACTCCCATAGTTTATGATATCAAGGGAAGAAAACAAATCTAAATGAATTTCCAAATAAAGTTTTAAATATCTTTTTCCATCAGATATTTAAGAATCTTTTTAAGGAGCAGTAACCCTCTAACACTTTATTATTTTTTTTATGGCTACCACTTTGAAGCAGATGATATTATTTCACAGAAAAGCATATTCAGTATTTTATAATTAAAACAGTAAATAAAAAATAGGACTTTTGATTTTTTTTTTTTTCGTTCAACTGAAATAAGGATCATTTGAAAACTGGTTGGTTGGCTGGTTGGATTTTACAGCATGTCAACTCTTGTTCGGTTATTTTATGCCAAAGACATTTTGTTTTAGTTATTCTTGATTGGTATTCAATTTTTTTTTTTTAACTCAATTTATTTTAAACACATTTTTTTTCTTTCTATTTAACCCAATGCCTAGTCCAAGAATATGACCGTACCAAATATACAGATACCGTTGCCGTGTCCAGAGATACAACAATTCTTGAAGTACTACCAGACTATGTGTCAGGTTGCTCAATATACTACTTGTACTATGTAATCCAGTGCTACCTGTTTCATATTCGGATCATCAGCAACTAAACCGGTAACTCCACAGATTTTGTTTGGTGAGGAGGGTGGCTAGAAATGCAGTAGGATTAAAAACAAGACCTGTAAAAGGGGTGGAGGAAGCTCTTTGTTCAATGGTCATCTAGCATATTATTTCTAAAGACCAAGCCCTCTTCATCACTGCAGGGCTATGTAAACTTGGTAGTGTTAGAGCCATTGGGAACTTAAATTCCTGGTAGGGTCACCTAAGGCAGACAGGTTTGGTACCCAGTGGTATTAGGGCCACACCCCGGCCAAAGGGGCTCTGGCAAAAATCCAAATGGCATCTCGATCATCAGAAATCAACGGCTTTTGATGCATTTGTCATTGCATCTGAGGAAAATCTGCGGCAAACAAGGGCATCTCTTTCCCCTGATTGGGGTTTAGGGAACACTTGTGAATTTCATATTCCCTTTTGATACTCCCTCCATGAATTCACAGGCGAATTCGTTTGTTTGGAGCTGGCTCAACTGACTCCGGGTGAATACCATAACAGTAGTCATAATAGTAGTAGTATTTAACACAATGATAAAATAGAAATATATCTAAAAATATGAGGCTCATGACTTGATGGTGTGTGGATCTAAGTTATAGCTTATTTATCTTTATAAGTAAGTCCTGCACTAGTAACAATTACCTTTTAAGGAATTGGAATGCTCCCTACACAATAAACAAGTAACATGGTTGATTTTGGGAAGTTGGTTGGTTGGTTTTATGGCATATCAACCTTTTTCTGGTCATTTTTTTGATGCTGAATTAAATCCTTTTGATATTTGGTTTTTTATAGTACTTAATTAAATGGTCACCTCTCTAAGTATTAAACAGGCTCATTGTTGCTTAACTCTTTGTCTACTTTAAGCCGCTCACAATACCACAACATTCTCCTCTTAAATGCCTACCTATACTGAAACTCATGGTTACACACAGTCCTGATTTGATTTTTCTGATCTAATAATGTAATGTGGCAGTAGCGATATACGTAACGTTCTAATAGCGATATATTTTGTATACCGGGTCTTGTCAACGTGCCTCCAAATTCACGAAACTAAAAATGTGTTCGGCATGTGGCGGTCATCTTGTTGACAAAAAAGTACAACGCAAGAAATATATCGTCACAAGCTGCTTAGCTTTTATTTCCAGGGCTAATCTTGTGGGCTGTGTCGGAAGAGGAGGAAAGGCAGAGAGAAAGAGAGAGAGGACACTGTTAAATTACTGTGATCCCACAACTGGGATCAGAGGTCCGGTCTGTACCCTACGCGTCCGAAAACAAAAAAGAGGCCAGTATTTTTCTTCGTCGTTCCACGTCACCAAGTGACTTCCGGCTCCGGTCAACACCCGAAACTTCCGGTTGACATTCAATTCTCCATTCAGGGGGTCACGCCCCGGTCAAACTCACGACAACCATTTTGTGCTCATCACTTTTTTTTTAAAACCTTTACTATCTCTTATTTCTTCTTCCTATCTTTTCTAATAGTAGTTCTCGTAAAACTCAGGATATTCCCCCATCTTGCTACAATAACCCTGCTCTTTGCCTCAATGTCTCTTGTAGATCATCTGTCAAATCATTGAAATGTTTTTTATGAAGTGAATCTTATTACATAGTTGGTTTAACCACTTCCAAATATCACAAGTTATATCCATCTTAAGTATCAACCAATGGAACATGGAAAACTTGTACACATAGAAAAAAATAGGACCTTTTGAAATTTAATGAAAATCTTTATAGATTTAAATGTAGCATAATTCTTAGAAAATTCTTAATCAGTCTATTATTTGGTAAACGGATAAGCAGCAATTAAACAGATATGATTTTAGTGTGTCCTGGGACGCACACATTTGCTTTGAAATGTGTCCCTGGGAAAATTTATGGGTCCCAACTAAAGCCGTCTAAATCCTACTTTGTAACCTATACTGTATAATTCGTTTCTAAGAAACTATTGAAATGTATTTACAGTTAGTTTGAAATGGCGAGGGAAGAAAAAAGAAAAACACAGTCAGCATCTCTGTGACCTGAGACTTTGGGGAGATGCTGCTGAAGGGGTAAGAGAGAGTGAGGAAAGTAATTTTTGGATATTAATTTGGTTTATTAATGCTGGGTTATTATAGGTTAAAGAACTACAATTGTATTGACTATGAAGACTTTTAGCTTCCTCTTCAGGCCTTATAGCCAACACAGTTGTCGTGTTGTATACCCTTTCTTACTTCTGGTCGTATTTTCTTCTGGACGGCTTTGGTTCTATCTTCTAACATCTTGGTCTGGTCTCTTCTAAGGTCTGGACTTTCTTGGGGACTTCGGGTCTGGTTTCTGTTAGGGATTTCTCCTTATCAGAAGCCCTGTGTCATTGTTAGTTTTTAGGTAATAAACACAAGACTTCGATTTACTTTGATGTTACTTTATTTGTAAATCCCCAAACCAGACATCTGCGCACATCCTACGAGCTCAGCTCCTACTTGCTAACTGCCTGAGTTACTTACTATCCTTAAACCGGAAGACAGGGTCTTCTATGCCTTCCGGTTCTCACAATTTATCCCCGGAAGGCAAGGTGAGAGTGAGGTCAAGCGCTGTCACTCACTCTCAAGGCCATCAGCTGCACTAATCGCCATTATGTTTCTACACTACCTTATAGAAGTATTAGGGATCCAATAATTATGTAAGAGTCGTTCCTTCACCTCTAATCCCTTGAACTGTTAGGTTGACAGAAATGTCAAGAAGCCCTCAAATTATTTCTTTTTTTAAGTATTTTTATTGAACTCTTACAATTATTTTGCTTCATATAAACCTTATTCAATGGTTGACAACTTTTCTTTTCTGTAGAATAATCATACTAAGCCCAATTACCGTTGAATTGGCAAGACAAGACAGCAAGCAATCGTAACCCAATACGATTCTGATATGCTGTAAAGACCACTGCAAAGTGACAGGATTTATGGAGCCTCAGAGGATCATACAAACTAAGCAGTCAGTCAGGACTCAGGGAATGGAATCACCCAAATGCATGAGTGGACTGTTCTGAATTCCCGTAGGTACCAGTTGTCTTGACCAGTCACATTGTTCAAACCAATTGTTGACTGACTGACTGACTGACTGACTTCAATATTTTCTGGATGTTTTGACATGGAATTACCCATTACTGAAATTCTCATTGTGTTTGTATGAATATAAGGTGTTACTAATCCTATACTTGAAACTTTTAAACCTCTGTAAATACTTTTAGTAGATAAACAGGTTTTATTTGTATATTGACATCATTTTTTTACTTTCCAATTTTCATTTCCTTAATTGTTCTCATTCCATTAACCATGACTGCTTAAAAGTGTTAAGCTATGTTAAGTATTCTGTTATTTTCGCCTGTAGTCAGGATTGAACCTGCAACCTACAGATGACTGTCACTTTGAACAGTATTAACTCTGTACCAATTTTTCTTGGTATTTTTTACCTGTATATGTGATATTTCAAAGTTCACTATCCATTCACGTCAGAACGCATTCTATTCAAATAAAGTCCTATTAGTTGTAATCCAAGTCCTTCTGCTCAATTATAATGAATTAACCATCAGTTTTTATACTTTGCTTGGGTGTGTTGGAAGAACTGCTGTGAACGGTTTAAAGTAGGCAAAGAGTTAATTCAACTCCTACATCCGCCAATTCCATGAAGGCTATCAATTACAAGAAACACCTGAAGAAGTCCAAAGGGCACATTGACTGAATATATTATAATGGAGATTGAGTGTTTTTCTGTCTGTAACCGAAACTATATTACTACTCAAATCACAATTCCCTTAGTTATTTACGTCCCATTCTCCATGATTTTATCTTTATTCAAACCCCAATTATCAATAAAATGGTTTTGCATTATTATTACTGTTGGTCATATCTACATACGAAAAACATGCAATTGTATTTATATATATACAACAAAATAGCGGTTTACAGTGTGAACGGGAAGGCTAATTTGCATATTGATATTAAAATTTTGATTTTAATAAATATGTGTTTAGTATTATTGATTTCTAATCATTTGGTTTTATCTTAATGAATATGAGCAAAAGTCTTGTGCATACATCTTAAAAGAAATCCATTAACAAGAAGAGATAACTGTAATTGTATTCTTTACTTACTATTTTAACTAAATAGTTAAATTAGGAAAATTTAGCAATAAAAGACGAGATGAAAGAGTAAGCTTTTCTATTTTCGATATTTTTTATCTGCATTCTTTAGTTTCATTAGCCTTTCTAATTTAATATAACATTTTATTACATTAAAACTTAAATACTTGCACCGGAGTGTGCATATATTTGCTAGTAACAATAAAGATGAGGACAATAGTCCAAAAAATCTCAATAATACAAATTATCAAGCTTCCTCTCAAAAATTTCAAGAGATATTTCTAACAAATTTTAAAGAAACTAGCAAATATATGCACCCTCCGGGTGCAAGTATTTAAGTTTTAATGTAATAAAATATATTAAATTAGAAAGGCTAATGAAACTAAATAAGAATGCAGATAAAAAGATTTGAAACAGAGGGGGGTATAATCAAAAAATAGAACAACTGAAATTTACTCTTCTATCACTCTTGTCTTTCATTGTTATTTTTTCTAATTTAAGTATTTAGTTAAAAGAGGAAGTAAAGAATAAAATGACATTTATTTTTTATTTTTAATGGATTTCATTTAAGATTCATTGAAGAGATCACATATTTATTAAATTCACATTTTTAATATCAATATGCAAATCAGCCTTCCTGTTCACACTGTAAACCGTTATTTTATTGTATACATAAATATAATTGCATGTGGTAGTATGTAGATATGGTTAACAGTATTAATAATGTAAAACAATTTTATTAATGACTGAGGTTAAAATCATAATAAAATCATGGAGAATGTGTTGTAAATAACTAAGGGAATTGTGACTTGAGTAGTAATATAGTTTCGGTTACAGACAGAAAAACACACAATCTCCATTATAATAAGATGTAAGACTGCTAATATTATAGATTCATATAAACTCTTATTGCAATAAATATTATTAATTCAAAGTATTAAATTAATCAAAATATAAGTATTTTATGAGATTTTCACTATCTTTGTTAAAATCCTTGTTGCCATTGTAGAGGTTCAGTTGTTCTGTTGTTCACAGAATCCAGTTGGTAATCCAGTCTGAAATGAGTTGGTAATCCTCTGTAATATATATTAGTCCAAGTTGGTAGATAGCCTTGTAATATGTATAAGTCCAAGTCTGTAGTATTCCTCTGGTGTTAATGCAAATGATAGGTCTTACTGGCAGAAAGTCCAATTTGCAATTGATTTGAGGACAGTTGCAAAGGATCTTTAATGTTTTTTAGCCGTCTCTTATTGGCCAATTTACTTTTATTGGAAGTGCCTGTTTTTGGGAAACTTCATAAATAGAAATAACGATTTTGTGTATACCTTCTACCTTAAGATAATCCACCAATCTTCAAACAAGAACATTGGGTTGAGATCTAGTTACTTGCTGAGTATTCTACCATTGTTTACCTTGATCATCAATCAATATCTGATTGGTCTAAAACAATGGATTTCAAGGTTGTGTTCTAAATAATAGTCAAATCTGGCAAGTAGTACTCTGAGAGTATCAGGCAAGCTCGGCATCTCTCAGTGTATTCATATCTTTATCAGTATGCTATATCTAACTACTTGGTGAGTCAAAGGTTTTGTAATCATTATGTATATGCAGAGATGCTTATAGGTACATGTCATGTGTCACTGATGCAGAAAAATCGTATCCATGCATTCCAGTGTTTTCTTCCCTCACCATTTCCAGCTAATTGTAAATACATCCGATATTTTTTTGGAAACGAATTACACTGTATGGATGTAGGGCAGGGCTCGACATTAACGTCGTCCTGGGGACAATAAAAATTACATCCGGGACAATCAATACATCATCCGGGACAGTTTGCCGGGGACGTTAAAAAAATTTTTCTAAAAGTTAGTACTACATTCCAATATTGGCCGTCTAGTGGTTGCCCGAATACTGACCTCAAAAAACGGTCTAGTTCTAGACTTAAAATTACTAATGGCAACAACACTGAAGAAATAGATACAGTCACTCGGTATATATTTTTATGATTGGAAAATGTCTGCATAAAGATGGAAATAGAATAAATTTTAGTTTATAAAATTTTTATTTTATTATTCTTGATTATGAATAAATGTTTCTGTCAACTGCTTCAGCTTTTCTTAATGTTTTATTACATGTTATTATGCTAATGATGACTGTCAAGTATAGGTGATGCTAATGAATAAAACAAAAATATTTTGATTTTAGGGTGGTCCAAACCCCATTTGGGATGGTTGATAATTTTTGTTCGGGACGGTCATGAAAAAAGTTAGTGTCGGGGCCTGATGTAGGGGTTAGACAGCTTCAGTTGTTCATAAATAAAAACTATAATTTATTAAGAAACTTTAGTTGGGACCTATCAAAATTCCCGAAGACTCGTTCAAATCAAATACATGCATTGCAGGATGCACTAAATTAAAAAGCTATCAGCATCACTGTATATGGTACCCTTTCTTTTCGTGTAAAGGAAAAGTAAATATTAGAGGATGCTTCTTAGTTTGTCTTTTATTTGAATTGTGTTCTTTGCATTTGTGTGTGTTGTACCCTTTTTGCAAAGAGAAAACGTAAACATTAGGGTCCACTTATTGTTTTATTTTTATTTTTGAATTGCATTATTGCAAAACATTTTTCTAAGGGAATTTACTTCTTTTTCATGTAGAGAAAAAGAACAATTTTAAAGCTGTCTATAGATATTTAGTATGCAGTGATGCTGATAGCTTTTTACTTTAGTGCATCCTGGGATGCACACATTTGCCTTGAAATGTGTCCCTGGGAAAATTTATGGGTCCCAACTAAAGTTTCTTAATAAATTTTAGGGTTTTTATTTATGATCTGGGGAAACAGATAGTGTGTCCTGGGATGCACACATTTGCCTTGAAATGTGTCCCTGGGAAAATTTATGGGTCCCAACTAAAGTTTCTTAATAAATTTTATTTATGATCTGGGGAAACAGATAGTGTGTCCTGGGATGCACACATTTGCCTTGAAATGTGTCCCTGGGAAAATTTATGGGTCCAACTAAAGTTTCTTAATAAATTTTAGGGTTTTTATTTATGATCTGGGGAAACAGATAGTGTGTCCTGGGATGCACACATTTGCCTTGAAATGTGTCCCTGGGAAATTTATGGGTCCCAACTAAAGTTTCTTAATAAATTTTAGGGTTTTTATTTATGATCTGGGGAAACAGATACTGTGTCCTGGGATGCACACATTTGCCTTGAAATGTGTCCCTGGGAAAATTTATGGGTCCCAACTAAAGTTTCTTAATAAATTTAGGGTTTTTATTTATGATCTGGGGAAACAGATAGTGTGTCCTGGGATGCACACATTTGCCTTGAAATGTGTCCCTGGGAAAATTTATGGGTCCCAACTAAAGTTTCTTAATAAATTTTAGGGTTTTTATTTATGATCTGGGGAAACAGATAGTGTGTCCTGGGATGCACACATTTGCCTTGAAATGTGTCCCTGGGAAAATTTATGGGTCCCAACTAAAGCCATCTAACTCATACCTTGTAACCTATCTTGTATAATTCGTTTCTAAGAAACTAGTGAAATGTATTTACAGTTAACTAGAAATGGTGGGAGAAGAAAAAAGAAAAACACTGGAACGCATGCATACGATTTTACTGTGTCCTTTTAGATTTTTATGCATCAGGGATGCAGAAGCCTACCTATTAGCATCTCTGGGTATGTGTTAGTAGCTAATATATCACGTAACTGAAACTGTGCAAGGCATGGTAACCACTATTAATTTCTAATTAAAATCAAGTTACTTACTGAATGTTCCTCTATTGTTTGCTTTGATCTATTTATATGTGTGTATGGGGAAGGGTTATATTGTATTGATTTCAAGGCTGTGCTCAAAGTCATAGGGACAAATCTGGAAAGTAACACCCAGAGAGTATCAGGCGAGCTTGGCATCACACAGTCCAATGTGGTTCATTACTTTAACAACCTTGGCAAAAACATCTGGAGCTGCCAAATTGTATCTCATGTTACTAAAATATTGCAAAACTTTAGACTCAATCTAGTACATACAAAATTGTAATTTCTAATTAAAATCTAGTTACTCACTGAAAGGTCCACCATTGTCTGCCTTGATCTATTTGTTTGTGTGTGTGTGTGTGTGGGGGGGCTATATTGTAGAAATTAGCTACGTGCTGAACAGCAGTTGCATAATCAACATGTCTCTACAGTCTTGAACAATGTGTTTTATTAATCAATAATCCCAGGATGACTGTTCTATTGAAATTTGCCTGTGTCACAGAAATTAGAGTATTGTTTCATCAAATGAATTTCTGTGCTTCCATACAGTTGGAAGTGTATTGTTGTAAAAGGTTTAAAGTCTCTTCATAGAAAATGTATGCAGGCGGATGACAATTATAGACAAGTTAAATGTAAAAGTGTCAGTAATGAAATGTTTTCTAGAAGGAAAATTGCGCAGGAGTTGATGTCAGGGTTTGTATTACAAAAATAGATTTATTCATGCGTAATAGTAGGGTGCTAGGACAATTCAGTGTCATACTCGGTATCTTGGTATATACTGAGTGATTGCAAAGTAACTCCATTCATTAAAATTTATAAATCATTATTTTTACAAAAAATGAATGTGAAGAACACGTATAATATGGAATTTTATTTAGAATTCTATATGGCCACCACCATTCACCTCCAGCCTCTAAAGCCACTCGGGAATCACATCAACTGATCTTCCCAGGAACTATTGTAGAATGACAGAAAGAAATTCCCATATTCATCCTTCAAGTTCTTAAAGTCATTGCTCCTTCAACCAACCCCAAGAAAAAAGTTGTAGGGTGTAAAATCAGGGCTTCAGGCCAGCTATTCATGTGGACCACATCTACCCATCCATTTCCTGGTAAAATGGTGATTCAGCCATTTACAACCAAGAGCAAAATGTGGAAAAGCACCATCTTGCACAACACAGATTTAATTGCCATATATTAAGGCATTAAAGAATTTAAGAAAAATGTAACTGCATATAAAAAAAATTATGAATTGTTTAAAATACTTACTTTTCAAACACACTGTATATTTACCAACCCCTCCACACAAGTAGAAAGTGGAATAAGGTCAATTTTTTAAGTGAATCCTTGGGAAAGGTATGAATCCAATTATTCTCCCTCCAGCTATGGGTAAATAGTAGGACATACTGGGCTCTTTAACCTTGTTTAGACAACCAGTCTAAGAGAAGGAAAACTCTGAATTCAAAACTGTTAAGCATTCAGAGTTTTCCTTCTCTTAGACTGGTTGTCTAAACAAGGTTAAAGAACCCAGTCTGTCCTACTATTTACCCATAACTGGAGGGAGAATAATTGGATTCATACCTTTCCCAATGAGTCAGTCAATTTAAGAGTCACTGGAGTCAGAATCAGTAAATTTATACCAACATTGAGTCCAGTTGAATTTCCACCCTGTTGGCTAGGACTGTAGAATACCCCAGCAGAGAGGCTAGCATCCCCAGTTGATTTTTTTTATTTGAGGTAATTGTTATTTAATCATGTTAGTTATATAGAGCTTTGTAAATGGAGTTCAGAACTGTTTGAATTATGCAAATATCCCCAGTAGTTCAAAAGTTATGAGAATTTAAAGCCCAAAAATTGGGGGTACAAAAGTGGACATGATTTTGTTAAAAACATGTCAAATCACGGACCAATTCAAAACAATAAATTTCTTCACCATTTCTTTATTTTTGGAACAGTTTTGATAAAACTTTGCATTCTTATGTAAAATTGTATGTTCTTTCTGATTTTGCATTTAATTTTATGTATCTCCATGCTAGAACCCATTATTTGGGAATAAGAAGTAGGGATATCAAGATTTTTTTATTCTTATTAAGTTTACCACAAGATTATTCAACATTTTCATTTTAATACAGCATATATACACATATATAGTATTAATTTATATAAATAACATCCGTTTGGACTTAAAAATACCCTTTTAAATACCTGCTATGTTGTATTACACACAAGAAACAGAATAACTCTTTATATAATTTTATTTAACAAAGCCTGTCCGGCATGTACAGCTAATACCGTTTTAACTTGCCGTAAAAAATAATTCCATGGATAAAAACACACAAAACTTACCTATTTAGAAAGATTAATTTATTTTCTTTCCAACCATATAAATATTTTAAAAATTGGACCAGAAATAAGTGATGAACTACTACTTAAATTGGTACAGTCTGAATAAACAGTGCCTAGTTGAGAGTTGTTTATGTTTGGAAGACAAGTAAATTTGAGGGTTTTTTTTTTTGTTTTTTCAAAATTCAAAGTTTCAAAGCAAATCCCTGATGCTATACAATCGTTTTTATTTCACACATTATATATGAAAATAATTCTGAGGCTGTCTACTATTAGGGATATAGTGTTTTTTCTATTTTTTGCTTATCTCATATTTTTTTAAGAAATTGCTTTAACTTTGGTCCATTGTGGTTTCACTACCAAAGGTTGGAAAAGAAAAAAAACAAAACAAGTTTCTGCTTGTAGTTAAAAGTGTATCCTATTTAAGTGTAAAATTTCAAGAATACTTATAAAGATTAACCACTTTGATTTTACAAAAAAAGTAACACCGAAAACTCTACGTGGAAAAAAATTTGTATTACACGTTTTCTGCCTTTTTAAGACAAAATATCATTTTAATTCGCTGTAAAAAATAATTCAATGGATAAAGACATATACAAATTACATATTTAGAAAGATTATTTCATTTTCTTTCCAGCCATATAAATATTTTAAAAATTGTTCCCGAAATACGCTAGTAATTACTTTTTTAAGCCGATAAGTCCAGAGATTGTTTACATTTGAAAATTGAGTAAATTTGACGATTTTCTTTATAAAATTGAAACTTTGAGCAAAATACCTGACGGTATACAATCGTTTTTATTTCACACATTATATATGGAAATAATCCTCAGTCTGTCTTCTATTACTGGTATAGTGCTTTTTTTTAGCTTCTCTCATATTTTTTGAAGAAATCGCCTTCAAACATGCTCTATTGTATTTTCACTTCCACGGGGCCTAGAAACAAAAAAAAGAAAGGCCCTGTTTGTACTTCCAGGTGTCTTCTAATTGAGTGTAAAATTTCAAGAATATTGATAAAGATTAGCCACTATGATTTTGAAAAACTAAGTAGCATATAAAAATTAGTCTAAAAAAAAAAAAAGTCATATTTTGTGTTTTTGGCTTTTGCGATTTGAACCAATTAAGGTGAAAAATTGTCTATATTCAACGATTTTACGAAAGGAGCTGGCAATGCTAGAGAGGTAAGACCCACTGGGGCCACCTATTGGCTGTGGATGGCAACGCATGATGTTTAAGGATTGAACCCTGGTCCATGACATGCAACACTCCACTTTTGTTGCATAGTGGTTTCTTCAATCTCACGCTACTCTGACTCGTATACGTTGCGGGTATACAGCGGACATCGTCACTAACCCACTAGCCAGGTATGCTAGTAGTCAGCTACTTCAATAACAACAGATACGCGTATACAAAAGATGACTCTTCTTTATTTTCTTCGGTGTGTGGTAGGTGAGTGGCGGGCATGGGTAATGACACTACGAATACTTATGGCTCGCTAGCAGCGCCCGACCGTATCGACGGTCCGACACCTTGCTTTCTTCGCCGTCTCCTCGGGTCTCTTTTCTGGGGTCTGTCTGGGTCTGCTTAAGTACCGACGACCGCCCACACATTCCTTTGTTCCTTGACCGGAAGTCCTTTCCCTTTGTTCAAGTTAGCGTTTGTCCAGATGAGTCCTTTGTCACACCTCTTTTGTTATACTAAGATTTCTGTCTCGCCTATCTATTGTATTCTCAGTTCAATTTTCCTTTGTCTTTTCGACTTCCCGCGCAAAACAAACAGTCAATCTGCAACACTTTGGCCCTTACCTAGGTTAGATGCATCATTGAAGAGGGCCCCCGCCAATCAATTGGCTGGTGATGTCCAGTCCTAGCACCTATATGATTGTCCTGTCCCTATTGCCCTTATGTGCTAGAAGGTGGTGACTGAGGGTTTTAATGTCCTTGGTATGACATTAAACTGCATCTAGTGGCAAAGTTCCAATTTTGGAACTCTGGGGAGTGTTTAGTTTGTTCATTGCCATTACTCCCAGGTCCACTTTGACCCTGATTGGTAGTACCTGTTAGGGTCCCATCTATGGGTTAAATTGGTAAAAAAATGTTTTTAAAAAGAATGAATAAAACAAAATGTCACGTTCACAAAATTATCTACAAAAATACACCTGTAAAGCAGCATTGATGACCAACTGTTGTCTAACTCTGTAACAATTTGTTTAAAAATAAAATATCTACCAACAATCTATTCCTTTAAAAATCATATATACAAAAAAAATGATTTGGCATTAAATTACCCACTGGGTTGATATGCCATTAAACATACCAAAACAATCCCCGCTCTGTCAGTGGGGCGTTAGAATGCACCGACTGCACCACTGCAGAGGGGTAAGACTCCCCCAATGGGGCTACCTGTTGGCCGTGAGTGGCAGCTCATGATGCTTAAGGATAGAACCCAGGTGGATGAGCAGTTCATGACTTGCAATACTCCACTTTGGCCCTATCTTGGGCTAGACGGTCAGTCGGAGAGGCCCCCTCCAATCAATCAGCTGGTCACGTCAAGCCCTAGCACCTATATGATTTTCCCAACCCTATTGCCTTATGGCAATCCCCAACCATTTTTATCATATGGGTGCTAGAATGTGGTGGCTGCGGATCTACATGTCCTGGGAATGACGTTAAACTCTATCTGATGGTGAGGTCCAGTTCTGGAGGTTTGGGGAATGTGGAGCACCCCTTCATCACCATTGCTCCCTGGTCCACTCTGACCCGAAGTGGTAGTACCTGTTAGGGTCCCATCTATGGGTTAAATAGAAAACATGAGTTTATAAACAAAATTGTATTATCCATTAAAAATGAATTTATTTCAAAACTTTGTCGGCATTAAACATTTTTGAATACCAAATTACCAATAGAAGTAATCGGCATAAAATAACCCATGGGGTTGACATGCCGTAAAACTCAACCAACCAACCAAAAACAATCCAGACACTAGATGCCAAGTTGTGAGGACCTGCCAGGAGCAATGATTGATAGATGGATGGCGAGAGAGAATCTAGGAAATCCAGTGTTGGCCAACCAGCAAAAACTTACCTACAACAGCTATGTGCAGACACTGGATGCCAAGTTGGTGACCTGCCAGGAACAATGATCAATGGCGAGAGAGAGCATCTGTGCTGTCAGCATGACTTTATGATGAGTGGAAACTCAATATATAATTATATATAGGATTGCTTTTGATACGTTTGAGAATAAAACAATAATATTAGAAATAAATAACACCGAATAATTATTTATCAAATCCGGTTTGCTAAAACCAGTATGCAAATATATACAATGTAAACCTTTATTTGTTAGTTATATGTAACACACTTTTCAGGATTTTAACCACAGTTAATAAGATGGATTTTATTAAGGCATATCTAACTCTGCTAGACTTTAATACAGACATTATTGATAAATCACCATCATCATCATCATAGTAAACTAGTTTGAACTTCAGTTGTTATTATGTTCACTTTCAGACTAAAACCCTTGGGAATAGTATGAACCTCCTTTCCCCCCCCCTTAGATATGGGTTAAATAGTACTACTACTGTTCTTCTACAAGGATGGTTTTGTCATTAGATAACCTACAAGATTGATATGTCATTAAACAAAAAACTAACCTGTGATTGTGCTATTACATTCACTTTTGGGCTAATACCCTTGGGAAAGGTATGAATCACTTTTTTCTCCCACCTATGAAATAATACCACTACTGTTTTTCTACAAAAATGGTTTTGACATTAGGTAACCTACAAGTTTGCAATGCCATTATACAAGAAACCAAACCAAACCAAACTCAGTTCCTATTTTTTAACTGGAAACAGCCAGGAAAACAACCTGTTCAATACTTGATTAGGTGACCACTTAAGCAACAACAGGTATTGTAAGCGGCACTCTTGAATTTTTTTCAACCATTTCACTTTTGGTGTGTTTCCGATTGAGTGGGGTTAAGTGATATTTTATGTTTTTAAAAAATAAGCCCATTTAAGCAACCGCCCTGTCGGTGGGGCATTAGAATGCACAGACTGCACCTCTGAAGAGGGGTAAGACTCCCCCAAATGGGGCCACCTGTTGGCCGTGGGTGGCGGCCCTTGATGAGCAGTCTATGACCTGCAACACTCTTACTTAGGCAAGACGGGCAGCCGGAGAATGCCCCTCTGATCAATTGGCTGGTTGTGTCAAGCCCTAGCACCTATATGTTAGCCCCAACTCTATGGCCCTTATGGCAAGTGTTTTTAACATGGGTGCTAGAAGGCGGTGGCTGAGGGTCTACATGTCCTGGGAATGATGTTAAATTCAACTTTACGGTTAGGTTCCAGTTTTGGAGGTTTGGGGAATGTGGAGCACCCTTCATCACCATTGCTCCCTGGTCTACTCTGACCCGGAGTGGTAACACCTGTTAGTGTCTCATCTATGGGTTCAATAGTAAAACATGTTTATAGACAAATCTGATTATCCATTAAGAATTGATTTATTTCAAAACTTTATTGGCATTAAATGACCCACTGAGGTTGATATGCTGTAAAACAAAACAAGCAACTATTTAAGCAAAAGATGGGGTTGAAAAATGCTTTATTGAGAGTCATCTATATCATTAAGAATTTCATTAAAAATGTTATTTTCATCACGCTTGAACTTTCTCGACCATGGAAGCGGTGTTCAGTAAATTGTTATACCCAAAAAAAATAAAATCATTAAGCGATAAATAGGTTTAAAAAATGCTTTGTTGTGAATCAACTATATCTTTAAGAATTTCATTGAAAGTGTTACTTTCTTTGTTGTTTTCTTGCCTCAAGAATTCACAAAGATATGAATAAAACATATTTGCCTGAATGACAGACTGCTTTTTATTTTGAACCTTAAAAAAACAAGGACATTCAAGGTGAACAAATTCATGATAAAAAAAATGAAAAATGTACAAAATGTATGAAAAATTATGGAAACTTAGCAAAAACATGCACGCTCCGTGTATAAGTATATAAGTTTTAATGTAATAAAATATTACTAGCAAAACCCGTGGATATACCACAGTATGATAATTTAATTATTACAAAGTTTGATATGTTTACTTCAAAGCTATTGCTAAATAGTTCAATATGTAAAAAGTATAATAATCTTGATTTAACTCTCTTTCACTCTTTTTTTCTTTCTTTCCATCATGTTCAATTGAAACAGATTAGCATTATGGCTTCTGCACACTCAGCACTCACCTCCCTCTCTCTCTATCTTTCTCCTACTCTCTTTTTTTCTTTCGTTCTTTCTTGTTATACTTTTCTTTGTAGCATGTCGTTTTTCTTACCTTTTCTTCTTTATAATAAAAATGGAATGGTCCATTATTTAGCTGAAGTGACGACATTCATAAGAAATAAGAATTCGGTGATTGAGCGACACCTGATAATCAGGATATACATTTTTGCATTTTATCTTGGAAGAATTGGACGGTTTCATTTTTATTGAGAGGGTGTTGCAGGATGATAACGGTCAGAAGATTAAGGAAGAAAAGCATATTAACATATAGATATTAGATTAAAAAGACTGACAAAACTTAATACGAATGCATATAAAAAGATTACACTTATTCTTGTTTTATTTTGATTGATTTCAATATAAAATTATACATAGGATTACTTTTAATACATTTGAGAATAAAACAATATTAGAAATCAATGACACCAAGTAATAATTTATTAAATCTGGTTTTCTTAAAACCAGTATAAAAATCATCCACACCTTATTCTATGTAAACCTTTATTTCTTTGTGAGATATAATGTACTTTGCAGGATTCTAAATTTGTTAATAATACTAGTACAAAATAAAAAATGCCCTCTGAGCGATGTAAAAAATTCAATGTCAGCGAGTTTGTACCCTAAGTAAGTAAAATCATCAAATTCATTAAAGGATTAAAAAATAAAACAATTTGAAATGTAAACTTTAAATATGTATTAAAATAAAACAAACTATATATAGATATATAATACCAGTCATGTATTTATTAAAACTAAAAAAACAATGAGGACTGTTTAATGCTTGCATGTTAAAATTTTTAGTATTTATTCTATGTTATGACGATTTTGGGTAATGTGACGTAAGCAGTGATGTAATTTTTGTTACAGACAAAAACCGGAAGTGAATCTCCATTATTAATAGAATATGGGCTGTTTTGAGTTACTCTAATAGAGACATTGTTAATAGATGTTAATATTACACAATGACTATTAAACTGAATATAACATTAATATCTGAATGAATTATGACGTCGATGGTGACATAGTTTTGGTGACAGACAGACAGATACATAATCTCTTATAATAAGATATGAAAAGTGGATAAAAAAAACTATTGCAAGGTATAATTTTCAGGTATAGAATATCACTTAACAGTGCTCAACTGGTAATATATCAAAAGTGAAAGGGTCATGAAAGTTCAAGGGTGGACTGTAAGCAACCTGAATCCTTTGTTTATCAAAATTACTTGATTCAGTATTAAATAACCCAGAAAGGGTTGATATGCCAATAAACAACCAATTCGGAAGACAGGTAGCATTTCATCAACACTACATTCTATAAGCAGCTATTTTTTTTTTTCTTTTTTAAAAAATATTTCTCAAAGAAATTATTGAACTCACTAATATAAAACTAGAAGAGTCTACCCAGCATCACCTGGGTAGAAGGAGGACAAAAAAAGAATTGGTGTATTGATTTGTTTCTTTTGAGATTTACAAATGCTAGAAAGTTTTAAGTAAAATTTCAATTCTATTTCTATGTATATTTTAATTTTTAAATATCTTTGAATATGAATCAAATCCTCATAATTTTTGCATAAATGGCAAGAACCAATGATATTTAATATATATATATTAATAAGTCATCAACAGACATGTGTTTCGGCATTTCACGCCTCTTCAATGTGGCTAGACACAACTATCTTTGGCTAGGGTCGAACTCAGACTGACCGTTTGGCAGCCTGATATCTAATCCCCTCGGCCACTGACAGCTGTAGCGGGACTGGTGTTTTTAAACTATTAAGTACATAGGTTTGTTTATGTATTTTACGGTCACTGAGAGATCAAATTTCCGGGGGAAACGATCATTGCTTATGCGCTTAGTAGTGAGTTAATTTAAATTACCAATTAGAGAGCTCATACCAAATTTATGGGAGCATATATTAGTAAGTCATCCACAGACACGTGTTTCAGCGTTTATATATTATTTACTTTGTCATTAATTCTTGTATTTTCATAGTTTCATCAAGGTATACATACATATATACATACCAATTGTCCTTTAGATATTTATAGATAGTGAAAAAAAAAAGCAATCAATTCATCCTGGTAGTCCCCCCCCCACTGCTTTTCATCTTTTTTAATCCAGTCCTCCCCACTCTACCCCCGTTGCAGACAGACTTGCAAATTTTTGCATTCGGAAACTTTAAAACGTTTTGCAATTGTCGTAACATTTTTACATGGTGTTTGTTTACGACTTGATGAATTCTAAATTGAATCTGTCACGTTTTCAATTTACGTCTTTTCATTATAAACATCATTTGATCTGTTTGGAAACTTTTGATCTTAAATTAGAGTTTCTAAATCAATACTCTCTTTTATTATATTAAAGAGGCTCTCAATCTATTGTTGCTACTTGCCAATGTTGCTGTGTGGGTGTTCTTAAATGTATTAACAATGTAGGAGACTCATCTTGTGTTACAGGTCCCTATTCTCATCTAATGTCTGCTTTTATCGGCTTCTGTTCTTCATATCAGGTTATATACTCTCTGTTGGTGTCTCTCTCTCTCTCTCTGAGTTCCATCTTGCTCTGTTATTTTCAGGAACACATACACTCACAAATACATATAAGCATATATATAATATATATATATATATATACATACACACACACACACACATAAATATATAATATAAGCATTGATATGCCATTAAACCAACCAACCAAAATATTGAAAAACTTTTGACTTACCCTAGTATTATATATATATATATATATATATATATATATATATATATATATATATAAAGTCGTTGGTATCAGCCAGTCAGTGAGGGAGTCTATCCCCTTTTCACTTGTGCTAGACCAAGGAGATTATTTTAGCGTCTGAGGTGGAGCGCCACGCCTACCATCAGCTCCTTACTTTACCCCACAGATCCCTGTGCTATTCATACACTGAGTTGGTGAGGACCAGTATCAAACTAGGAACCTTTTGGTTTCTAGCTGAATGCTCTACCAGTGTGAAGAGAAAGTAGAAGTGAATCTGACAGTATGTGATATAATGAAAAATTGAAATGTTTAAATAGACTGACTGACAAAGCAAAAGACTCTCACAATTTTCTTATTCTCTGTGATAAATTTATTTTTCCTCAAATTAACAAAAGCCCTGATGAACATCTATTGAAACAGATCAAAACACTTCAGCATAGGCGAAATAAACATTACTCATTTTATGAACTTGTGTTTTTTCAATTTTTCATTATAATATATATATGCACACACATGCACACACGCACACATGTTGATATGCCATTAAACCACCAAACCAAAATATTGCACAAATTTTGACTTAACCTCTTATTACAAAAGAATAAAAAGGAAAGTCTCTCCATTATCTGCTTGTCATTAGTTTTTTTTTTCTTTCTTATCAACAACGTGTTTAATTTCATTTAGATGTTCACCCCCCCTCTGTTTTTTCTTTTTTTAAAAATTCCTTTGAACAAACTAGAAAAAACTAGTTATCTTTATTTAAATGCATTTTTTAATTCTTTCCTTCTCACCCCCCCCCTCCACCACTGCCCCTTTTGATATTTGGAATGGATTTTCTCATTTCACTATGAGTACCTGATTTTTTTTAACATTTCGATTTTTCTTTTTTTATCTCACAAAAAAAAGATCATGACAAATGCTGAAGATAAAAAAAAAAAATTTTAGTTTCTATGTCTCTTTCAGCTTTACTCTTTCTCTCTCACTCTTACTCTCGCTTATGGGAAGTCTCTCTCTCTCCTTATATTGCTCTCTATCACTCAGTTCCTCTTGCTTTCTACTCTCTGTCACCACTCTTTCTCTCATATATATATATTATACTTGAAAAAACATGACCTGTCAGGTTACCCATTGAGCTCTAGGCAGATAATTAAGATGAGGGAAAAGTGAGTTTGCAAAGTGAGTTAAATTTAGATAAAACAAATACAGCAACATTAAAATCATTTTGTAAGATTTCTAAGAAAGGGAATGTTTGACCAAATTTAAGCTAAGGGCTAGCTGCTGAAACTTAACATACAAATAAATTTTGCACTCTCTAAATCCCTCTCTTTAATCTTGCAGAGAAACTAACATATATAACTGTAAGCACCCAGAGTCCTTTGTTTATCAAAATGACTTTATTCAACATTAAATGACCAGAAAACAGTTGATATGCCATAAAACAAATCAACCAACCAAGTAATAGTCTCCATCCCTTTAGGAAGCCCTTTAGTGGACCGCGATAAAGACAATGATGTTACACTAACAATCTTCAAAAATAGCCTATGTCTGGCCTTAACCTTTATTGAAACTGGTAGGGTAAGCCTTATTACTCTCCATCCCATGATCTTGGGGATGCTAGATAGCATAGTGGTCTTAGATGAAAACCATAATAATGAGCATGTGTTTAATTCTCAAATTCAATCTGTAATCATTTAAAAAGAAAAAAAAAGACCTACTTGTAAATCTCAATAGATTTGTCTTTCTTTCTTTCTTGTTAAGAGTAAGCAATTTACAGCCCATAATGTGTAACATAAACAACTCCTCACACCTGCTGAATAATTTGATTTTCTCTTCTTATTGATTAATGCACTTACCTGTGCCTCAGCTTAACGCTCATTAACATTTCTAAGTGGAGTGATTATCATATTTTGAGAGACTGTCTCTAATTGGTCCGTGTGTGTGTGTGTATTTACTATATTAACACCAGAAAACAGAAAGGTGAGACGCAGTGGGATCACACTCACAGGCTCGTCTCTTGGCCTCACTTATTGATCTGGGATCAGTTCTCATTATAAGATTATTTATCGATCGATCCCCTCACTTGTTTGTCAATCACTTATCTACACAAATAGATGCGTACATAAACATATACAGGGTGTACCAAAAAAAATGTATACAGACTTTAAATTTATTATAATGGAGATTCACTCTCTGTCTGTAACCAAAACTATGTCACTGCTTACATCACAATACCCTCAGAAATTGAGTATTTAATTCATTGTCAAAATCATTTATACATAAAATAAATCTTATTTGTTAACAAGATCTCTATGAAAATCAGAGTAAGATTTGCCTCAAAACAGCCTATGTTATTAGTGCATTTAAAATCCTACAATGTGTCTTATATATCTTATAATGGATATTTGGTGTTTATCTGTCTGTAACCAAAACTACATCACTGCTTACTTCACAATAACCTCAAGAATCACATAAGTTCATCAATAAGTCTTTAATTTATAGTCAAAATCATTAATTAATACATAGAATAAATCTTATTTGTTAATGAGCTCTCTATGAAAAAATGAGTTAGATTTGTCTTTAAAAAGTTCATGTTATTAGAGTGTTTAAAATCCTGCAACATGTATTATTATATATTACTAAGAAATAAAGGTTTACATAATGTCATTAATTTGCATACTGGTTTTTAACAAAACTAGGTTTAATAGATAATTACTTAGTGTTATTGATCTCTAATAATGTTTTATTCTCCAATGTATTAAAATCAATCCTATGAATAATTTTATGTATAAACCAATTAAAATCTTATTATAATGGAGATTGTGGGTTTGTATGTCTGTAACCGAAACTATATTACTATTCAAGTCACAATTCCCTTTGTTATTTACATCACATTCTCCATGATTTTATTTTTTATTTAAACCTCAATTATTAATAAAATTGTTTTACATTATTAATACTGTTGACCATATCTACATACTATTAACATGCAATTGTATTTATATATACAACAAAATAGCGGTTTACAGTGTGAATGGGAAGGCTAATTTGCATATTGATCTTTAAAATTTGATTTTAATAAATATATGCTTAGTATTATTGATTTCTAATTGTTTGGTTTTATTTTAATGAATATAAGCAAAAATCTCTTCATTGAATCTTAAATGAAATCCATTAACAAGATAAAATAACTGCCATTTTATTCTTTACTTCCTCTTATAACTAAATACTTAAATTAGAAAAAATAACAATGAAAGACGAGAGTGATGGAAAAGTAAGTTTCAGTTGTTCTATTTTTGATTATACTCCCTCTGTTTCAAATCTTTTTATTTGCATTCTTATTTAGTTTCATTAGCCTTTCTAATTTAATATAATATTTTATTACATTAAAACTTAAATACTTGCACCCAGAGGGTGCATATATTTGCTTAGTAGATATAAATATAGATATTTTTTTTTTCAACATATTAAATCCTGGGCTAGGCCAGGTAGCACTGCTAGTATAGTTAAAATAAGTATAATCTTTTTATATGCATTCTTATTTAATTTCATTAGTCCTTATAATTTATTTAATGGCTGTAAAACTTAATTACTTACGCCTGAAGGGCACACATTCTTGCTAGTAATTGTAAAGTAGGTTTTTATGAAAATTCATTAGAATTTGTGTGTCCTGGGTATGGCATTAAACTGCATTTGAGTAGTCTATGACAAGCAACACTCCACTTTGGCCCTTACTTACACGGTAAAATTGTATCCTTGCCTCCCAGTGTTTTTCTTTTTTCTTCCCTCACCATTTCAAGCTAACTGTAAATACATTTCACTAGTTTCTTAGAAACGAATTACACAGGATAGCTTACAAGGTAGGAGCTAGACGGCCTTAGTTGGGACCCATAAATTTTCTCGGGGACTCATTCAAAGCAAATATCAAATCAAAAAACTATCTGCATCACTGTAATAATAATAATCTAAAATATACCAGAAAATCTTACTATTAACTGTTTTCCAGTATTTATTATGATCACAGCTATTAGTTTTCTTTGCAATTTACAAACTAATAGTAATAGTCCTAATAGTATTCAGCTTAATATAATCCAAGGTTTGACATGCTGCAAAATCCATCCAACCAAGCAATACTTTTATTTATTTATTTTTTTTATTTTAAGGATTACATTTCTTTCCAATGATGATCCTAATAATAATAATAATAATAACATTAATATATATATTATATATATATTTTTTTTTTTAAGGATTAGTTTTTCAATGATGATCATATAGTAATATATATTTTTGTTTTGTCTTTTATCAGGTACCAAATTATCTACCATCGATTAGTGCTGCGATTGGTGGATTCACCCCACAACGCTACGTTTGGCGAACATGTATTGGGCTCCACTCTGCTCCTCGCTTTATGGTCGCCATAGCCTATTACAATTTCCACATGTCTTTGGAATTGGCTCAGCACAATAAAAAATATGGCTATATTGCATTTTTAGCTTGTCTCTTGCATATCATCGAGAATACAGCATTACTTGGTTTGACTTACGTTGCTTCCAATGAAAATCATGGTAAGTAGAATTTCTGGAATGATTCAAGAATTCAAATCTGTTAAATGCCACTAAATAAATTGGCCTTATATCACATCCTACTTGTGCAGATGGGTTGGTAAATACATACATGACACACACACACATATATATATATATATGTAAGGTATCCAAATGACTGCTAGTAAGGGATGATTCCACCTGAGATGCTCAAAATCTCACTGTATGCTCCTGTAGGTGCAAACATGTATTCATACAAGGATTTTTATGAATCCCTAAAGAGAGCTTAATGTATAATAATCAATATTTAATTTTCAAAGAAAGAAAAAACTTAACAAACCATCATTCGTAATAAATTTATTTCGACCAAAAGCTCAAAAGGCTTTTAAAAATTTTCTAAAAATTTTGTAAAGACTTTTGAGCTTTTAGTCGAAATAAATTTATTACGGAATGACGGTTTGTTAAGTTTTTTTTTTATCTTTCTTTGAAAATTATATATATATATATATATATATATATATATATATATATGACCAAATTTTTAATCAGTGTAACTCATAAACTTTTTTTTTTTAACTGTAAAATAAACAAATGCTGGATTCCACCTCCAAATTAGGGCATATTTTTTAACTCTTTGTAAAAATAGATAATTTTTTTCCCACTATAACTCAACAGGCAATTAAGAACTAAATTTAATTTTTTGTTATATGTTCTAATATAAAGTTATTTACCAAAATACTAGAATTCTATAATTTCATTTCAGACTTTTGTTCTCATCTTTATTGTTGTATGTAAAATCACATTTTCATACCATGATAAAGATGAGGAAAACAGTCTGAAAAATCAAAATTATAAATAACAAACCACATCTCAAAAGTTCAAATAAATATTGATAAAATTGTGTTTTTTTTTCTATTCTTTCAGATCTTCATAAAAATTTCTTTATTGCTTTCCTTTTTTCATCTATAACATACATGTTGTTGACAATCATTCTTGTCAAATGGGGACGAACATATCGAGGAAGAGTTATGACAGCTGAGGTGAGTGTTTTTTTCTAATCATTTTTACTTACCTGATACAAAAAGATTGTGTTGAATGTGTAAACAGACATTGGGTCTATTGTATTAGATTCTTCCTGGATTCCTGGATTCCTGCCTTAATAACACTATGCTACTTTATATATATATATATATATATATATATAAATTTAATATACTAAACTTGTTGGTAAACCCTTGCGGTAAGAAAAAACCCGGCAAATAGTTTGATTGTAAAAATATACAACCAAACATCACCTGGGGGGGAAAAAAAATTTGAAAAAAAGAAAAGGCCAAGATAGTCGTACCAACCAAAAATAATCAGTTGATACTATAATACTTGGCCAAAAGAAAAAACAATATATATGAAGAAAAAAATATATATATATATATATAAACCGCCAGGATATTCTAATGCTAAAAAGTAATGAGTGCTCAATACGTAAGTAGAGCAAATAATAGATCTTTGCCTTGAGAAGCACTAAGCGAAGCTTTTAGTAGGTATATCTGACTCATTAGGTTTAACTTATATATATATTATTTTTTTTATTTCTAGTTACTGGTGTAAAAATATCTCTTTAGAAATTGGACACACAATGTAGTGGATAAAGGCGTTGGGCTAAGACAGTTCTAAGTGACAGTTATCTCTAGGCTCTAGGTTCAAGCCTGGTCAAGGACGACAGTAACATAGAATAATAATTATAACAGTTTAACACCTGTACCCAGCTATGGTTAGCGGAATAAAAACTGGATACCCCCATGGATTGAATAAAGTGTTGGGTTCAAAGTTCCATGATGGCTCCCGAGTCCGATAAGAAGATTCCTGAGTCTGACAAGAAATACCTGAAAAAGGCCGGAGGATGCATCAGCCGAAACGCTGTACAAATAACAATAAAGATCAGAACAATAGTCCTAATAATCCAAATAATACTAATAGAAAAATGTGTTTATAAAAATAAAATTGAGTATCCATCAAGAATGAAATTATTTCAAATGACCCAATTAGGTTGATGTGCCGTAAAACAAACCAAACCAAACCAAACTCCCAGCTCCACTCTAACACAGAGTGATAGTACCTGTTATAATCCTATCTATGGGTTAAATAGATTTAAAAATGTGTTTAAAAAATTGAGTTTAAAAAAAAAATTGAATCACTAACAAAATGAATAAAACAAAATGTCTCCGGCATAAAATAACCCAACTAGGTTTGACATGCTGTAAAATCCAACCAATCTAACCCAAAAAAGTCTTCAGCATAAAAGGGTTGATATGCCATAAAATACAACCCACCAACCAAACTGTTTTTGCTTTGTGCACATTTCAGAAGCAACAAATAATGGACATAATGATTTGTCATTTTAGGCTGAAGACATTTTTGTTTTATTTATTATTCTTGGGTATTCAATTTTTTCACTCATTTTTTAACATTATTTTTATCTATTTAACCCATAGATGTGACCCTAACAGGTACTACCACAATGGGTCAGAGTGGACCTGGGAGTAATAGCAATAAAGGGGTATTCCACACTACCCAGAGCTTCAGAATTGGAACCTCACCACTAGTTGAAGTTTAATGTTATACCCAGGATACTAAGACCCTCAGCCATCCTTTTCTACCAAATATAGGTTTGGTTTGGTTTGTTTTACGGCATATCAACCTCAGTGGGTCATTTAATGCCGATAAAGTTTTTAAATAAATTTATTCTTAATGGATAATACAATTTTGTTTATCAACTCATGTTTTTCTATTTAACCCATAGATGGGCCAAATATAGGATAAAATAATTTGGGCATTTCCTATGAGAGTCTAATGGTCACCCATCTAAATAGTGATGGTTGGTTGGATTTTTACGACGTATCAACCCTTGGGTTATTTTATGCCAAAAACCTTTTTGTTTTATTCATTCTTATTGGGCATTTATTTGTTTAATGTTTCTTGATACAATTGGGTTTTAAAACGTATTTTTCTTTGTATTTCTTTCAGGAGAATTATTCATATAAAACCAAAGTTAGCTTGTTTACAATTAACATATGCTGCTGCCTTTTAGCAGCTTATGTATATTGGCGACACAATGAATATTGCGAACCCGGAGGTAAGTTTCATTCATTTACTTTTCTTTGTTATAAGTAGAGGAAATTCTTAGAAAAAAAAACAAAACTGCTTTCATAGAAATCAATCCACAACTTCTCTGTTCCCGACTATTTGTCGATTCTTACAAAGGTTTGAGCAAAAAATCTCAACAACACTACTGTTTGATGATTTCTTCAAGGCATTTAACGCTTCCATACAACATTGACTAATCATGTCTCAGATGACATATGCCATGATAATATATATATATATATATATATATATATGTGTGTGTGTGTGTGTTAATCATCTCAACAAATCTACACCTATGCAATGCAGTGTATAAACAAAATGCAATTGAGAAATGGAATGAAAGTTTGCATCCTCCCATTCCCCTGAAATGGTAACCTCAGAATCATTAAAACTACAGAGGTATAACACTTACTGCCATAGCTGCTAAGATTTATAATCCTACTTCTTAATCACATCTGACATAAAGTAGAGAAAATTCTTAGGAAAAATCAAAATGGGTTTCAGAGAAATCAATCCTTAACTTCTCACATCCTGACTATCCGTTGAATTGTAGAAGGGGTCTGAACAAAAAATCTGTTTGTAGATTTCTTGAAGGCATTTAACTCTATACACAGAGAAAAGATGGAGCAATTACTACTAGCATATGATATCCCCAAAGAAACTGTTACTGTATAATGATGCTCTACAAAGACACAAAAGCAATGGTCTGTTCACCTGATGGTGACACAGATTTTTTTTTTTACATTGTTACCGGAGTCCTAGAAGGAGACATATTAGCACCATATATATTTATAATATACCTAGATTACATACTCCCAACGTCATTACATCCCATAAAAGAAAAACTCTTCAATCTAAAAAAAGAAAAAAAAAAACAATATCCTGCTGGACTATGCAGATGATTTAGTGAGGTGACCTAAGAATTGTTTTGACCTATGAGTCTTGGGGTCTGTGATCTTAGCAGACAGGGATGAGTAAAGACGAGATGTGTGGATGGGCCTAAACTGAAAGGAGATGAGTATGGAGAAGACAAACCTTAGATGAAGACAGAAGATTAGTATCAACGGTGTGTGATAGCATTCATTAGTCATGAGTACTACATTCAAGTTATATATAAAGCAGATCAGTGGTAGAACTTTTTGTACTACATGGATTTGCATGCCAGTTAAAATTCACAAACTTGAGGGCCATGTAAAAATGTCAGCCAGTGACCTGAAAGGATAACTTGTTTTTGTTTGGGGGGGGGGTCTTTTTAGGGTGGCGGTTGTATGGAAGTAATCATCATCATCATCATGTCACGCTGTTAGCACGGATATCCATGACATTCACTCTCCATCCGTCCCTATCGCTCATCATTCTCAGTAGTCCTCTATGCAGCATCCTGTATCCGCACAGAGCTGATCAATGTACGTCTTTGTTGGTCAGCCCACACTGGCGTGCCCATTTGCTGGCTTCTACAGGAGACATCGCTTATGAGTTCGTCCTTTCTTCTCCAGCAGTGTCCCGTTTGTCTTGTCCGCTTACTCGGATGGTTTGGGTGATATGTGGCAGGTGGCCGTATAGCTGTTTTCTCGTGGGGTGTTGTTTCCACGTCTTGTTCAGGATCACACGCAGCATTCTTGTGCAGCTCCCATCTAGTTTATTCTCTAGTCGCTTCGTTAGTGTCCAGGTGGTGCAGCCATACAGCAGTACTGACATGGCAACGGCCTGGAAGACCTCAGAAACTTTTGTTTATTGTCAATAATGTTTACATCAGTT
The DNA here is from genome assembly GCA_023376005.1 of Doryteuthis pealeii. Taxonomy (NCBI): domain Eukaryota; kingdom Metazoa; phylum Mollusca; class Cephalopoda; order Myopsida; family Loliginidae; genus Doryteuthis; species Doryteuthis pealeii. Next base: position 44,628,064 of record CM042169.1, read on the forward strand.
TAAAGTTTGATCTACTTTTCTATGTAATTGCTATTTCAGTTGATGCATTTTTGTAAGCACTGTGGCAGTTTTTGTATACCCATGTCATACCAGCATGCCACTATGTCATTTGAGGAAGCATTGAACCATGTTATTCCAAACTCCCTACACCACTTGCAAACGTTTTTGACATCCATGCATGACCTGCCATATACTTCTGTTAATTGGTGATGAATTTCAATCAGTTTAATGCTTTTTGCATTCAAAAACCAAATAACTGCATGAACCCCACACTTGGCAGTAGCGTCAATTGGGAGCTCCATCAGAAACATCTGGCAAGCCAAGACTAAGCCTAGCAGTGAGGTGCATGCAGATGCATGCTAAAAAAAACCAACAGTATTGCCAATAGCCACACAAACAGTTTCTCTATTCTTTGGAGTCCGTACTTTTGGGATTACTTTTGTACCATGATAACACAAAGCCAAAACGCGATCAACCAATGGGTTTCCATGATTGGTTGTATTTTGGCCTTGACAGGCTTGGACACCCTCTGTATAGCACCAATTTGGACCCATCAGGCTTTTGTTTTCAAAAAAATGGAGTGTAAGTGCCTGTAACTAATGTGCTGGACTGCGATACCATAGTAAACAAGTTCAAACTCCAGTCTTGCTATTAAATTGACTTTTGGACTTGAACACTCATATCCCCCAGCTATTGGTTAAATAGTACCACTACTATTCTACTAAGGGGCCGGTTTAGCTCAAACTGTAGAGTACCCACCTAAGAATTGCTGCTGGTCTCCACCAACTCAGTGCATGAGTAGCACAGATTGGGTAATCTGATCTGTGCAATAAAGTGGGGAGCTGGCGGTAGATGCGGCACTCGACCTTAGCAAAAAATTTCTAGTGCTAGCGAAAAGAGGATAGACTCTCTCGCTGTTCAGCTAATACCATCAAATTTTACTATTCTACAAGGATAGGCTTGGCATTAGATAACCTATGAATGTTGATATGCCTTTAAACAAAGAAACAAAATAAAACCAAAATTTGGAACCACCTTTTTTTTTTTTTAATCCTCACTCTTGCAGAATACCATTGGAAGATTTTTATTAGAGTAATATACTTAAAATGCTCTCAGAAAATAAAGCCATTTACAATTAAATTTGCAAATAAATTATAATTTTGAGGGTTTTACATTCAGTCATTTGTTTAACCAATTTAACAGAGATAGAAATGAAATTCTAATTTAGATACTTGACTCTTTCCTAAATAGAAGCACCGATATCATCATGAACTGATGATGTTAACTATGAAATGCTAATTTGAATACTTGACTCTTTCCTAAATAGAAGCACAGATATCATCATGAACTGATGTTAACTATGAAATGCTAATATGAATACTTGACTCTTTCCTAAATAGAAGCACCAATATCATTATGGACTACTGTTACAACAGGAGCCCAGAAGATTCACAGGTCTTTTATTTACTTTATAAATATGGTAATATAATGGTTATCATCGTAGGAAATGGTCATGGTGACCAGAGTTCAAATCCTGCATGAGGCTGGTTGCATCTCACATAGTCAAACTATTCAAAATGATTTCCCAGTTTGGGCCATTGCTATGCTCGGATAGACAGGGAACACCTGAGGAAGGCCGGATGATACAGTGGCTGAAATGTTGTGTTTTTTACATACCATAATAAAGATGAGGACAACAGTCTGAAAAATCAAACATATACATATCAGTATTATCTGTGTTATTCGGACTATTGTCCCCATCTTCATTGTTATTTATACAACGTTTCAGCCGATATACCCTCTAGCCTTCTTCAGGTGTTTCTAAACGTTGTACAAATAACAATGAAGATGGGGAAAATAGTTCGAATAACACAGATAATACTAATCTTCAAGCCTCATCTCAAACATTCAGATAAATAATATACATATCAAGCCTCATCTCAAAAATTCAAATTCTTTTTTTTTTTTTTTCTTTTTTTCAGTTAAGAGATCGTTGGTTTGTAGTAGACTAAGAATTAACCCTTTTGATGCATAGAAACTTGAGTTGCTCAAATATACTTAAAGTGTGAGGTAAGATGTAACTTTAGTCCACATTACTTTAAAAATTTGGAGATGCTTTCACAGTTTTTGTATGCCCATGTCCTACCAGCTTGCCACTATGTCGTCGAGAAACCTTGTTGTCATTGCAAACTCCCAACACCACTTGTGGACGTTTTTGACATTTATTCATGACTCGCCATACACTTCCTTTAATTTGCAATGAATTTTCAATTAGTTTAATGCTATTTGCATCCAAAAACCATATAACTGTGTGAAGCATCAATTGGGAACACCATCAGAAATGACTGCTAAGCCAAATCTGAGCATGATAGTGAGGTGTGTGCATGCATAACAAAAACAACAGTATTGCTAATAGTCAAACAAACAGTTTCCCTTTGCCCCAGCACTTTGGAGACCATACTTTTGGGATTACCCTTATATTTTTTGGATTTTGTACAATATACCCACCCACCCCAGAAGTGCCTCTTGTTTGATAAATTTCCCTTAAATTTGAAAATAAAATACTTGATTACTTCCAAAAATTTAGTAAAAGTTATTTTTGGAAGTATCAGTGAATAAAAAAAATCTTATAAACAGAGTTGCATCAAAAGGGTTAATAATGAATTACTTGTTTATATATGTCACTTGATCAAAATGATGCTTTGTTTTTGTTTATTTTTGTTTTTTTTTTAGTATATTATATATATATATATATATATATATATATATATATATATATATATATAATGACTGACGGATTTAGTTTTAAGCTTTTTTATTCAGCTTTTGTTTTTGGCGAATGAGATGTAACAACTGTGGTTGTTGTTAGCACCTTTCCTCTCTACTAAGTACGATGATGTAGTATCCCCCTCCCCCCCCAAAAAAAAAAAAAATTATCTGCACAAGTGGCTGATCAGACCAATCCCTGAGTGACAGTCTTTGGTGCACTAACTGCACACAAACTGTGATGCTTGCTGGGGCTGCTGTTTTCTCTCCTTCCTTCTGACTTTCTTTGCTTTTGAGGCTACTCTCCTCTCTACCCTTTGTGGTTGTAGGCAGTGTAAAAACTGTTTAAATTTTCTGTTTGTGTACTTCAAGTGTGGATTCTTTTCACCATCTTCAGCAATTTTCAATGACACACCCACCTAAAAATTCCTTGAACATAGAATCAACCCAGCACTCCACAATATAGGAACATCTACTTCCTGAAAAATATCTCTATTCAGACTTCACAAACAGACTTTTGACAGTTTTTAAAGTCTTTATGTTACAAATCATGTAGCTATTTTTGGGCTGTAGTTGAAATTCCTTGTGGCATAAAGTTTGAGCCTTTCTTTAAGTAGAAAGATGTAGTATCAGTTTTAATCCTTGACCGCTGATCTATCCTTTTGAGAGTTGTATAATCCTTGTCTGTTGGTCTGTTCTCCTCCAGCAAGTAATTCTAGGACAATTTATAAACGTCTTTAAATAGTAAATTAAATACATGTTTCGGCGTTTTTGATTGGCTGATTCAGTCACTGCTGTTTTTGAACAGTCTATAAATATAAGTTGTGATTATTAGCACACCTTATACCACAAAATATGCCAACACTCCAACCACAAATGCATAATCTTATTTGCCAAAAAGAAAAGCTGAATAAAGGTATAATTTATGTCAGCAGAGTGGCCTATTGTCGGTATCAGCCTCTTATTCTCTCCCCTTTTCACTTGCACTACACCAGGGAAATTATTTTGCTTAAGTGGAGTGCTACACCTACCATCACCACCCAGATGCTTTACCACACAGATCAGATTACCCAAACTGTGCTACTCATGGGCTGAGTTGGCGGAAACTGGTATTGAACCCGGAACCTTGTGATTCCTAGGCGAATGCTCTACCAACTGAGCTTAGTCAGTAGAGCATCTGCCTAGGAACAAGGTTCAAGGTTCAATACTGGTCCTCGCCAACACAGCGGACAACTTGGTCTGGGCAGCAAGTGGGGAGTTGATGGAAGGTGTGGTGCCCCATTTCAGACGCAAAAACAATCTCCAATTTCTATCAGTTGTGAAATAGGGATAGACTCCTTCTCTGTCGATTATAGGCCACTCCAATAACTTGCTGTATAAAGAAGCTTTGTTTTGTTTTTTTGTTTTATCTTTTTGGTGGGGTATTTAAAAAATTTTTTTTTTTTTTTTTTTAATTTTTTTTTTTTAATGCAAAATTTTCATCCCAATTATCAAAAACTAGTTCATTTCTAGTCTTTGTTTCTAGTTCATTTGAAAGTTTACTAATTCTAAGTTTTGTAAGATAAGTATTTTATATTTTCTCCTTATTTGTGTTTATATAAGTAATATTTTCTTGATATTTTTAATCTAAAGATGAAAGGAAGTGCAATTATTATTTGCATAAATCCGCAAAGATTCTTTGCACGTATTTGTCCACACACAAACTCTATTTTGTGTTCTGTCTTTTGTCAGTCTTTTCAAAGTTTTAAGAGAATGAAAACAAATCTTCAGAAAAAAAATCAAAGGAAGAATTAATACTATCCAGACTTCACATAGCTCACATGAAGATTACACATTCCTACTTGCTTAAAAGAAGAACAGAAACCAATATGCCATGCAAGCCAGACTGCATACATAATAAAACATGTTCTCACTGAATGCATTGATCTGGCTTCTACAAGAAAAACATTTTACAGCACAAGAAAAATGAACGAACTGTTTAAAAAAAAAAAAAGAAAGTAAATGCTACAATATCCTATGAGCAGTGGGTCTATATGGAAAAATTTCAAAGATCTGACAAATAAAGATATTAACAATACCAGAGATGCTGATAGGTACACGTCCTTACAAAACTGGTGATAATATTCTTATATGAATAGGACAATTTTTATTCTAAATCCTGTTTCCATAGCATGTTACATATATTTAAAAATGTTAATTCAAATCTTGAGTGGTAGTACCTGTTAGGGTCCCATCTATGGTTTAAATAGAAAAAAAATGAGTTTGAAAAAAAAAACATGTTTTTAAACATTGAAGTTAAAATTGAGTTTTTTTTTAAAATGAATACATATTAAAATGAATACATATCAAGAATGAATAAAACAAAACGCCTTTGGCATAAAAATAACCCAACAACATTTGACATGCTGTAAAATCCAACCAACCAACTAAACCCATCTACCACAAGTAAGATGTGACACGAGGTCATTTTTTTTTATAATTGATAGGAGACATATTTATTGAGTATAAAAATATTGTATGTGGATCACAGCAAATAGTAGCCACCTTTTAAAGTAAAACTATATAGATATAGTGTAGTAAAAATAAATGTTGACTTAACCAAAAGTTCTATTCAAATAAGATACATGAAATAAAAAAAGCAACTACTGACTATTGTTTATTATAACTGGTATAACCACTTATGGTTCTTCTCAAACTTAGTGTACTACATTGATATAGTTGTAGTAATCTTTTTTCTTTAACTATGCTGCATATTCTTCCATTACACCTATTTCTATGTGACCGTATTGCTTGCATTGTATCACACCCATTTTTTGTTTTTGTTATGTGCCAATTCCTTCAGTGGGTCCTCCTTCTGTACTGCTGTTAGAATTTCCTGCATCACACTTATTCTACCCTCATCTAAGGTTCCTTTTCTCCACACACCTCTCCTCTCTGTTTAAACACATCCCTTTCCATCAAAGTTACCAACGTTTTAGACTCATTGGTCATAACTTACCTAGCTACAAAAAGACAATTCTTAGACCACCTGACATTGAATTAACAGTTTCTTCAAGACTTTCCTGTTCCCTCAAATTCACTGTACAATCTAGACATGTAATCACATCTCTGGAAACTGACTTTCTCATAACCACTTTTATCCTGTGGCTATCGGATGATATTCAACTCTTCTTTACTTTTTCCTTTTTTTTCCTTCAATGTGTGTATTTGGTAATAACACGTTGCTATTACATTAGAATCCACACATAGTTGATCCACATAGGTCTTTATTGGATGGCCCACACTGGCGTGTCCATGAGTAGCTTTCCACAGGAAAATGTCACTTATGAGCTTGTCCTTACTTCTCTAGCCATGTCCAGTATTAACTTGTAAAGGATAATTACGATAGGTCCTTTCAATCCAGTCTGTTTTGTTTTTTCATTGTCCATTCTGACTCCGAGTAAGGCAAGTAGTGTCCATTATAAGTTGTCTATTTTTTTTTCTAAACCTTTATCAGTTTATTTCTGTTGCTGCTTTTGTTGCATCTAATATTTTTTAAAGTCAGCACTGTCCTGGGTATGTCGCTAAACTGCATCTAATGGTGAAGTTTCAATTCTGGAGAGTGTGGAATACCTCTTATCGCTATTACTCCGAGGTCCATCCTGACTCTGAGTGGTAATACCTATTAAGGTCGCATCTATGGGATGCCCCAGTGTGCCCAACATGCAAAGTACAACTTAAACCAAGCATATCCTTCTAAATTGTAACAGACTTAAACATATCCGCGCCAATTATTATCAAGCAAGAAACCTGAAAGACATCTTTAAGAATACAAACCCTGAAAAGATTTTAAATTTTATAAAAAAAAGCAACCTTTTTAACAAAATATAACAGAACATAACCAATTATCTCCATAGAACCACTACTTTAAAGATTGAAATCCAAAATAACCTTTTTGGCATTAAATGACCCACAGAGGTTGATATGCCATTAAACAAAACTCAAACTCAAACTCATCTATGGATTGAATAGAAAAAAAATGAGTTTTAAAAAGATGTTTTTTTTTTTTAATTGAGTTTTTTTTTAAATTTGAATACCTATCATGAATGAATAAAATAATGTCTTTGACAAAATAACTCAACAAAGATTGAAATGCAGTAAAATCTAACCAACCATCAGCACTATGTGCCCTAGCACGTATATGGTTGTCCCAACTTTATAGCAAGCCCCAGCCCTTTTTATCATAAATGTGTTAGAAGGCGGTGGCTGGGAGTATTAGTGTTCTGTGTATGATGCAAATCTCTGATGGTTAAGTTCCAATTCTGGAACTTTGGGGAATGTGGAGTTCCCCTTTATCACCATAACTCTGGGGTTCACCCTGACTAAGTGGTAGTACCTGTTAGGGTCCCATCTATGCGTTAAATAGACAAAAAAATGAGCTTGAAAAATGTGTTTTTAAAAAAAAATTGAATTTGAATACCCATCAAGAACGAATAAAAGAAAACATCTTTGGCATAAAATAACCCAACAAAGGTTGACATGCCATAAAATCTAACCAACCAACTAACCATCAGCACTATCTGCACCCCAGAAATCGAAAAAAGATTTTTTAAACTCTGGATAAAAATTCTTTAAAAATAATGGAAGGATATTTCTCAGCTTCAGTTTTATTAAAACTATTTTGTTTATTTGGATGATAATACGATTGGTGTGTTAGTGTATGTATGCATGTACTTTATATATACTTTGTGTGCGTGTACTTTATATATACTTTGTGTGCGTGTACTTTATATATACTTTGTGTGCGTGTACTTTATAAATACTTTATACATTCTACTATGATATTTATACTCTTTATTCATTTATCCCAGTTCCCTCTGACTCTGTACTTTTTTTCCTTGTCATTTCAGTGTACTCTATTTTTGCGCTCATTGAGTACCTGGTCGTCTTTACTAACATCGCCTTCCACGGCTACACCTGGTTTCTGGATTTCTGCGGATACTCCTTTTGTTTGACGGCCAATACAACGCACCGATCGGCCAAGGAGAAATGATTTTAGTTTATGGAATTTAATTGTTTAATTTTTTTTTTATTTTTTTTTTAAGTTATACTACCTTTGTCCCATAATGATTGTTACATTTAATGCATGAAAGTTATATCCAAGTGTACCATTTATTTTGGGACAGTATTTTTTAGTTATCCTAACTTTGTCCCATAATGATCGTTACAGTTAGTGAATGAAAGTTATATACAAGTGTACCAATTATATTGAGACAGTATTTTTTTTTTATTATATACTACCTTTGCCCTATAATAAGTTACATTTATCCTATGAAAGTTATAAGTGTACCATTTTTTATGGGACAGTAATTTTTTTTTTAGTAATACCACCTTTGTCCCATAATGATTGTTACATATACTGTATGAAAGTTATATATAAGTGTACCTATTATTTTGGGACAGTATTTTTTTTTTTTATACAACCTTTGTTCCATACTGATTGTTAACAGTTAGAGTATGAAAGTTATATACAAGTGTACCATTAATTTTGGGACAGTATTTTTTTTTTTTTTTTTTTTTTTTCAATTTTTTCTTTACCTAATCTCATATTTTCATACTTGTGAAGCTTTTTGACAGCATTTATAAAAGTCTTTTTGAGGTTATAACAAAAATATTTATTAAAAAAGTAAAGGAAAAATAAAGCATTTATAGCAATCTCCTTAGCAACACTAATCTTTTTTCTTTTTCAAAATGCTCAATTTTTAAGGAAATATTTGTCATGAAATCAAAATTTGAAATCCTCCTTAAATAAAATTAAAAAATACATTTGATTAATTTTATTAACACACATCAAAAACTCATTTTGACAAAAAAATATTTTCCTTCCTCTATCAGTATTACATTTAACCCTTTCCAGATTTTTTCCCAAAATTTTCCTTAGATTACCAAAGTTAAGGAGCAATGAGCCTGTTTAATACATAGATGGGTGACCATTTAAGCAGAAGTAGGTACTGTAAGCAACCTAATATCAAAATGACTTGATACAGCATTAAATGACCTGAAAAGGATTGATATGGCATAAAACAAAAAAAGTTAAGCAGCAATGAGCCTATTTAATATTTAGATGGGTGACCATTTAAGCAACAAGTTACTGTAAGCAACTTGATATAAAAATAACTTGATTCCGCATTAAATAACCTGAAAAGAGCTGATATGCCATAAAATAAAAATAAAGTTAAGCAGCAATGAGGTTGTTGGATACTTAGATGGGTGACCATTTAAACAACAGCGGATACTGTTAGCAACCTAATATAAAAATGACTTCAGCATTAAATGACCTGAAAAGAGCTGATATGCCATAACATTTTTTAAAGTTAAGCAGTGATAAGGCTGTTTAATACTTAGATGGGTGACCATTTAAGCAATAGCAAATACAGTAATCAACCTAATATTAAAATGACTTGATTCAGCATTGAGTGACCCAAAAAGGGTTGATATGCCATAAAACTAAAACAACCAGCTAAATTTTCCCATTTTTAAGTTGTTTTTTTTTTTAAAGAAATTTAATGCAAATTTTTATAACATATCTAAATCTCTAAAAATGCTGTTGTTTTAACTTGGGCAATTTGGTTTCAATTCCATCTAAAGTCCTTGGATAATGCATGAAACCACATCTCCCTTGTTTCTCCTGCAGTGTGTATTTGTCAGGAAATTCCTGACAGAGCCTATCCCTCTCCAGGTCTACAACTGGTTTGAATTCAGAGTTTTCCTTCACCTAGACTGGTTGCCATACCAAGATTAAAGATTCCAGTTTGCCCTTCTACAGGTTGAGGCAAAATGATCCGATACATTTGTAGTGGGTAACGTGCTGGGTTGTGACATCGTTGTAAGTTCAAACTCAAGTCTTGCTATTACATTCACTTTTGGACTAATGCCCTTAGAAAAATTATGAACCCTCTTATCATCCCACCTATTGGTTAAATAGTACCACTACCACCTAACCCCCTCTGCTCAAGAAGTTAATACAACAAATATCATTTTGCCTCACCCATAGCTGGAGGGGGAATAGTATGATTCATACCTTTCCCAAGATTATCAGCACTGTGTGAAATGCAGACAGCCATATCCAGGATTTTAATTTGGGTAGCCAAGTTTACTTTCTATGTCTCTTTCTTTATCTATAAGTTAAATAGCAGTGCAAACTGCTTTATAGCCTTGATTGGCAACTAGTTTAGAAGAACAACAACTCTGAATTCAAAACCAAGTGGGTGTATGACTAGGACACAATGCTTGATATTGGAATTGCAGTACCACTGAGGTGGTGAGTCTGCACTTCTATACTCTACAAGGAGTCTATACTCCTTGTTATGTATATAACCGCAGCACCTCTGAGGTAGAGAGGCAGTACCACTATACCTTACAAGGAGTCTATACTCCTTTAATCTAACTGGTCTGATTTATTTGTAAACAAACTGTCCAGCGTATTTGGAAAGGGTTAAATAAGCTTCAAAGAATCTCTTGTCAGTATAAATTGCTTTGGATTGTAAATTTATTTTTTGGATCTTATTTATTTTCACAACTTTGAAAAATTCTCATTGGAAATTTAAAATGAAAACATAAAATATGAGATCAGGTAAAAAAGAAAAATGATTTTTTTTTTTTTTCTTTTTTCCATCGATGTACAGGGTGGTCCGAAAGTCTTGTCACCCACTTCCAAAATTAATCAACTATAATTGTATGAAATAAGCCGCTAGAAATGAAATAGAAAATTATATTATTTCACTCCATTTGAGTTTTTCACACCCATCTTAGCAGGTGGTTCACTGGAGGTTGATTGACAGCAAGTCTCCTCAGATCTCCAGGACTCTTCTGAGTATTCTAGCCAATCTTAACAATGCTGTATTGCTATTATTATAATTAATGATATTATATATTATTAAAACAAAAAATAATGAAAGTTAAAAGAATATTTAAGACTGACAATACTTTCAGACCGCCACATGTAGAAAAAAAAATTATTGCAGTATTTTTATTTTTATTTTTTTTATTTCCTTACATTTTTTTGTAATTCTGCAATAGTTTTTAATTCAATTTTTTTTTTAAAAGAATATATTTGAATCTCAACATTTTTTTTATAAATCCCCTTATTGTAAACTTGATTTTTTTTCTTTTACTGTTTTCTATCTTTGTTTTTTTTTTTTTTGTTTTTTTTTTATCTGTAATATTTTAAAAAAATGTATTTTTCATTATTCCATTTTGATCAAGTGACATTTTTAAACATCTAAATATAACTATTTTGTGACATCTTTGTGTGTGTGTATATATATATATATATATATATATATATATATGAATTTTTATTATTTTTTACTTTTTCATGCTTCTAATATAACTAACAAGGCTTCCCACCGTTAAAAAACAGTATGTAAAATGGTTTGATTTCTTTGGGGGTTGGGGGACATGACATGTGTCAGATTGTTTAAAATCCTTTTCCAGCTAATTTGTTTTTGGGTTTATATATATATATACATAATAGGCATTTAAAAAAAATCAAACCATTTTGGAGACCTTTCTCATAATATATTTACTTTTCTTTTGTGTGATTTCCAACAATCTTTTATTATATATATATGTTCTTATATCAACCTTTGTATTAATTAAGATCACTTTGACTGCGCCCTTCTCTAAAAGCCATATATTCTCAATGCTTCCATTGGTATTTTTTTTTTCTAATATATTTTTCTTGCTCTCTCTACCTGCTTCTCCTGCTGTGGAGAATTAATGATAAAAAACCTGGGGAAACTTAACTGGGCTGTTGAGTCAGAACACAAAACCTCCAATTCCTGTATTTTTGGCACCTCCAACTCTGACTCCTCTTTATGTAATTAAATGATTATGACCTACAAATGAATATAAAACCATGATTTTTTTATTATCTATTTATAAGGAGTGTGTACTGTATAACTTTACAGACTAAATTAGGGCCATATAAAGAGTAAATTCACCTGAAGTTATATAGTTTATCCAACTCTGACTTCAGTGACCCTTAATTGCTTCTGACTCCATGACTTTGACTCCTGACTCCACAGCCCTGAAACTTAAAAACACAACTGTAATTGAATAAAGACAATTTTTAATGAGTGCTCAATATCAATGTTAGAGCATGTATCAAAATCATGAATCAATCCTTCTCGCAATGTACCACTACAGTATATAAGGAAAAACAGAAACAAAAACCTCCATTTGGTTTGAAAATCACATAAGAAGAGAAACTCATTTACCAAGCGCTGTTGATTTCATGTCCATGTTACCCTAATTATATATATATATATATATGAGAGAGAGAGTGACTTGGTAGCTTATTTGCTTGGTCTCTGAGAGACTCCCTCCCCCTAAGCTGCACCTGTCCCAGTTGTAGGAAATGGCCACAGTGAGACAAGTTCATATCCTAGTCATGACTGTTTACATTTTATTTAGCGCTAATACTCTTTGAAAAGGTACAAATCCAACTATTCTTCCTCCAGCTATGGGTAAATAGTAAGGCAGACTGGGCTCTTTCACCTTGGTATGGCAACTGGTCTAGTAGAAGGAAAACTCTGAATTCACACCAAAGGGACTCTACTCTCGTTAGTCAAATCTATTTTGAGAGCTCCTTCTTCTTAACCAATAAAAACAACTGGGAGGAGGGGGCAGCCCCTGAGGTGAATACTGATGAGACCAAGCTATTTTTCTTTTTTTAATGGCCACGCATGAGTCTCTATTTGTGTGAATCAAAATCACAAATCAACCCTTCCCACAATGCACTACTAATGTATAAAAGGAAAAAAGAAACAAAAACATCCACTTAGTTTGAAAATCACATGGGCGAGAAACTGTCAGTTACCAAGCATTGACTTCATGTCCATGCTATCATAACTTGCTGATGGGACTAAGCTTTTTTTGTGACGGCCATGCATGAATCTTTATTTGTGCATAGCTCCCCACTTTAAAATGACCTTGTGTCTATTTTGGTTCGGTGAGAGGTCAGGAAAATATCATACATGTATGTAAATGTCAAATCAATACTAATTAACTAATTCAGTGATGTGGTTTTAATAGTTTTACTAACTAGACACTAAATACTGGACTGTGACACAATTGTCTAATTTGGAATTGTAAACCCCATGTTTGATCATTAGTCGAACAAGAAAGAATATGTACCCTCAGGTCTTAAGTATTTATGTTTTTATCTAATGAAATATATTAAATTAGAATGATTAACAAAATTAAGTAAGAATGCATATAAAAAGATTACATTTTAATTGGTTTCTATATAAAATCATTCATAGAATTGATTTTAATACATTGGAGAATAGAACAATAATATTAAAGATCAATAACACCAAGTAATTATTTATTAATCCTGTGTTTTGTTAAAACCAGTATGCAAATCAACCACACCATATATTATGTAAATCTTTATTTCATAGTGATATATATAAGACACATTGTAGGATTTTAAATGCACTAATAACAAGGGCTTTTTGAGGCAAATCTAACTCAGATTTTCACAGAGACATCGTTAATAAATAAGATTTATTCTATGTATTAATGATTTTGACTATAAATCAAATACTCATTGATAAACTTACACAATTCCTGAGTGTAGTGGGATGTAAGCAGTGACATAGTTTCAGTTACAGACACACACTGAATCTTCATTATAATAATATGATCCATGTTTTAAATGCATAAAAGAAGGTCATCAGTGATGCACTATTATCATGGCCAATTTCGGGTTTCTCAAAATCATATTGGCTCCAATAGCAACCCTGACCTGACTCCGGAATTATCAGGTCGACCCCCTGAAAGCACCATGCTACTAGTCTTGACATTGCAAACTCAAATTTATAAAAGCTACAAAAATTTGACCATTTAAATTGAAAGCCTCCATCAGTGCATGCTAATGGGAAGACCATCCACCCTCCCATTTCCATATAAAGGAATTTTTGGTGTCCTTCCGTTTCAATTGAAGTTACCTTAGATAGATTCAGATTACAGTATGTTTGCCTCTTCTATAGATTAACATAATTGTTTTACTTATAATATATACTGTAAATCACAGAGGCTTGTGGTTTAATGGTTACCATCATAGGAAATGGACATAGCGAGTTGAGTTCAAATCCTGGACAAGGCTGTTTGTATTTCACATAGTGCTAATACCCATGGGAAAAGCATGAATAAAAATATTGTCCCTCCAGCTATGGGAGGACAGACTTGGCTCTTTAATCTTGGTTAGGCAACCAGTCTAGGTGAAGGAAAACTCTGAATTCAAACCAGTTAAATTCTGCTTAAGAAATTGACTGTGTTACATCCTGCTCGTGTGGAAGGGTTGGTGTGTATATATATATATATATATATATATATATATATATATATATATATACTCAATAAATCATCATTTACTGCATTCTGCTGCAGTAGCCCTTTGGAACATCCTTACAGAAGCATTCAATCCTTCTTCGTTTGAAACCACTCTGTCCTTTCCTTTGCATGGGTCCTTAGCTCCTCAGTCACTTGCCAGATTTTAGGGCTCCCAGTCCTGCATTTTGTAGGTCCGCCTTACTAAATAAGATTGTGCAGTAGTGGTCCCTTTGTGCCCTGCTGAAGTTGAACTCTATTACAACAAATTCCTGGGATTTTTGTATAGGTGCTTATTTGGGCGTCCATAACACATGACCAAACATGGACCATTGTAGTTTTGCCATCCTTGTTGATAGTGGAATAGTATCGCACATCTTGTACAGAGTTTTGTTGGAGATTAGACTGATTAGCCATCGGTTACAACCAATACAGACCAAATCTCCATTATTAATAGAAGATTAATATTATTATTTGTTTGTCTCCTTGGGGATCGGGAGGATTGCTTGTGGCATACTGGAATGCAACATCTTGGTAACTGAGTTTGAACTCCATAGTTTGGAAAGAATAAATGATTCTGATTAGCTTTTCATAGTTAACAGCTGTCCATGATTATGTTGATACTTCTGTTTAGGAAGGATTGTAATTATCATTTCATACTTGTTTTGGTTGTATTAAAAATTTGGATGATTCAAAAATATTATCTTCAGTGTGAATGCACACCCCATGAAATAATCATTCCTTTGCAAATTTAATTTACAGCATTTTAAATGTATCGCTCTAATAAAACTCTTGCTATGGTCTGCCATTTTTGTTGGGTTATGGTTAAATATATAGGCAAAAATTTCACTTATATAAAAATTGTTATTTGTCTGAATTTTTGGCTTGATAATTTGTATTTAGATTTTTCAGACTGTTATCCTCATCTTTATTGTTAGATACACAACATTTTGGCTGATGGTTCCTCCAACCATCTTTGTGTTCTAGATATGACATTAAACTGCATCTAGTGGTGAGGTTCCAATCCTGGACTCTGGGGAGTGTGGAGTACCCTTTCATTGCAATTATTCCCAGGTCCACTCTTTATTGTTATGTACACAATGTTTTGACTGATGGGCCCTCCAGTATTCTTTGTGTCCTAGGTATGACATTAAACTGCATCTAGTGGTGAGGTTTCTATTTTGGAGCTCTGGAGAGAGTGGAGTATCCTTTCATTGACATTACTCCCAGGTCAACTCTGACCATGGGGTGGTAGTACCTGTTAGGTTCTTATCAATGGATTAAATGAATCAAAAAATGAGTTTAAAAAAATGTTTTAAAAAATGAGTATAAAACAAATTTTTAATACCAATCACGAATGATTACAGTCAAGTCATGCTGAAAGCACCAGTTCCTGCTAGATCCCTGAAGTTAAGCAGTGATATGCCTGTTCAAAATTTAGACGGGCGACCATTTAAGCAACATCAGGTACTGATAGCGACCTGATATCAAAATGACTTGATTTGGCATTAAATGACCCAAAAAGGGTTGATATGCCTTAAAACAAAACCAACCAACCAACCCATCAAGAATGAATAAATAAATGTCTTTGGCATGAAATAACCCAATAAGGGTTGACTTGCTGTAAAATCCAACCAACCAAATGGGCCTTCTTCAGGTGTATGTAAATTGTTTCTGTAAAAGATTTGGTAAATGAATCTTAGTGTAAAGATGTCTCTTGTTTCTGGTTGATAAATTTTATAAGAGGCTAAGTTGTTACAAAATAATTATATTTAGATACATTTTTTTTTTTTTCATTTTTTTTTTACTTTTAAAAATTTTTTGACTTTAATGGGGTCTATTGTTTCATTTTTATGTCATTGTTATGAATTGTAATTCACCTCTAAATTTTTTATAACTGTGTAAACTATTTATTCTGACACTTTTTCAATGTTGATATTTTTTAACTTTGCAAATTTTTGCTTGCTAATCTTACAAATGATGTAAAAAAAAAAAAAAATGGAAAAATTTGTTTCATTTTCCTGAAGTTATCACAAAAAAAAATTTTTAAATTAAAATTTTTTTTTTTTTTTTTTTTTTTTTTGTCGTCAAACACTCTCAGAATTTAAAAAAAAATTTTTTTTTTAGGGAAAATGAGTCTCATTTATTCTTTGTCTTGTCCCCAAGAGACATTAAAATTGTCCTGATTCATTCCTTTCAGGATGGCTAAGTGTCCTGAAATGTTTCTGTTTTCTGTTTTTTTTTTTTAACCAGCCTAAGGGAAACCCTATATATTCCATCCCATTGAAAGTCAAGAACAGTATTCAAATTTGTTATCCCATCTGTAGAGAATTTGGTATAATATTCCCAATATTGTCAATTCTAAACCCTCAAAAAAGTTGCCTATTGGATTGCATTTAAAACTGGCACTTGCATTTATTGAATTGAACTTTAGATCCAATTTTTCATATATCATCTAGTATTACTTATTCATATTACTTGTATTACTTATATTACATGGTATTACTTATTCAGTTTGCTATGACAATTATTCCCCCAAATAGGATAAAAATATGAATATTCCCAGACTTTTTTCTAGCAATGCTAAATTTCCCAGACTTTTTTCTAGCAATGCTAAATTTCCCAGACATTTTTTCTAGCAATGGTAAATTTCCCAGACATTTTTTCTAGCAATAGTAATATGTTTTAAATATATAATTATTCCCCCAACTAGGATAAAAAGATTAAAATTCCCAGACATTTTTTATCTAGCAATGATAAAATCCCCAACATTTTTTCTAGCAATAATAAAATTTGCATATTTTTTTTATTTAGCAATGGTAGAATTTCCAGATACTTTTTCTAGAAATGGTAAAATCTTCTACATATAGAATTATTCATCCTTCTAGGAAAAAAAAAAATGAAATTTTCCTGATATTTTTCTAGCAATGGTAATATGTTCTTAATGTGGGTTGGGAATGTTTTTTGTCACCTGATTCTTTAAATCATGATTCTTCCCACAAGATGATGATGATGATGATCCCTATTATTTTAGAAGAAACAAAATTAACAGGAGTGGATTTTAGTCAATTAAGGAGTTTTCACCCCCCCCCCTCTCCACTTCCACTCCTGGATCCAGTGGCAACTTGGAGTCCGGATCATCTAGGGAAGGATCAGGTGCAGTAAATAGCTTGATAAAGCTGTCCTGCAAGAGATGCTTTTTCTTGCTAGATGACCATTGACACTTACAAGAGGATTCATCCGCCCTTTAACAGGTCTTGTATTTCATCTTGCAAGGTGTCTAGCCAATCGTCTCCTTTAAGTGCAATCTGAAGCTGCTGCCTTGAAAAGACAGAGAAGCTGGGTGACATACTTATATTCTCCAGCCAACAGATAATAGTTGGGTCGGTCTTGGGGAAATATTTAAAAAGAAAAAAAGATTTTTAAAAATCAACAAAAAAATCATTAGTCTAATCCCAAAAGTAATCACATTGACCCACCCAACACTTATGGGGCCTCCCCCCACCCAACACTTATGGGGTCTCCCCCCACCCAACAAAAAGGTGCTTAATATTTTTTTCCCTAAGTTAGCCAATTTATAAATAAAATCTTATTATTGTTGCTAAACACTGTGATAGAAGTTCCTTGATAAGCAAATTGCTTGCTTTTTTTAAAGAATACATCTTGTTAAAGTGGAGTTATCTCCCCTTCAAAAAAATCAAACTTTTATTTAATCATTAATTCATTTAACAAAAATAAAAAAAAAAATAAAAAAAATAAAGTTTATAAAGCTCATTGAGTGATAAAATTAAATTGGCAACTTTATATCCGGACTTTGTTGATTCTTTAAAAATTTAAAGGCACTCTTGAACTTTCTTGACCCTTTCACTTTTGATTTATTATTGGTTCTGTTCAGTAAATTGTTAAATCATAAAAAATAATACTATTAAGTGATGGGTTTAAAAAAGGCTTTATTTTCAATCAACTATGTAGAATAATCAAGCTAAGATCCAATTACCGTCAAATTGGTAAGACACGGCAACAAGCAGTTGTAACTTAATACGATCCTGTCTTGTTGCAACTCTACTGCAGAATGACAGGGTATTTATGAAACTCCACAACATCATAGAAACCAAGCAGCCAATCAGAACTCAAGGAATGGAATCACCCAAATACATGAATGGACTATTCTTGATTTCCATAAATACCAACTGTCTTGGAGACTGCTTCAGTTGTGCTTAGCCAGTTGCTGTTGTTCAAACCAACAGTAGACTGACTGACCTCAGTAAACTATATCTTTTAAGAATTTCATTGAAAGTGTTACTTTCTTTGTTTTTCTCCAATCACAAGAATTCATAAAGATATGTTGTTTTATTTTTGGTTGCATCTCTTCATGAGAGACTGTAATCCAGACAGGAGATATGACTGCATACAAAAATACGTATCTACCAAGCTCTTTTTCACACCATCTTAATGTATGGCTGTGAAACTTGACCGATGAGGATTAGGGACCTGCACAAGCTTTGGGTATTTGACCATTATTGCCTTCACCACATCCTACATGTTCATTGTCGGCAATTCATCTCTAACACCATTGTTTGTGCAAAATGCAGAATTTCTTCCCTCCTGTAGGTCTTTGCTGGCTAGGTCATGCTCTTCATTGCCAACCTGGTGACATCATTCGTGAATCCAATGACCCAGTGCCACCTCAAGGATGGAAAAAAAACACCAAGGGGGTCAACTGAAAAACTGACTCAAAACAGTCAAGCAAGATGCTGAGCTGTATCTGGGCCAATACCTTTTATGGAGTTTGTCGATGGGACCACAAAATGGCTGATACTTATATCATCAATTGCATTGTATTGCTGTGCATGGACGGCCAATGAATTCATTGGGTGGACCTAGCTCAAGGACCTAGGGTGAATGCTGTCACAGATACAGAGATACAGATTTGGAGTGTTGTTCAGTAAATTGTTATACCTTAAAAAAATAAGATAATTAAGTGATAGATGGGTTTGAAAAATGCTTTATTGTGAATCAACTATATCATTGACAATTTAATTCAAAGTGTTATTTTCTTTCTTGTTCTCTCACTACCTCACTCGGATCAATCAGCCCCTCTCAATAAGAAAAACAAATCTGGCACACTCCTAAAACAAATACGTAATATCAACATGGAAAACAAACTCCTAGCGATCCTTGACATTCAATATTTATAAACACATGTCCCCGTTAATAAATGCATTGAGCGCTTAAAACATCACCTACATAAAATCCAGATAAACCTCCCCCTATCTATTACCGAAATAATTGAAGAATGAGGAACAAGAACGAAAGAAGAATGAGGATGAAGAAAAGAAGGAAAAGAAGAATGAGGAAGAAGA
>CM042169.1:44652571-44703902 GCA_023376005.1 Doryteuthis pealeii
TCTGACTTAATATGACTGGAAAAAGATCTGTTGACTTAGATATGACTGGAAAGACTATATGACTGGAAAAAGATCTGTTGACTTAGATATGACTGGAAAAAGATCTGTTGACTTGACTTGGTTGACTGTGACTGAAAAGATCTGTTGACTTGATATGACTGAAAAGATCTGTTGATGCTGAAAAGATCTGTGACTTGAAACTGAAAAAGATCTGTTGACTTGATATGACTGGAAAAAGATCTGTTGACTTGGATATGACTGGAAAAAGATCTGTTGACTTGATATGACTGGAAAAAGATCTGTTGACTTAGATATGACTGGAAAAAGATCTGTTGACTTAGATATGACTGGAAAAAGATCTGATTGACTGGAAAAGATCTGTTGACTTAGATTGACTTCTGTTGACTTAGATATGACTGGAAAAAGATCTGTTGACTTAGATATGACCGGAAAAAGATCTGTTGACTTAGATATGACGGAAAGATATGTTAATGTGGGCATGACAACAAGGTTTGTGGGTGTGAGCGTGAGAGTGATGACAAGGTCTGTGATATAGGCATGACAATAAATCTGTTTACATCGGTATCACAACAAGCACTGGTGACATCGGTATTACAAGATCTGTAGCAGTTGGTGTGATGAGAAGATTTGTTGATGTCTCGTATAATGACAAGATCTGTTGCAGTAGGCATGGCAACAAGATTTTTTTTTTAATGCAATCATTGATCATGATGAGCATGAGTCTTGAATAATCATGGATCAGCTTCTCAAAAGTTCAGACATTTTCAAGGGATGTAGTCCATGGCGGTTACATATTTGTGGACAACTGACAAGATATGAAATTGGCAGAACCAACCACAGTGGCTATGGATGTAGATTTGGTTTTTTTTAGGTCTGGTAGTTCTTCCTCCACCTCAGGCGTGATGCTTAAGGATAGAACCCAGATGTTTGAGCAGTCCATGACTTGCAATACTCCACTTTGGACGGGCTAGATGGGCGGTTGGAGAGGCTAGATGGTTAATGGTACATACACTTTTAATATGATAATAAGGTAATAATTATTTTAAATTATTGAATTCATCTTCTCTATATTATTTGTTTTTTGTATTTATGCACTGCAAGCTTTAGTCTCCAAGGAATACTACTATGCCGAAGGTTCCTCTCGTTTGGACCCACGCTCCATCATTGTGGGTCAGAATTATTTAACAAGGTAATTTCACTAACCTCTCTAAGGACCTGGCTATGAAATTGGACTTGCAGTGTAGGTCTAGCCCACGTCTTTACGGTGTCCGTCAATGGAACCATGAATGGCTGGACATGGTGAGAACTTATGCTGCCAATGATCAAGCCTGCATCGTGGCGATCAACAATTCAATGTGTGGAGACAGCTTAACTCACACCAGGTGAATGCTGTTACACACACATCTAATTGTTGAAGACAAGTGCTTTAATTGATTTCTTTGAAGATACAGTCTATACAGGTCTCATTTCTCATCTATGGTATTAGGGACCATAATTTTACTCAAGTACCCCACTGAAACATGAAAATCCTTTATGCTTTTACTCATATTTAACTCTCTTTTTCTTTTTCTTTTTTTTTTTTTTTTTTTTTTTTCCTTTTGACAAAGTAAATCTGGAATGAGGCCTCTCATTAGCTTAGAGGATACCATGACCAGGCGACAATGAGAAAGAACAATTAGTCAGTTGAGTTGCGGCCTGTTTGTCAAGATGTGTTTTTCTGACTCTGCCCCCACCCACACACACACACAAACACATGTGCAGGTCAAAAATGTATCATGAGAAAAGATATTTGGGATATTGGAATTAAACGTTTGTCACTTACTTCATAGCTGGGGCCACGTGTGTGGTCATCTCCATGCAGACATGGGGATGTTTATCTCTATGAGAGAGTATAAAAAAGGGGCCACATAAAGACACACATTAAGCCTGTAGTTGGGGGAGAAAGTCACCCCCCCCCCCAAGTTCAAATGGATGGAGACACAACTTGTCTAATACATCTCTGGAGATTCCCAGATTGAAGAGACAGGGTTAGTTTCTCGGGGCTGTGTTTAAATAGCCAGGTGGCAAAGGGAAATAATCCTTTGCCTATCTTGACCTCAACCAAACAAGGGAATATAATCACTACAGGGGTAATAAAAGTGTATACACACAAGAATATTATTTGTCTGAATTTTTGAGATGTATAACAATATGTTGACGGGTGATATTAAATTAAATACTTAGATTAATTATGGAGGTAATTCTTTAAAGGTAATCACATTAATTTTGATAAGGTAGTGTAAAAAAACAATCATTATAAGAATTAAAATTTAAGTTTTTTGGACTGTTATCCTCATCTTTATATGGTAAAAGCATCCAACTGACTGGTATGTAGAGGATAATTCTATTTGGGATCATCAATATCTCCTGTACATCCACAATGCATGCTCATGTTAATGCAAACTTATAGATTTATTCAAGGATTTTTACAAATCCCTAAGAGAGCTCAATGTATAATAACTGATAAATTAATCAGAGCAATATGTAAAAGTATGTAATATATATATATATATATATATATAATTATCTGATGTGCCCTTTGGCCCTCTTCAGGTGTTTCTTGTTGAACTCTGGAACCTTCTCATTAAACTGGGAAACCTACTTGTCGAACTTGGGAACTTTCATGTGTTGGAATTTTTGAAGATATAAGGCGTGTGCCAGATGGCTACTTCTACATATAGACTCGCCTATAAGCACGTGACCTGAGAAAGATTCCTATTGTCCAATCACTGGCAGTGCTACTGCTGCTGTTGGTGTATTTATACAGGCCTGATTCTAATCTTAGCTCATTCACACTTTGGACCATCTAGGACGTCGGACCTAAATGACACTATCCTACAAGGACTTATTGATTTACTTGTTTACTTTAAGTTCTTTTACAACTGGAACCAACGATGGCGGTCAGTTATTCAACATCATGTTGTAATCCAGAACCTTCATGGAACTCCGAACTGAACCTTTTATTTAATCCATTAGGTTATATTGTTCTTTCTCATTCCATTAACCATGACTGGGTACAGCTGTTAAGTTATGTTAAGTATTCTATGTTATTATCACACGTGGATTAAACCAATTAGAAGAAAGTGAGTTTAAAAAAAAATGTATTAAAAAAACAAAATTAAGCATCTATCAAGAATGAATAAACAAAAAAATCTTCAGCAAGGGTTGACATGCCATAAAATCCAACCAACCAACAGGATTGAACCTGCAACCTACAGATGATTGTCACTGTATTAACACAACCCTTATATCTGTTGCACCCTGTGTCCATCTGTTGTGCATTTTATCTGTACATATCTTTTTACCCTCACATTTTATGTTAATATTTTAATTGTTACCCTATTTGTTGTGTTTTGAAACAAAATGTTTGTTTTTTTTTTTTTTTCAAATGGGTTTATTTTTCCATCAAATGAAATGGAAGAGAAATTGTTTCAAGAATTTTTCTGATAATGTAAAAGAAACATTTTTTTTTTTTTTTCAATGAAATTGGTCATCATGTGACTAACTGGATTCTCTTTATTTTCTTTTCTTTTTTTTTTCTCTTTTGATTAAAGATCTTTTTTCTTTAATATCTTCTTTCTTTTCTTTTTTTAAAAAGTTTCAATCAATTTACTTTAATTGTCATCCCGTCTTGTTTTTCATTATGCAGGTGTCTAACCACCCCAGACAAAATATGTTGAACCCCCTCCTTGTCATGGCTAGGGCTGTGTAAATTTGGTAGTGTCAGAGCCATGGCGTCAGAAACTTAAATTCCTGGTAGGGTCACCCAAGGCGGACAGATCTGACACCCAGTGGTATTAGGACCATTGTAAAGTAATTCCCTTCCCTATTTTAAAAATATAATTTATTTCTGAATCATTATTTTTACACAAAATGAATATGAGAAGAGCATACATAACATACAGTTTTATTTTAAATTCTATATGGGCACCAGAATTCACCTCCAGCCTCTCAAGCTGCTCGGGAATCACATCAACTGGTCTTCCTAGGAACTCCTGTGGAATGGCAGAAATGAATTCATTTGTCCTTCAAGTTCTTCCAAAGTCATTAGTTTCATAGAGTAGACTTGCTCCTTCAACCAACCCCAAAGAAATAAGTCACATGGTGTCAAATCAGGGTTTGGGGCCGGCCACTCATGCGGATCATATTTGCTATAACTATTATCAGGGCTGTGGAGTTGGAACACACGACTTTACACTTTGACTCCTTTATAAGCTAATATGATTATTATCTTTCAATATTTATTCCTAAAGTATGTGTGAGTGTGCGTGTGTATATATATATATATATATATATATATATATAGTTGTACCTTGACTTACACCTACCCTGAGTTACAAGCTGTCACTTGGTAGATTTTTTTGCTTTGTGTTGAAAGCTAAAATTTCATGTATGAGCAAGCTTTAGATACACTTATGTTAATAAGTTCACCACAAACATTTAAGTTAATAAATTTATTACGCCAAAGAAAAATATTATTTATAAAAAAAATAAACATTAAAACATATCACAGCCCAACGTTCCAATGTTATATTGTTTTTGCAATTGCCCTGATGATGGCCTGTGAAGGAGCCTAAAGTACTTGGGAACAAATCAGCTATGGCAAATTCATTAGCCAATTTCAGACTGATATTGTATCCTCCATTCAGGATTGAGAACAGAATTTGTAGACAAAAAATGCCTGGGCTGTGCAATCAAATATATATATATATATATATATATATATATATATATATATATATATAAAATGTAGGTTGATTTTTCACTTTTTTTTTTCTCTCAAACAGCAAAAGTTGTGTGTTGGTATAATGAATACTGATACCAAAAATGTGATCTCTTACTTGCACTATTGTTTGAGGCAATAGCATTAAAGATCGTCTGCTAAAGTACACAAAAAAAATGCTTTTTTTTTTTTTTTTTTCCTTTTGCCTCGAATTTGGTTAGAAAATTTAGGATTATGGTCAAGTCATGTTGAAAGCACCAATTTCCAAAGTTAAGCAATAATGAGCCCATTCAATACTTTGATGGGTGACAATTTAAGCAACAGCTCCTACTGTAAGCAACCTGATATCTAAATGACTTGATTCAGCATTACATAACCTGAAAAGGGTTGATATGCCATAAAACAAAACATCCAAATGTCCAATTGAGAAAATTTAACAATTTCAATATTCAAACCAGAAAATGTCATTTTATTCTGTTAAAATGAAACAAATTAAATGTTATAACGAGAATTCAAATTAAAAATCTTCTTGCTCCCCATCACCATCGATACCTCTAATATGCTGTTTTTTACCTCATTGAATAAACTGTAGCAGTGATAACATTTTTTAAAAATTAGAAAATCAAATATTTTTTTATGTTATGAACATGAACATGGATGTTGGTGGACACAAATTAAGGGATCATTTTATTTTGATTATCTTCCGAAACACCTAAAGGCAAGATTTTACCAACTTTGACTAGTGATTATTGTTTAATATATAGTGTCAAATTATTCCATATAAGAACTCTTAGAATCAAAGTTAATTAAATGTCAAGTGGTGGCAGTATGTTTCAAACAGAACCATCCTGAAGAGAACTGGACTCCCAGGCATGCACGAAATACTTGTCCAACACAACCTGAGATGGGCTGGCCACTTAAACAGACTTGGGGATGACAGACTACCAAAGCAGATTTTGTACTCTCAACTGAGAGAGGGATCACGTGGAAATGGTAGACCCAAGCTAAGGTACAAAGACAACATCAAGAGAAACCTGAAGGACTTGAACATCCCCATAGGCAGTTGGCAAGACACAACCAGAGACCGATTAAATTGGAGGAAAATGATTTGCATGGTGTTGTA
This sequence comes from Doryteuthis pealeii, assembly GCA_023376005.1. Classification (NCBI taxonomy): domain Eukaryota; kingdom Metazoa; phylum Mollusca; class Cephalopoda; order Myopsida; family Loliginidae; genus Doryteuthis; species Doryteuthis pealeii. The sequence continues at coordinate 44,658,478 of CM042169.1, forward strand.
AGATTCAAAGTGATAATACTTGCAGATTAAAATCCGACAAAGGTTGAAGGACAAAACATTTAATATACAGCACAGAATAAACAGGGTACATAATACATAGAGGTGTACATAAACATACATACATAAGTAGTATAAATACATATACAAGAGTAGAGATAATGACACATTCATGAATGGTAAAATACAAGATATTTAGGTGTCAAGGAGATACCTAAATGTACATAAAAACATAGTTACGGATACATGACTAAAGAATAGTCATATATCGTACAAGAGACTTACTAGTAGTGAGTGGCCAGTGTTAAGGGCCGAAGCCCCAACGAGAAGAGGGTGGTCATAAGACTACCTCATGGTGTCTTGTAAATCGAGCAACAGGAAAAGAGAAAGAGACGTTCAAATCAGCCGCTTAAATATCAAAGACCCCTAGCGGGAACCAGCGAAACTAAACGGGCAGACAACTCCCCAGACGAATACGAAAATAACACCTACAGTGTCATTATTGGATACGATGGACAGCAATGATTGATTGAGAATCAAAGGATGGTCTTGGACTTTAACTGACTTAATCCTTTTGATCATTTTGAAAATATACAGTTGCTCATTATGGAACTTGTTATTCATTTTGATTCCAAACCAGCCAACTGCATATATTTTAATAATTAACTTAATAAGGTTGTGAAGTTTGGCAGACATTTCTTGTGGGTAAGCATGTCTATGAACACATTAGCCTAATGGCCAAAGTCAACCATCTTGACTGATTTATAGGCTATCTATTTTGCATTTATCAAAGATGATATTTTTTCATATCAGTACTTGGTTTGAAAATGCTCATAGTCTGTAAGTTTAAGAATAAGGCATTAAGGCTGGCTTCTAGACTGAAAGAAACATTACTCTTTGATTAATTCAATCTTGAAGGTGTATTTTCAAACTATTTTTATTGAAATATCTGAAAAGAAATGTATTGTATGATGTTATCAGAAATTGTACAAATTGAATGAAAATTTCAGAGTTAAAAATGAAATTAGAAAAATATGATAAAAGTTAATGGACGAAATCTTAAGTTAACAATGCAGTGTTGTGAATGAAAGACAATAACTTTAAAAATAAAAACTGATTTTTAAGGTCTTTTTTTTTTTTTTTAAATGTCTAATTCAATTTAATTTGATATAAGATTCAACAAGTTAAAGGGAGATAATTTCTACAAGATAAAAATATCCTACTATTCATAATTATTTGTATTTTGAATAAAATATTTTACAGTGTTTAATTAAAAAAAACAACAACTTTTGTTTGATTTATTGAGAACATTATGGATATTGCAATTTTAAAAATATCAATTAAACATATTTTCTACATTTGTTTTCTTAAAAAAGCAGTTTTAATTTGACCTACGTATAATTTTGAGTATCACCAAATTAATGAGAATTTTAGTCTTTGAAATTCATTTCCTCAAATGAAGACAAAGATTTGAAGAAAAAGAATTTGAGTGGTAATTTATTTTGCAACTTTCACCACATGGAAAAGGTTACAGATCAAAAATCAACCTACCCTAAAATATATATATATATATATATATATATATAAGTTCTGTAGGAAGGTCTGGTAAAATGATTTCTCAGATTTGGAACATAGATAAAAACGAAGGTAAGGAGGAGATACATACACTAGTTTTGCTATTAATTTCCTGAACCACTAATGAAAAAAAACACAAAACAAAAACAGGCTTTGCTGAGACCTCAAAGTAGACATTTCCTCAGAATGTGCAAGACTGTCATTTTGATCATGACACAGCAGAATTGAAAAACCAACTAGTCTCAAAAGTACATTTGTTTAATATCCACAGATATTTTGACTGTTTTTGAGGCCAGTACTGTCTAGGGGGAGAGAAGAGAGTTTAAACGGTATGGGGGCATTGGTTGGAAGAAGCTGGAAGGAAATGTAAGAGATTGAGTTTATGACATTAACTTTCTTACAGGATGGGCACTTGTTCAAAATTTAATTTTACTTAGAACCTAATAAAATAATTTGTGGGTAGATTACAAAGGAGCTGAGTTTGATAGTTCTTAGGCAGTGTGCAACATGGTTCCCCAGATCACCCTAGTTAGCTCCCCATCCTGTCGACTGGGGCGTTAGAATGTACCTCTGCAGAGGGGTAAGACTCCCCCAATAGGGCCACCTGTTTGCAGTGGGTGGTAACCTGTGATGCTTAAGGATAGAACCCAGGTGGTTGAGCAGTTCATGACTTGCAATACTCCAGTTTGGCCCTTTTATTGGGCTAGACAGGCGGTCGGAGAGGCCCTCTCCGATCAATCGGCTGGTCACGTCAAGCCCTAGCACCTATATGATTACCCCAACCCTATTGCCATTATGGCAAGACCCAACCTGTTTTATCATATAGGTACTAGAAGGCAGTGGCTGAGGGTCTATATGTCCTGGGAATGACGTTATATATCTGATGGTGAGATTCCAGTTTTGGAGGTCCCCATTACTCCGGAGTGGTAGTACCTATTAGGGTCCCATCTATGGGTTAAATAGAAAAATGTGTTTATAACAAAAAAATTGAGTACCCATAAGACTGAATTTATTTCAAAACTTTATTGGCATTAAATCACTCGCTGAGATTGATATACCGTAAAACAAACCAAACCAGTTAGCTCCCAGGAGTGCTGCGATTATTTAATAAGTTTCCTGCATATTAAAAATATATCTGTATTTTTGAAACTACTGTAGCAAAGTTGTATGGTGATTTAAAGAAACTACAAAAGAGGATTGATAGTTTTGGGGCCTAGACTACTAGAAACCTGAGTTAGCTCTTAGGCAGTATGGCAAACCGGTTCCCCAGATCACCGCAATTAGCCCCCAGGAGTGCTACGATAAATTCGAAATTTGAATAAATCCAGGAGACCTGAAAATTTTATCGCAAATGGAGCATTTGCCATTACCTCTGCAGCTCCCTACCCCAGTGGGTCCGTCAACTTCAGAACTTTGAGTAGCCTCTATACTAGTTATATTCTTTTCAATGATCCCGGAAGGTTATACAATGGGAGGGGGTTGGTAACCACCTCCCAAGGGTGAACACTGGGGGGTGCCATGACCCACCGGCGATGCTTAGCTAGTCAGCACCCGATCATATCAGTAGCGAACCACATAATAATCTCGGGGACTGTCCATTGCCCAGGAGTACCACGAGAAGGTGGCCGCCAGTAAACTATGACTAAAGAAAGTCATAGTTACTCCATTTCTTGAAGATGATGTAGAGAAGTCCGTATGGATTGAACTGCCCTTTGACAATATGTTGAAAACTGTGACGGGGAACGGGTACTACCGTACTCATTTAGAAAAAGAGCAAGACATTGTCTTGCTTGCCAGAGTCGAACCCACGCCCTCCTGAATGCAAAGAAATGTGATTTAGGTGCTGGATGGGCACGAGGTGCAATTCAGGTGCCTGGATGTTGGGGGCCTACACGCGTCCATTCAAATGCACGAGAATTGTGCGTTGCACGGGTGCAAGGTTCGACTGATGTGCCCGGATGTTGGGGTATTATGCCCATAAATAACTGAAGTGAGTGGAGTGCTGGGGTGAAGTAGTTGGCCTACGCGAGACTGCAGTCAGTGAAGAAACACTTTGTAGACGACTCTGCATCAGAATTTGTTTTTAATTCAACATAAGCTATTTCAGCTTTGGATAATGGCAAACAAGTCTAAGGTACGCCCTATCAGACGTTTGTGAACAGAAACTGGCGAGATATCATCACCAATCTCTCCCCAGGCAATTTCAAAGTCGAAAATGGATCAACATGCCGTCGTACACGGAAGGTTGGCCATTTATTTTGGAGGTGGGCATTTTGGAGGTGGGCACAGTGACTTTTCAAAGAATGCCAGAGCTGAATCAAGAGACCAGCGTACACGAAGAAGATTGTGATGATGGAGGTGGTAGTAGCAAATAATCGAACGAGAACTTCAAAGACTGGAGTGCATTTTGTGATTGGGCCAGAGACCCAATCACAAATTTACCAACGTTGACTCAACAGAATTCTGGATATCAGAGAAATAAAAATACTGATTGCTAAGTACTAAAACTCAGTGGATCCTAATTCCATTTGTGACGTCATGGGTTGCCACCCATGATGCTTAAGGATGGAACCCTGGTAATTGAGCAGTCCATAACCTGCAACACTCCACTTTGGTCCTTACTTAGGCTAGACGGGCGGTCGGAGAGGCCCCTCTGATCAATCAGCTGGTCATGTCAAACCCTAGCACCTATATGATTGTCCCTAACCCTATTTCCATTATGGCAAGCCCCAACCCTTTTTATCATATGGGTGCTAGAAGGTGGTGGCTGAGGGTCTTTATGTCCTGGGTATGACGTTAAACTCTAACTGATGGTGAGGTTCCAGTTTTGGAGCTCTGGGGAATATGGAGCACCCCTTCATCACCATTGCTCCCTGGTCCTCTCTGATTTGGAGTGGTTATACCTATTAGGGTCCGATCTATGGATTAAATAGAAGAATTTTTTTATAAAAATTTGACTACTCGTTAAGAATTAATTTATTTAAAAACTGTCGGCATTAAATAACCAACCAAGGTTGATATGCCGTAAAATAAACCAAACCATTTGTAACAACTTAACTATTTGAAGCTGTGACAAAAAGCCAAGTGTAACATAATAAGGGGAGAAAGAGAATGGAAAAAAAACCAGGAATGTGAGACTTTACATGTAGGTAAAATGGAAAGTTTTTTTAGATGAGACAGCACAATGCCACATGGCGATTTCTTACCGGTCAAGATATGTCACATGGCAAAGTGTGGAAGAGTGGTAGTGAGAGGAGAGAATGTAAGGTCAGTTTGGAATGAGACAGAGGCTAGGTGAGACATAAGTCTTTCACCCAAGACTTTTTGACTTGGGAACAAAATAAATATATCTCATTAGAAAAAAATAAGAATGCCTTGTGTTAGTATTAAAAAAATATAAATGGCACAAGGCAAGATATCCCCCTGGACACCCAAGTTGTTCAGGACTCAAGCTGCAAAGAATGCCAGCTAACTCAACATAAACCCAACTATAATCAGAGGGGTCACGGTCAAGTCTGACTCAAGGCTCCAATCGATGTCCAACTACTTCCAACTGTATCTCGCTCCAATTCTCCAATACTGATAACCGTTGCAGTAACTGCTTCTCGAACCGACTTCACAACCTTCGCACGACCTGCAGCAAACACTTCTTGCAGATGCCAAGCCTCCGATACACTCATTATATAGGACACGGCGAGGCGTCCGATTGCACTTCAGATTGCATTAGCGCGGCCCAGCACGCTTCCAAACTGCTCCACAACACGCGCATGCAAATCGCGGACGCTTTCGTGCATGAGTCGCGTATCTTGCTCACGACAATCAGATTCCAGTCTCTTGAAGTAAAATAGGAATAGAGATAGTATTGCACTGTTATTATTGTTGACACGTCATCACTCCCTTCCAAATGCACCCTGTCAGCTGGGCGTTAGAATGCACCTCTGCAGAGGGTTAAGATTCCCCAATGACCTGTTGGCCGTGGGTGGCGACCCGTTATGCTTAAGGATAGAACCCAGGTGGCTGAGCAATCCATGACTTGCAATATTCCACTTTAGGTATTTCTTGGGCTAGACGGGCGGTTGGAGAGGCTCCCTCCGATCAATCGGCTGGTCACTTTAAGCCCTAGCACCTATATGATTGCCTCAACCCTATTGCCCTTATAGCAACCCCCAATCCTTATATGGGTACTAGGAGGCGGTGGCTGAGGGTCTACATGTCCTGGGAATGATGTTAAACTCTGATGGTGAGGTTCCAGTTCTGGAGGTTTGGGGAATGTGGAGCACCCCTTAAGGTTAAGGTCTTTGCCACTCTGTTCCGGAGTGGTAGTACCTGTTAGGGTCCCATCTATGGGTTGAATAGAAAAACATGAGTTTATAAACAAAAATGTATTATGTATTAAGAATTACTTTATTTCACAACTTTATCTGCATTAAATGACCCACCGAGGTTGATATGACGTAAAACCAAACAAACCAATCCCTTCCAAATGAGAGCCACTACATTATACGAGTATTGTGCAAAAAACAACAAAGAATAGTGTTGAAGTGAGGGAGTTAATACACTGTTGAATTGAACAACAATAACTAACTAAGCCTAACTGAATTTGTACATGAAGCAGTTGGTATTTATAGCACTCAGGAATATTCTATACTTGTATCTGGGTGATCCCATTCCTTGAGTCCTGATTGGCTGCTGGACTCTGTTGGCTGTGGGTGGTGACCCATGATTCTTAAGGACAGAATCCTGGTGGCTGACACTTCATTTTGGTGCTTAACAAGCTATTTTTATTGACCCTGTATAGGAAAACCAAAAATATTGTTTATCATGCAGCTTTGCAACAAGTTCCAAATAGTTCAATTTGTTAAAAATGTAATAATCTTGATTTAAATCTCTTTCACTCTTTTTTTCTTTTGTTCCTTTCTTTCATTATCATCTTTTCATTATGTTTGATTGGAACAGATTAGTGTTATCGCTTCTGCGCACTCACCCTCTCTCTATATATCTTTCCTCTATGCTCTTTCTTTCTTTCTTATTATATTCTTTATGCATAGCATGTCTTTTTTCTTCCTTTTCTTTCTTTATAATAAAAACATAAAAGCGGAATGGTCCATTATTGCTGAGGTGAAGACACTCATAAGAAAAAGAATTCAGTGGATAAGCAGCACCAGATAATCAGGATTTACATTTTGCATTTGATCTTAGATAATTTCATTTTTAACCATAAGCACACCAGATAATCAGGATTTACATTTTTGCATTTGATCTTGGATAATTTCATTTAACCTCAAGCAGCACCAGATAATCAGGATTTACATTTTGCATTTGATCTGGATAATTTCATTTTTAACCACAAGCAGCACAGATAATCAGGATTTACATTTTGCATTTGATCTTGGATAATTCATTTTTAACACAAGCAGCACCAGATAATCAGGATTTACATTTTTGCATTTGATCTTGGATAATTTCATTTATAACCGTAGCGTGTTGTAGGATGATAACAGTCAGAAGATTAAGGAACAAGAGTATCAATATATAGATTTTAATAAAAACTGTTAATTGTGTGAAAAATATTGTTCAAGTTTAATAGAATTTGATATGTGCTCAATGCATAAAGTGTGATTATTGGTCCAAAAATTAATTCAAGAGTCACTGGAAAAATAACAATGTAGACACGGACAAAAAGTTTAAATGTAAATAGCTTATTTCTATGTGGCTTCTGTGTTTGTAATTTTTATAATAGAAAACAAAAAAAAACTTTGCAAAAATAACATTAACCTTTCATGACATTTTATCTCTTTAAAACCCAAATATGACAAATGCTTGTACTGACCTCATTTTATATGTCAAGGTCACTGGATTATTTTAATCTTAAAATGTCATTCACTTAAAATATTTTTGATTATATATACTACTTGGTTTTTACAAGCAAATTCAAACATTGAACATGTAAGTATGAGCCTGTTGGAGGTTAGGGTAGGGGTCATCTAATAGAGCTGGGCAACTGATTGTTTTGTAATGGTTAGCAAGCCTGTTTCATAGGACTATTACCAATGAATAGTGAGTTCGTTTCTCACTGAGTGCCCTAAAATTGTGGACTACTCAATCTAAGTTAAGCTTAGTTTTTTCTTGAATTTATCTTAAGATTAGTGCAGGTGTCATCTACTTGAGTTGGGCAACCTATTGTATTGCAATGTTTAACAAGTCTAACAGGACGATTACCAATGAATAGTGAGTTCGTTTCTCACTGAGTGTACCAAAATTGTGGACTACTAAATCTAAGTTAAGCTTAGTTTGTTTTTTTTTAGTGCAGAGGTTATCTACTTGAGTTGGGCAACCTTTTGTGTTGTAATAGATTGCAATTATATATAACTTGACCAAGGACCCAATAGTCTTGCTTGCTAACCATTGCACACACGATGCACCCATGAGGTTTGAATTTGAGCCGCAAGGTAAAGAAAAGGAAATTTTCTATATGCTTCATCTTCATCCAGTATTATTGAAGATATCCAGTTGAAGGATAGGATGCATGGATTCATGCTTTTACAAGGGTATTTATCTGCTCCGTTATCTGGGGCAAAAGAATACCTGAAATGTACATCTGCAAAAGGGTACCACCAACCCCTCAGTGGGTCACCTGTTGCTTGTTGGTGCCAACCCATGATGCTTAAGGATGGAACGTTGGTGGCTGACATGTAACACTCCACTTTGCTCCTTAGTTAGGCTAGACGGGCGGTCGGAGATACTCCCTCAAGGTCATGTCAGGCCCTAGCACCTGTATGATTGTCCCAAACCTATTACTGTTATGGCAAGCTCTCAACACTTTTCATCATATATGTGCTAGAAGGAGGTGGCTGAGGGTCTTAGTGTCCTGGGTCTGATGGTGAGGTTCCAATTCTTCATGATCATTACTCCCAGGTCCACTCTGACCCAGAGTGGTAGTACTTGTCAAGGTCCCATCTATGGATTGAATAGAAAAAATTCAGTTTGAAAAATAAATTTGAATACTCATCAAGCATAAATTGAACACAACGTTTTCGGCATAAAATAACCCAACAAGGGTTGACATGCTGGAAAATCCAACAAACCAAACCAAATGAAGAGTATTATGGAAATTATGTAGTTTTTTTGTGTGTTGAATTCTTTCTTATTTAAAAATTCCCAAAGCCAATATTTCTCTGGGCTGTCGTGTCAGCTGAAATGGAATGAAGGAGGAATTATTTTTATTAACTGTCTGCAAAACAATTGAGGCCTATTTTGTATTTTACTCTGTAATTTTTACTGCTGGTTTGAATCCATTATACCATTGAAAACTTTCTTTTGCACATAAAGTGTATTTTCTCTCTCTCTACTCTTCAAAATTATATCTATCTTCCAATAACATCAAAACATTAAAAAACGGTCTCAGTTGTGTGTGGAATGTAACAGAAATAGTTGCTTAAAACCATATGATTCTATATAAATTATTAGAATTGGATAGGAATACTTGAAAACATACAACTGTATGCAAATTTGTATTAATTAGGAATACTTGATATCTACAGGAACTGTGTGCTTTGGGGCCTCCTTTTGTGGTAGAATATTTTCTTTTTTTTTAATAATTTCCAATACAAATGTTTTCTAAGCTGGTCATGTTGACTGAAATGAAAGGAAGCAAGTTTATCTTTTTTCTGTTTTCTTTTTCACACTTGGAAGTCTTTTCTTTTCAAGCATGCTCAGATCGTTCTTCAGTCAAAGGCATTCTGGGAGCTTACTATTTATTTTATTTTGTATTTTTTATGATTTGATTTGATTATTTTATTTGTTTTTATTTTATTATTTTCACTTTAATTTATTTTTCAATCCCCATATATTGCAGCTCAGAAGAATTCCTGTTTTATTCTATCAGAGAGATTGATTTCCATTTAATTGAAAACTTGTCTATAGCATTCCTATCAATATAGCATAGGGTCCAAGAGGTGCAACCATAAAGTAGCACTGATACAACTATAGCTTAGAAGAATTGTCGCTTTAACTTGTCAGCAAGATCAGATTTCTATGTCTGACAATCTGTCTATGGCAGACCATGCTTCCCTATAAATGCATTAATATCTCTTTCTGTGGATTGAGATATTGCTACCTAGGTATGTGAATTGTTCCACCAATTTTAGAGGCTGACCATCAAGTGTGGAGATGCATAGCTTCTTTTTTTAACTATTCTTTGTGTAATTTCATTTTCATGATTTTTCATGAAATTTCAGCCTGTAAAACTTCTCTATTTCTTTTTTCTAATTTCAGCCTACACAACATTTGCCATTTCCGAATACATCATTGTCTTTTCTAACATCATGTTTCACTTTATTTGGATGGGCTACGACATGCGCAAAACTGAATGGATTGTGATGGGCTACAGACTCAAATCCTACTATGCTTTGGTTTAAAGGTAAAACCTCCACCACCACCACAAATCTTGAACATCTAAAATTCCAATCCATATTTGCAATGGGCTTTCATTTGAACAAGGCAATGGATCTCTATGAGGGGATGAAAATTTGCTGAACCAATCCAAACATAACATCCATATTTATATTTCATTTTAGTTGAAACAATTGAAAAAAAAAATTTTTTTTTTTTTGAATATCAAAATCAATATTTTTTTTTTTTTCATCAGTCTCGGTCACAAAACTTAAAATTGTTCGATGCTAAATCAAAATTTTGGAAATCAAAATTATTTATTACAGTAAATATATATGAAAGAAACTGACTAGACAGATGTACATTTTTTGAAAAATAATTTATACATATATAAAGAGCAGTTGATGTGTATGTATGTAATCCCGGATGAAACTATGAAAAGTAAATATGTATACACATTAGATATCACCAGTTCTGTGCAAAAATTATGAAAATTTGATTTATAATCGAAGATATTTAAAAATTGAAATATACATAGAAATAGCATTGAAATTCTACTTAAAAATGTCCAGCATTTGTAAATCTCAAAAGTAATCAAATTTGTTTTCCCCCTCTACCTAGGTGATGTTGGGTAGCCACTTCTAATTTATAATATTGGACACCATAACAGAATATAAAATATGCATTTTATTAAAATGTTGATTGAAAAAAAAATCATTTTGCATTTTATAAGGAGAGATGAAACTCTTTTTTAACCGTGATCATTATGAAGTAAAAATTTAGGTTGGTTGAATTTTTATGGCTTGTCAACCCTTGTTTTATTTTATATCAAAGACGTTTTGTTTTATTCCTTCTTTTTGGAGTAACTTCATGTATATCAATAAATTGGTAGAAATAATTTTCATTAACTTCATGTGTATCAGTAAATTAGAAGAAACAATTTCATATGTATTGATAAACTGGTAGTTGACCCTCAGTCATCACCTTCTAGCACCCAAATGATAAAAAAGTAGGGTGTTTGTCATAAGAGCAATTTGAAGAATACAGTTGGGACAATCATATAAATGCTAGGGTTTGACATGACCAAGATTGATTGGATGGAGCCTCCAACCACCTTCTACCCCAAGTAAGGATTGAAGTGGAGGGTTGCATGTCACTGGACCACTTAGTACCTGGGTGAGAGATCACTCAGCCACCACAATCCTGTCCTCAGGCATTACGGATTGCTATGGACAACAGGTGCCCCATTAAGCGGGGGGGGGGGTCTTACTTTTCTGCAGAGGTGCATTCGACATATTCTACAGCCCAGCCAACAGAGCAGATTAAAATTTTAGTATTATCATATAATAATGATAATAATGTAAGTGTTAATTCATTGCTAACAGCCTTACTCTTATAATGCATTAGATTATCAAACAAAGGGTAACCTAACACAGAAATATTCGGTTGGAAACAAAGACAAGTCAATTATTACAATATAACATTTAATCATACAAAGAGGTAACATAGTCCCCATCCCGAACTATAAAAGAGTCACTAGGGGTTCCGAGGAACATAAAGAAAGGTTAAACAACAAAAGGGTGGAAACCACTTACTATTTTTCAGGAGGTCTGGGAACAAAAACAGGTACCATGTGTGTAGCTGCTGAGGAAGTGAAAAGACCATGTCTCACTTCCAACATAGTGTTGGTAAAAAAGCGATTTTTAGGGTTTGTCATGTCACATGACTAAAAGGGACACATAATATGGATAATATGGAAAGACCTTCAGTGTAAAAAGGAGACAATTCTATTTTGTCTCCAATAATAATAATAGTAATTACTTGAACCTCTCATTATTTACAAATGATTATTCATTAGTTAATTGAAACCATATAACTCCTTGAAAAATAGATTGACATCAGCATTAAATAACCCAACAATGCTTGATGTGCCATAAACCAACCAACCAACCAACCGACCAACCAATCATGTGATTTTTATAAAAAGCGCGAAAATTAAAATAAAGAAAAATATAATTAAAATTGATAATGATGATAATTGATAATAATAAAAAATGAATAAAAGTAGTTTTTTATTTTTGTTTTTTTTTTTGTAGTCATTGTTTTAGTCTAGGTTAAAAGTGTGGTAAGCATAACCTGAAGCCAAACATTTTTAGACCTTATTTTTCCAATGCAGGTATCATTGGGGAATGAGAAAAGTTTTATTTGTCTGAATTTTTAAAAGGGGCTTGATAATTTGTATTATTTGGATTTTTCGGACTATTGTACCCATCTTTATTGTTATATACACAACAATTATAAACATGAAGGCTCCTGAGTTCAACAAGAAATACCTGAAGAAGGCCAGAGTGCACATCAGCCGAAACGCAGTGTATATAACAATAAAAATGAGGACAATAGTCTGAAAAATCCAAAAATACAAATTATCAAGCTTCATCTCAAACATAAGAAACACTTGAAGAAGGCCAGAGAGCACATCGTCTGAAACATTGTGTATATAACAACAACATGAGGACAATTGTCAAAAAATCCAAATAATACAAAAAAAAAGTTTTGGTAAATGGGCCAGGTTCGTTTACCAAACTTTTTTTTGTTCCCCAATGATACCTGCATTGGAAAAATAAGGTCTAAAACAGTTTGGCTTCAGGTTACTCTTAACGTGTTTTAACTGAAACTATTTTGGTTCTCTCAGTTTTATTGTTTTATATTCACTTTTTCAGGAATGTGAGAAAATAAATTCTTTGGGAATATATAAAATCTTGTATAATTTTGATTTTTCGGACTGTTGTCCTCATCTTTATTGTGGTATGTAAAATCATGTTGCATCTGCTGTATCCCCAGCCTTCCTCAGTGTTCTCCGTCTATCCAAGCATAACAATGACCCAACCTGGGAAATCATTTTGAATAGTTTAACTGTTGATCAAACAAGGCATCAAAGAATTTTTTAAGATCTTATTCAAATAATGACATCATAGTTTTTTGTATGCCTATCATTCTGACATGTGTCACAAGGAGCATAACAATCATTTAAAAAAAAAAAGTTACTACAATTCATTCAAAAGTAATCATCTGGAATGTTATTGCTCTCAACTAGGCTTATTTTAAGGGCAAGCTTATATTAAAATCATCCTGAAAAAGACAGGTAATCTTATTTTGGGAAAACAGTACTTATGGAAGGAGTCCCCATGGTGTAATGGTTAACATGCAGACTACGACATCATAGTAAGTGTGTTTAAACTCTTGTCGCACTATTACGATCACTTTCGGGTTAACGCTCTAAGGGGAAATATTCTGTCATCATTCAATAGTTATAAAATTATTGAAAAATACATCACTAATTAGGACTGAGCTTAGTCTAGTAGTGACCATGGATTTAAAAGTTTTGAATTCAGAGTTTTCCTTCTCCTAGACCGGTTTCCTCACCAAGGTTAAAGAGCCCAGTTTGCCCTACTCATAGCTGGTAGTTGGATTCATACTTTTCCCAAGTGTATTCGCACCATGTGAACTGTAGTTTCATCCAGGATTTGAACTCGGTTCGACAAATCTATTTCCTAGGACTAACCATTACACCAAGCACCTCCAATTTATCTTCCTTAAGAATTTTTTTTCCTAGCAGTAGGAAAAACTGCAACATTTTTTTTTTTTTGTTCAAACAAACCCAGTCGACCTTGTCAGTGCTTGCTCAGCCAGAGGAACTCTGCAGCTGGGAACTTTGAAAACTGGTTGAGACAAGAACTGATAAAATAAAATGGTAATTTATGTTTTTGCATAATTTTTGCAACTCGGTTACTGTACCACCCGAGTAACATGTACTCTTCAAGAAATGGACAATCTATTTCTTGTTTTGCACAGAAATTATACAGTAAAGTCAAAATTTAGAATAAACATTTTGACTTGAGCTTTGAATTTGAGAAATTATTCTCAGGCGTTGATTAGTCCGTTAGAACAGCAATCTATTAATCAACTGTCAACGCCACCTGGTGTCTGAATAGAATTAAGTCTTAATTTGTTTTACAAGTTTTTCACTAGGGAGAATTTTGGTCATATTACTGCAGTTATCCGAACTAAGTTTGGGGTTGTCTTTCATAGGTCCTCCAAGTTAATTTTGGATTGTACTACAATGGTTCTCTGAGCTAATTTTGTGGTTGTCTTTCATAGATCTCCAAGCTAATTTTGGGATTGTATTTTAGTGGTCCTCAGCTAATTTTGGGGTTGTATTACAGTGGTTTTCCGAACTAATTTTGGGGTCGTATTTCAACAGTCATCAGAGCTAATTGGGGGTTGTATTACAGTTGTCATCCTAGCAAATTTTGGGCTTGTGTTTTAGCAGTTATCCGAGCTTATTTTGGGTTCATATTTCAGCGGTTCTCCAAATTTATTTTGGGGCAGTATAACAGCAGTTCTCCAAGCTAATTTTTGGGTTGTATTACCATGGTTCTCCAAGCTAATTTTGGGATCATATTACCACGGTCTGGGATCATCCACGGTTCTCCGAGCTAATTTTGGGATCATATTACACGGTTCCCAAGCTAATTTTGGGATCGTATTATATCCATTTTCAAAGCTAATTTTGAGATTGTATTTTAGTGATTATCCAAGTTAATTTTGGGGACGTATTTCAGCGGTTTTCCAAGCTGATTATAATCATCAGTCTAGGAGGAAGAAAATTTCAAACCTGTTAAACTCAACTTAAGAAATTGACTTCGTGTCACACCTGCCTTTTTTTTTCAATGCATTGTAGGTATCAAACAAAGACTGTCACTTGATCCCAGAAAGGATCCAGGAACAACCTTCATCAATATCCCATAATGCTATTATTGAAAAAAATAAGTAAGGAAAATAAATTAAATTCATTATTGGGTTATTCTTGCATATAAGCCATAAAAAACTTCCTGTCTGAAATAAATAACCACGGATATTGCTTTCTGGGAAAAATTAATCTAATCTATAAATAAAAAAAAAAAACCCATGTCAGTCATTTTTAATGCAATGTCTCCTGCAAGGAAAAAGATGTTGGATGTGCTTATTTGGAACTATGTCCTTTCTGGATTTAATACTGAACTGGATTGTGTAATCTTTATTGACTTGGGACTTGATACCCATTAGGCGATGACTGGTATTGAACCTGGAACCTTGCAATTCTGAGGCAGGTGCCTCTACCGACAGAGCTAAACTGGCTCCAAATTATAATAATGTTATAAAAATCAGAGAAAATTGGATTGTCAGAGATCAGAAACTAATGCAAGCATTAGCACTAGACAAGGAGACTGTTTTTGCATCTGATGTGGAGTGCCATACCTACCATTAGCTCCCCACTTTACTGCACAAATCCAAACTGTTTATTCATGTACTGAGTTGGCGAACACCCATATCGAACCATGAACCTTGTGGTTCCTAGGCAGAGATGTACTAGCTGAAAATCTGTCCTCAGTATTTTGAATGACATAAATCAACCATAAATTTGAGGTTCTAATTTTTATTGCTACAAAAAAACACAGACATAAACAGAATTCTTTTTTGAGAGGAATTATAAGTCAATAAATGTTATTGAAAGGTTAATGTTTATATATGGCTCCCAGTTAGCCATTGCTGATATCACAAATATAAAGACAATTTTTTTTCTAGATTTTTCACTGATGAAAAAAAAAAAGAAGAAAAAAAAAAGGCCTAAAGAAAAAAAAGCATAAAATTAAAAGGTTATAACTTTCAATTCTGTCTTGGAAATTTTCAGCTAGATGTCTACTTTATAGGGTTAAAAAAAGATTAAGATCTGGTTTAGCTAACTTGATGGACACAAAGTGAGGGTCCAGTTTAGCATTGTAAATTGGACTCCTCACACTAAAACTTGTTGACTATGTATTGGAACACAATATGTACCACAATGTATATTACTGATGGTATATATATGTACCATTGCAAATTTCCCTTCTTTTTTTTTTAACAATATACAAAATATATACTTTCATAATAATATAGCAATATCACATATACTACTTAAAGAAGGTGGAAAATTATTCTAACTAGAACTTTTATTTTATTTTTAATGATATGAAATAAAACAAAAATAGGAATCCATTCACAGCCAAATAAATATGCATATTTATTTATTTATATAATTTATAACCTGTTACAAATCATTTTTATATTACATATTGCTATTATATCATAATATATGAAATAGATAGAAATCATAAATATATCACAGATAAATACATGCACCAAGTGTGTACCAACAAGAACACAGTCAATTTACCATTACTGTACACATGTTGGTATTATACTATACCACAGAGGCATGGTTCATTATCATTCACTACATATACCAGCAATACTTTCAAAAACTGATGCAATAAAGGAAATGTGGCAACGTCAGTGAGGATAAAATTACCATTTGAGCAAACGTAGGCAATGTGTTCAGTTGGGAATTTAAAAAAATAAATAAATAAATAATATGCTCTGGGCAGTGGATTTCAAACTGTGGTCCAGGACCACAATAGAACCGCAAACACTGCAAGAGTGTCTTAAAATTTATATATACAATTAGCGATAGAACTGCAAATTTGTATTTTTAGTTAACACTAATGAAAATGCAGTTTAAAGAACAATCACTTTAATAATTTTGGCTTAGCGGAGTTCAGTGTATCCATTGCTGTTACAAAAAGCAGTCAAAATGCTGATACCTTTTGCAACAAGATATTCATACAAACAGCAATTTTAACATTTACCAATATGATAACCAAATAAGATCTAGACTTGTAAAAGGTGAATTTGTCAAAAATATCACAGGAATTGACCAACACAAGTTATTTTACCAGAAGCCAAACACTCCTAAATCAGGTAAGTATATCTACTTTTTTTCTAACATCTGAAGTTTTTTTAATGGCAATGGAATATGATAGACTTATAGCCACCAATTCAATGATTATATTTCAAGCGATCAGTATCCTAGATTATTTAGCTTATGGTAGTCACATTGAAAAGCACCGTTTCCACTAAATCATTAAAGTTAAGCAACAATGAGCCTGTTCAATTCTTATATGGGTAACCATTTAAGCATAGCAAGTATTGTAAGAAACTGAATATCAAAATGACTTGATACAGCATTAAATGACACAAAAAGGGTTGATATGCTGTAAAACAAAACAACAAACCCACCATGTTTATTCAAGAGATCCTTCAACCACTATTATTTTATAACTGTCAGTTTCTGATACATTTTCATAGACACAAAAAAAAATCGGAATTGGTACAATTAAAACTGAATAGTTCATCTATTCTTCTAGTAGAAGGCTTAAAAATTGGAAAAAAAAACTTAAGAAAAAAAAATGCTTACAAAAGTTTATTAAAAAAGGCTTTTGGAAAATTGCTAAAAATGATTTTAAAATACATAAAACTGCCTAAATAAATAAACAAAATGATTACAAAAATTCATTAAAAAAACACCTTTAAAAAAAAAAAAAATCATTTCAAAATGTTTAAAAATTGTTCAAAAATGCTTTAGAAAAAAAAAAATATATATATATATATATATAAATTGATTAAAAGATGCATTAAAGAAATTCTTTTAAAATTTTTTAAAAATTGCTCAAAATGTTGTTTTAAATTTCTACTTTTACAAAACTCCTTAAAAGATGCCTAAAATTTTTTCTTTAAAAATACTTATTCATAATGGGTTAACTTTTGATATTATGAAAATAATAAAATACAAAAAGTGCCTAGACTAGGGATAATCAATTAAGGGGTTAACTAATGATATTCTGAAAAAGTAAAAAATATAAATGTGCCTAAACTTGGATAATCCAATGAAGGAATTAACTAGTTATTTACTGAAGGAAATAAAATATAAAATGTTCCATAATTGGGATAATCTATTAAGGAATTACCTGTGATTTCTGAAAAGTTATTTAATTACATTATACACTTACCTTCAGAAATTAATGATTATTTAATAATGTTATTGAAAGGTTAACATTATATATGGCTATTAAATAAAACTGACTTCAGCATAAATGACCCAACAAGATGTTGGCATACCATAAAGCTTTTACATTCTACAACCATTAACAATATGACTGATAAGATTTGAACTCACATCCCTTACCCTTGGTCTCAAATGGATCTATAGAGACCAATCAGCAGGTGAATTTAAATCTAGTTTACAGGCTGGGGACAGAAGTATAGGGCAATGAATTGTATTATTGATTACCTATTACACACCCTCCCCGCCACTGTATACTACCCCTGGAAAAAATCACGGAATTAGCACAGAATTTTAGACACAGCTTACTGGGAACAACCAATGTTTTCTCACTGCCACAGGGTCGTTAGCAGATCCAGAGTAAAAAAGGCAGACAATTCTGATTTAAGTTAATAACCAGTTCTTGGAACTAATGAAATTCAGAAAAGTTCTTAAGAACTGGGGTGCTGAATCCATTCACTTACTGTATCATAATAAAGAATATGAAGCTAATACACTCTCATTAAGGAATATATTGCTATTAGCTTATTTACTGCAAAATTTTTAAAAAATAATAAGCTGAACATTCTGTCTGCTAATTGAATAATCTTCACCAGGGGTACTAGTTCCATCCTCTGTGATCTGTTTTCTCCATATTGTTTGTTTACAACCTCATAATGGCTCAATTTCTTCGATAAAACATTCCATTATCAATTTTTGACTCATATATCATCTTCTTTCATTCTGCTTTTATTGGCAACTTTCAAATGATTTTCCATTCTACGACCATGATTCAGACAGCAACAAAGAAGAAGCCTCTAATGATGCGAACTTTTTATGAACTGAAATAATGATTGTAGAATGTAAGAAAAAAAAATGGTTGTAGAATGTAAAATAAACAAAAAAAAAAAATGGAAAAAAAAAAAAAAAGATAAATTTAGCCAAAAGTAAAGAATGATAAAACTTCACTTAAATTCAGACAATTACTAATCTATACAAAGATCTGAGTTTTGTATGTATGCTGTCAGCAAAAACAGCACATTATAGCAAGTTTTTGATAGAGCATTTAATGATATATACTAACTTAATAAAGCAATTTTCCAATGAAATAACAGTAGTGTGTGATTTTTGCGATTGTTATTCACCTTATAAAGTAAAGTTTGTGGAGTGGCCTATTGTTGGTATCAGCCAGACAGAGAGGAGTCTATCCCTTTCACTAGCGTTAGACCAGAGAGATTGTTTTTGCATCCACTTTACCTCAAAAATTCAAGCTGTGCTACTCATGCTGGTTGGGAGGACGTTACTGAAACCAGAATCTTGTGGTTTCTAAGTGGATGCTCTACCAACCTGAAATTTCAAAGCAACAAAAGATAAAACGTATGCAGCAAAGTGGAAGTTATAAAATAATTATCAAAAAATAAAAATTAGTTTTATTGCATTGTAAAATTTGATTTAGTTACACTAAGTATTTGTAAGTGTCCTCTTAGCAATCATTAAATATTTTGTGTGTGTGTGTGTGTAATCTATTAAATGTGTATGCATGTGTGTATTTAAACATTGCTGTATGTGTTTATGTTTAAATATTTGGTTTGGTTTCTTTAGTTTTAATGAATATCAACATTCATGGTTATCCAATGCAAAACCATCCTTGTAAAAAACTAGTATACTGTTTAACTCATAGTATTTAAACATCTGTGTGTATGAACATTTATTTAAAATGAATGTGTGTGTGTAATCTATTTAAACATGTATTCGTATGTGTATTAAAAATTTCTGTGTGCGTGCGTGCATGTGTATTTAAACATTTGGATTGTTCTTTGTTTTTAATGGCATATTAACTTTCATGGATTATTCAATGCCAAAGCCATCCTTGTAGAAGAACAGTAGTGGTACTGTTTAACCCATAGCTGGCTATCAAAACATTCTGTGTGTATGAACATTTATCTAAATGAATATGTATGTATCAATTTAAATGTGTGTATGTGTATGTGTATCTTTAAATATCTGTTTGTAATTCATTTAAATGGTAGAACATATGTGTCCATCTATTTTGATATTTTGCGTGTATACGTGTGTGCACATATCCATTTAAATATTTGTGTGCATATATATGTATATATCAATTAATTGGGGTATGCATTTAAATTATGTGTATGCATTCATCTATTAAAATATGTGTGATATGTATGTATGTGTGTGATGCATCCATTTAAATGTGTATATTTGTCTATTGCATCAATAAAAGGTGTGTGTGTCCATTTAAATAGGTGTTCACATGTGTATGTGTACATCTGATTTAAATACTTGTCTGCATGTGTATGGTGTGTATATCCACTTAATGCATGTGTATGTGTGCATTCATTTAAATGTCTGTGTGTGTGTGTGTGTGTGTGTGTATACCTTGTTAATTTGAATACAGGATTACCCCCCAAAAAACAGGCCCCACACAGACTTTCTTGAAAGCCAGGCCTGTTATTTTGGGTCACCCTGTACCTATGTTTAAAGTATATCTCTTTTTCTTCTAATTAATAAAAGTTTGTGAATGCTAAACCTTTCTTTCTCTATGTATGAATAAGTGCATATTCACTGTTATATTCCCTTTCTCTTTACAAACAGTCATTTCTACATCAATAAATTCATCCTAGAAATTGCATATAAATTTACCCTTTCATGATACACATAGAAACACACTTGTTTGTATGTTGTTTCATTCACACCTTTATTTATATTATATTTGTTTCTTGTAAATTGTTCAGAAATTAGGGAGAACCAAAAAAAAAGTGTCTGTGTCTGTGTATATGTTTGCATCCATTTAAATATTTAGGTGTATGTTTACAGCCATAAAAAAATAAACAAGCAAAAAAAAAATTGAGAAAAAATCCTTAATTTAAATATTTAGGTGTATGTTACAGCCATAAAAAAAATAAACAAACAAAAAAAAAGTTTAAGAAAAATCCGTAATTTATTAACCAAAGCGAAATTAAAAATGTCACTATCACTATTTATGAGACTTTCGCTTTGTCCTGACAAATTCTTCAGGAAGAATCCCCGGCCTTGTAGACGAACGACCAACGGCCCACTCGCAGTGTATGCAAAACCCAGCTTATCCCCAACTTCTGCCAAATACTTAAATTTATCAGGGTGCACATACTCCTCGCACACGTATATGCCGCTTTGTCGGCTGCATGTACTGACCCAGGCAAACAGTACAACTCCATATCTCGCAAGTCCTTCATTAGTTTGAAACCTGCTACTGTCGCGCCGACCCTAACATGATCGACGTCTTGGTTACAAGCCTCGATGATTTTTTTACATGTTCCAGGACAGCAAGGATTGTTTGTAGTAGACACGGGGGTCTCGTACAAGCCCTGGAAATTCCCCACCGTCTCTATGTTGGAGCATAAACATCAAGCCGATCGCAGCACGACTTCCAATCCTGGTTGAATGTCTCACTCCGGATTTTCCGGGGACCTGAGGCAGTCGAAGTCGTGTCTCATCGGGGCTTGATGTATGCTCCACAAACATAGAGACGGTGCGCGGAATTCCAGTGGCTTGTACGAGACCCCCGCGCCTACTTACAAACAATCCTTGCTGTCCTGGAACATGTAAAAAAGTCAATCCGAGGCTTGTAACCAAGACGTCGATCATGTTAGGGTTCGGCGAGACAGATGAGCAGGTTTAACAACTATGAAGGCCGAATATTGGAGTTGACTGTTTGACCTGGTCAAGTACATGCAGCGACAAAGCGTCATATACGTGTGCAGGAGTATGTGCACCCTGATAATTTAAGTATTGGCAGGAAGTTGGGGATAAGCTGGGTTTGCATACACTGCCGAGTGGGCCGTTGTACGTTCGTCTTACAAGGCGGGGAATTCTTCCTGAAGAATTTGGTCAAGGACAAAGCCGAAATCTTCATAAATAGTGATAGTGACATTTTTAATTTCGGCTTTGGTTAATAAATTAAGGATTTTTTTCTTAACTTTTTTTTGTTTGTTTATTTTTTTATGGCTGTAAACATACACCTAAATATTTAAATTAAGGATTTTTTTTCTTAACTTTTTTTTGCTTGTTTATTTTTTTATGGCTGTAAACATACACCTAAATATTTAAATGGATGCAAACATATACACAGACACAGACACTTTTTTCTTTGGTTCTCCCCTAATTTCTGAACATTTACAAGAAACAAATATAATATAAAATAAAGGTGTGAATGAAACAACATACAAACAAGTGTGTTTCTATGTGTATCATGAAAGGGTAAATATTATATGCAATTTCTAGGATGAATTTATTGATGTAGAAAAATGACTGTTTGTAAAGAGAAAAAGGGAATATAACAGTGAATATGCACTTATTCATACATAGAGAAAGAAAGGTTTAGCATTCACAAACTTTATTAATTAGAAGAAAAGTGGATATACTTTTAAACATAGGTACAGGGTGACCCAAAATAACAGGCCTGGCTTTCAAAGAAAGTCTGTGTGGGGCCTGTTTTTTTGGGGGCATCCTGTATATCAATTAACAAGGTATAACACACACACACACACACACACAGACATTTAAATGAATGCACACATACACATGCATTTAAGTGGATATACACACACATACACATGCAGACAAGTATTTAAATAGATGTACACATACACATCTGAACACCTATTTAAATGGACACACACACCTTTTTATTGATGCATAGACAAATATACACATTTAAATGGATGCATGCACACACACACATACATACATACACACATATTTAAATAGATGAATGCATACACATACATTTAAATGCATACCCACAAAAAATTAATTGATATATACATATATATGCACACAAATATTTAAATGGATATGTGCACACACATATACACACAAATATCAAAATAGATGGACACATGTTCATAACCATTTAAATGAATTACAAACATAGATATTTAAAGATACACATACACATACACACATTTAAATTGATACATACATATTCATTTAGATAAATGTTCATACACACAGATGTTTAGATAGCCAGCTATGGGTTAAACAGTACCACTACTGTTCTTCTACAAGGATGGCTTTGGCATTGAATAATCCATGAAAGTTAATATGCCATTAAAAACAAAGAAACCAATCCAAATGTTTAAATACACATGCACGCACATGCACACAGAAATTTTTAAATACACATACGAATACATGTTTAAATAGATTACACACACATTCATTTTAAATAAATGTTCATACACACAGATGTTTAAATACCCAGCTATGAGTTAAACAGTACTACTAGTTTTTTACAAGGATGGTTTTGGCATTGGATAACCCATGAATGTTGATATGTCATTAAAAACTAAAGAAACCAAACCAAATATTTAAACATAAACACATACAGCAATGTTTAAATACACACATGCATACACATTTAAATAGATTACACATACACACAAATATTTAAATGATTGCTAAGAGGGACACTTACAAATACTTAGTGTAACTAAATCAAATTTTACAATGCAATAAAACTAATTTTTATTTTTTGATAATTATTTTATAACTTCCACTTTGCTGCATACGTTTTATCTTTTGTTGCTTGTTGAAATTTTCAGTTGGTAGAGCATCCACTTAGAAACCACAAGATTCTGGTTTCAGTAACGGTCCTCGCCAACCCAGCACGTGAGTAGCACAGCTTGGAATTTTGAGGTAAAGTGGGGATGCAAAAACAATCTCTCTGGTCTAACGCTAGTGAAAAGGGGATAGACTCCCTCTCTGTCTGGCTGATACCAACAATAGGCCACTCCACAAACTTTACTTTATAAGGTGAATACAAATCGCAAAAATCACACACTACTGTTATTTCATTGGAAATTGCTTTATTAAGTTAGTATAATATCATTAAAATGCTCTATCAAAAACCTTGCTATAATGTGCTGTTTTTGCTGACAAGCATACATACAAAACTCAGATCTTTATGATATAGATTAGTAATTGTCTGAATTTAAGTGAAGTTTTATCATTCTTTACTTTTGGCTAATTTATCTTTTTTTTCTTTTTTTTTTTTTTTGTTTTTTTACATTCTACAACCATTTTTTTTCTTACATTCTACAATCATTATTTCAGTTCAATAAAAAAAGTTGCATCATTAGAGGCTTCTTCTTTGTTGCTGTCTGAATCATGGTCGTAGAATAGGAAAATCATTTGAAAGTTGCCATAAAAAGCAGAATGAAAGAAAGATGGATATATATGAGTCAAAAATTGATAATGGAAATGTTTTATCGAAGAAACTGAGCCATTATGAGGTTGTAAACAAACAATATGGAGAAAACAGATCACAGAGGATGGAACTAGTACCCCTGGTGAAGATTATTCAATTAGCAGACAGAATGTTCAGCTTATTATTTAAAAAATTTTTTTGCAGTAAATAAGCTAATAGCAATATATTCTTAATGAGAAGTGTATTAGCTTCATATCCTTTTATTATGATACAGTAAGTGAATGGATTCAGCACCCCAGTTCTTAAGAACTTGTTCTTGGAATTTCATTAGTTCCAAGAACTGGTTATTAACTTAAATCAGAAGTTGTCTGCCCTTTTTTTACTCTGGGATCTGCTAACGACCCTGTGGCAGTGAGAAAACATTGGTTGTTCCCAGTAAGCTGTGTCTAAAATTCTGTGCTAATTCCGTGATTTTTTCCAGGGGTAGTATACAGTGGCAGGGGGAGGGTGTGTAATAGGGTAATCAATAATACAATTCATTGCCCTATTACTTCTGTCCCCAGCCTGTAAAACTAGATTTAAATTCACCTGCTGATTGGTCTCTATAGATCCATTTGAGACCAAGGGTAAGGGATGTGAGTTCAAATCTTATTCAGTCCATATTGTTAATGGTTGTAGAATGTAAAAGCTTTATGGTATGCCAACATCTTGTTGGGTGATTTTATGCTGAAGTCAGTTTTATTTAATAGCCATATATAATGTTAACCTTTCAATAACATTATTAATAATCATTAATTTCTTGAAGGTAAGTGTATAATGTAATTAAATAATCTTTTCAGAAATCACAGGTCAATTCCTTAATAGATTATCCCAATTATGGGAACATTTTATATTTTATTCCCTTCAGTAAATAACTAGTTAATTCCTTCATTGGATTATCCCAAGTTTAGGCACATTTATATTTTATACTTTTCAGAATATCATTAGTTAACCCCTTAATTGATTATCCCTAGTCTAGGCACTTTTTGTATTTTATTATTTTCATAATATCAAAAGTTAACCCATTAATGAATAAGTATTTTTAAAGAAAAAAATTTTAGCATCTTTTAAGGAGTTTGTTAAAGTAGAAATTTAAAACAACATTTTTGAGCAATTTTAAAAAACAATTTTAAAAGAATTTCTTTAAGGCATCTTTTAATCAATATATATATATATATATATATATATATATATATATATTTTTTTTTTTTTTCTAAAGCATTTTTGAACAATTTTTAAAAACATTTTTGAAATGATTTTTTTTTTTTAAAGGTGTTTTTTAATGAATTTTTGTAATCATTTTGTTTATTTATTGGCAGTTTAATGTATTTTAAAATCATTTTAGCAATTTTCCAAAAGCTTTTTTAATAAACTTTTATAAGCATTTTTTTTTTTTCTTAAATTTTTTTCTCAATTTTTAAGCCTTCTACTAGAAGAATAGATGAATTATTCAGTTTTAATTGTACCAATTCCGAATTTTTTGTGTCTATGAAAATGTATGCAGAAAACTGACAGTTATAAAATAATAGTGGTTGAAGGATCTCTTGAATAAACATGGTTGGGTTTGTTGTTTTACAGCATATCAACCCTTTTTGTGTCATTTAATGCTGTATCAAGTCATTTTGATATTCAGTTTCTTACAATACTTGCTATGGCTTAAATGGTTACCCATATAAGAATTGAACAGGCTCATTGTTGCTTAACTTTAATGATTTAGTGGAAACCGGTGCTTTTCAATGTGACTACCATAAGCTAAATAATCTAGGATACTGATCGCTTGAAATATAATCATTGAAATGGTGGCTATAAGTCTATCATATTCCATTGCCATTAAAAAAAACTTCAGATGTTAGAAAAAAAGTAGATATACTTACCTGATTTAGGAGTGTTTGGCTTCTGAGTAAAATAACTTGTGTGGTCAATTCCTGGTGATATTTTTGACAAATTCACCTTTTACAAGTCTAGATCTGTATTTGGTTATCATATTGGTAAATGTTAAAATTGCTGTTTTGTATGAATATCTTGTTGCAAAAGGTATCAGCATTTTGACTGCTTTTTGTAACAGCAATGGATACACTGAAACTCCGCTAAGCCAAAATTATTAAAGTGATTGTTCTTTAAACTGCATTTTCATTAGTGTATAACTAAAAATACAAATTTGCAGTTCTATCACTAATTGGATGATATAAATTTTTAAGATACTCTTGCAGTATTTGCGGTTCTATTGTGGTCCTGGACCACAGTTTGAAATCCACTGCCCCAGAGCATATTATTTATTTATTTATTTTTTAAAATTCCCAAACTGAACACATTGCCTACGTTTGCTCAAATGGTAATTTATCCTCACTGACGTTGCCACATTTCCTTTATTGCATCAGTTTTGAAAGTATTGTTGGTATATGTAGTGGAATGGTAATGAACCATGCCTCTGTGGTATAGTATAATACCAACACGTGTACAGTAATGGTAAATTGACTGTGTTCTGTGTTGGTACACACTTGGTGCATGTATTTATCTGTGATATATTTATGATTTCTATCTATTTCATATATTATGATATAATAGCAATATGTAATATAAAAAAAATGATTTGTAACAGGTTATAAGTTATATAAATAAATAAATATGCATATTTATTTGGTTGTGAATGGATTCCTATTTTTGTTTTATTTCATATCATTAAAAATAAAATAAAAGTTCTAGTTAGAATAATTTTCCACCTTCTTTAAGTAGTATATGTGATATTGCTATATTATTATGAAAGTATATATTTTGTATATTGTTTAAAAAAAAAAAAAGAAGGGAAATATTTGCAATGGTACATATATATACCATCAGTAATATACATTGTGGTACATATTGTGTTCCAATACATAGTCAACATGTTAAGTTTTTAGTGTGAGGAGTCCAATTTACAATGCTAAACTGGACCCTCACTTTGTGTCCATCAGGTTAGCTAAACCAGATCTTAATCTTTTTTTAACCCTATAAAGTAGACATCTAGCTGAAAATTTCCAAGACAGAATTGAAAGTTATAACCTTTTAATTTTATGCTTTTTTTTCTTTAGGCCTTTTTTTTCTTCTTTTTTTTTTTTCATCAGTGAAAAATCTAGACAAAAAAATTGTCTTTATATTTGTGATATCAGCAATGGCTAACTGGGAGCCATATATAACATTAACCTTTCAATAACATTTATTGACTTATAATTCCTCTCAAAAAAAGAATTCTGTTTTATGTCTGTGTTTTTTGTAGCAATAAAAATTAGAACCTCAAATTTATGGTTGGTTTATGTCATTCAAAATACTGAGGACAGATTTTCAGCTAGTATATCATCTGCCTAGGAACCACAAGGTTCATGGTTCGATATGGGTGTTCGCCAACTCAGTACATGAATAACAGTTTGGATTTGTGCGGTAAAGTGGGGAGCTAATGGTAGGTATGGCACTCCACATCAGATGCAAAAACAGTCTCCCTTGTCTAGTGCTAATGCTTGCATTAGTTTCTGATCTCTGACAATCCAATTTTCTCTGATTTTTATAACATTATTATAATTTGGAGCCAGTTTAGCTCTGTCGGTAGAGCACCTGCCTCAGAATTGCAAGGTTCCAGGTTCAATACCAGTCATCGCCTAATGGGTATCAAGTCCCAAGTCAATAAAGATTACACAATCCAGTTCAGTATTAAATCCAGAAAGGACATAGTTCCAAATAAGCACATCCAACATCTTTTTCCTTGCAGGAGACATTGCATTAAAATGACTGACATGGGTTAGTTTTTTTTTATTTACAGATTAGATTAATTTTTCCCAGAAAGCAATATCCGTGGTTATTTATTTCAGACAGGAAGTTTTTTATGGCTTTATATGCAAGAATAACCCAATAATGAATTTAATTTATTTTCCTTACTTATTTTTTTTTATAATAGCATTATGGGATATTGATGAAGGTTGTTCCTGGATCCTTTCTGGGATCAAGTGACAGTCTTTGTTTGAAAAGCAGGATGTGACACGAAGTCAATTTCTTACGTTGAGTTTAACAGGTTTTAAATTTTCTTCCTCCTAGACTGATGATTATAATCAGCTTGGAAAACCGCTGAAATACATCCCCAAAATTAACTTGGATAATCACTAAAATACAATCTCAAAATTAGCTTTGAAAATGGATATAATACGATCCCAAAATTAGCTCGGAGAACCGTGGTAATATGATCCCAAAATTAGCTCGGAGAACCGTGGTAATATGATCCCAAAATTAGCTTGGAGAACCATGGTAATAAAACCCAAAAATTAGCTTGGAGAACTGCTGTTATACTGCCCCAAAATAAATTTGGAGAACCGCTGAAATATGAACCCAAAATAAGCTCGGATAACTGCTAAAACACAAGCCCAAAATTTGCTAGGATGACAACTGTAATACAACCCCCAAATTAGCTATGATGACTGTTGAAATACGACCCCAAAATTAGTTCGGAAAACCACTGTAATACAACCCCAAAATTAGCTGAGGACCACTAAAATACAATCCCAAAATTAGCTTGGAGATCCTATGAAAGACAACCACAAAATTAGCTCAGAGAACCATTGTAGTACAATCCAAAAATTAACTTGGAGGACCTATGAAAGACAACCCCAAACTTAGTTCGGATAACTGCAGTAATATGACCCAAAATTCTCCCTAGTGAAAAAACTTGTAAAACAAATTAAGATTTAATTCTATTCACAGACACCAGGTGGTGTTGACAGTTGATTAATAGATTGCTGTTCTAATGGACTAATCAACGCCTGAGATAATTTCTCAAATTCAAAGCTCAAGTCAAAATGTTTATTCTAAATTTTGACTTTACTGTATAATTTCTGTGCAAACAAGAAATAGATTGTCCCATTTCTTGAAGAGTACATGTTACTCGGGTGGTACAGTAACCGAGTTGCAAAAATTATTGCAAAAACATAAATTACCATTTTATTTTATCAGTTCTTGTCTCAACCAGTTTTCAAAGTTCCCAGCTGCAGAGTTCCTCTGGCTGAGCAAGCACTGACAAGGTCGACTGGGTTTGTTTGAACAAAAAAAAAAAAAAAATGTTGCAGTTTTTCCTACTGCTAGGAAAAAAATTCTTAAGGAAGATAAATTGGAGGTGCTTGGTGTAATGGTTAGTCCTAGGAAATACATTTGTCGAACCGAGTTCAAATCCTGGATGAAACTACAGTTCACATGGTGCGAATACACTTGGGAAAAGTATGAATCCAACTACCAGCTATGAGTAAATAGTAGGGCAGACTGGGCTCTTTAAGCTTGGTTAGGAAACCGGTCTAGGAGAAGGAAAACTCTGAATTCATAACTTTTAAATAATGGTCACTGCTAGACTAGGCTCAGTCCTAATTAGTGATGTATTTTTCAATAATTTTATAACTATTGAATGATGACAGAATATTTCCCCTTAGAGCGTTAACCCGAAAGTGATTGTAATAGTGCGACAAGAGTTTAAACACACTTACTATGATGTCGTAGTCTAGCATGTTAACCATTTCACCATGGGGACTCCTTCCACGAAGTACTGTTTTCCCGAAAATAAGATTACCTGTCTTTTTCAG
This sequence comes from Doryteuthis pealeii, assembly GCA_023376005.1. Lineage (NCBI taxonomy): Eukaryota > Metazoa > Mollusca > Cephalopoda > Myopsida > Loliginidae > Doryteuthis > Doryteuthis pealeii. The sequence continues at coordinate 44,688,236 of CM042169.1, forward strand.
GATGATTTTAAGATAAGCTCTGCCCTTAAAATAAGCCCTAGTTGAGAGCAATAACATTCCAGATGATTACTTTTGAATGAATTGTAGTAACTTTTTTTTTTTTAAATGATTGTTATGCTCCTTGTGACACATGTCAGAATGATAGGCGTACAAAAAACTATGATGTCATTATTTGAATAAGATCTTAAAAAATTCTTTGATGCCTTGTTTGATCAACAGTTAAACTATTCAAAATGATTTCCCAGGTTGGGTCATTGTTATGCTTGGATACACAGGAAACACATGAGGAAGGCTGGGGGATACAGCAGATGCAACATGATTTTACATACCACAATAAAGATGAGGACAACAGTCCGAAAAATCAAAATTATACAAGATTTTATATATTCCCAAAGAATTTATTTTCTCACATTCCTGAAAAAGTGAATATAAAACAATAAAACTGAGTGAATTAAAAATAGTTTCAGTTAAAAACACGTTAAGAGTAACCTGAAGCCAAACTGTTTTAGACCTTATTTTTCCAATGCAGGTATCATTGGGGAACAAAAAAAAAGTTTTGGTAAACGAACCTGGCCCATTTACCAAAACTTTTCTTTTATATTTGGATTTTTTTGACAATTGTCCTCATGTGTATTGTTATATACACAATGTTTCAGACGATGTGCTCTCTGGCCTTCTTCGGGTGTTTCTTGTTATGTTTGAGATGAAGCTTGATAATTTGTATTATTTGGATTTTTCAGACTATTGTCCTCATTTTTATTGTTATATACACTGCGTTTCGGCTGATGTGCACTCTGGCCTTCTTCAGGTATTTCTTGTTGAACTCAGCAGCCTTCATGTTGTAATTGTTGTGTATATAACAATAAAGATGGGTACAATAGTCCGAAAAATCCAAATAATACAAATTATCAAGCCTCATTTAAAAAATTCAGACAAATAAAACTTTTCTTGTTCCCCAATGATACCTGCATTGGAAAAATAAATTCTAAAAATGTTTGGCTTCAGGTTATGCTTACCACACTTTTAACCTAGACTAAAACAATGACTACACAAAAAAAATAACAAAAACTACTTTTTATTCATTTTTTATTATTATCAATTTTTTATTATTATCAATTTTTATTATTATCAATTTTCTTTATTTTAATTTTCGACGCTTTTTATAAAAATCACATGATTGGTCGGTTGGTTGGTTTTATGGCACATCAATCATTGTTGGGTTATTTAATGCTGATATCAATCTATTTTTTCAATGAGTTATATGGTTTCAAGTAACTAATGATAATAATCATTTGTAAATAATTAGAGGTTCAAGTAATTACTATTATTATTATTGGGAGACAAAATAGAATTGTCTCCTTTTTTACATTGAAGGTGGGAGGGGGGTCTTTCCCATATTATGTGTCCCTTTTAGTCATGTGACATGACAAACCCTAAAAATCGCTCTTTTACCAACACTATGTTGGAAGTGAGACATGGTCTTTTCACTTCCTCAGCAGCTACGCACATGGTACCTGTTTTTGTTCCCAGACCTCCTGAAAAATAGTAAGTGGTTTCCACCCTTTTGTTGTTTAACCTTTCTTTATGTTCCTCGGAACCCCTAGTGACTCTTTTATAGTTCGGGACGGAGACTATGTTACCTCTTTGTATGATTAAATGTTATATTGTAATAATTGACTTGTCTTTGTTTCCAACTGAATATTCTGTGTTAGGTTACCCTCTGTTTGATAACCTAATGCATTATAAGAGTAAGGCTGTTAGCAATGAATTAACACTTACATTATTATCATTATTATATGATAATACTAAAATTTTAATCTGCTCTGTTGGCTGAGGCTGTAGAATATGTCGAATGCACCTCTGCAGAAAAGTAAGACCCCCCCCCTGCTTAATGGGGCCACCTGTTGTCCATAGCAACCCATAATGCCTGAGGACAGGATTGTGGTGGCTGAGTGATCTCTCACCCAGGTACTAAGTGGTCCAGTGACATGCAACCCTCCACTTCAATCCTTACTTGGGGTAGATAGGTGGTTGGAGAGGCTCCATCCAATCAATCTCTGGTCATGTCAAACCCTAGCACTTATATGATTGTCCCAACTGTATTCTTCAAATTGCTCTTATGAGAAACACCCTACTCTTTTTATCATATGGGTGCTAGAAGGTTATGACTGAGGGTCAACTACCAGTTTATCAATACATATGAAATTGTTTCTTCTAATTTACTGATACACATGAAGTTAATGAAAATTATTTCTACCAATTTATTGATATACATGAAGTTACTCCAAAAAGAAGGAATAAAACAAATACGTCTTTGATATAAAATAAAACAAGGGTTGACAAGCCATAAAATTCAACCAACCTAAATTTTTACTTTATAATGATCACGGTTAAAAAAGAGGTTCATCTTCTCTTATAAAATGCAAAATGATTTTTTTTTCAATCAACATTTTAATAAAATGCATATTTTATATTCTGTTATGGTGTCCAATATTATAAATTAGAAGTGGCTACCCAACATCACCTAGGTAGAGGGGGAAAAACAAATTTGATTACTTTTGAGATTTACAAATGCTGGACATTTTTAAGTAGAATTTCAATGCTATTTCTATGTATATTTCAATTTTTAAATATCTTCGATTATAAATCAAATTTTCATAATTTTTGCACAGAGCTGGTGATATCTAATGTGTATACATATTTACTTTTCATAGTTTCATCCGGATGTACATACATACACATCAACTGCCCTTTATATATGTATAAATAATTTTTCAAAAAATGTACATCTGTCTAGTCAGTTTCTTTCATATATATTTACTGTAATAAATAATTTTGATTTCCAAAATTTTGATTTAGCATCGAACAATTTTAAGTTTTGTGACCAAGACTGATGAAAAAAAAAAAAAAAAAAAAAAATATTGATTCTGATATTAAAAAAAAAAAAAATTTTTTTTTCAATTGTTTCAACTAAAATGAAATATAAATATGGATGTTATGTTTTGGATTGGTTCAGCAAATTTTCATCCCCTCGTAGAGATCCATTGCCTTGTTCAATGAAAGCCCATTGGCAAATATGGAATTGGAATTTTAAGATGTTCCAAGATTTGTGGTGGTGGTGGGAGGGTTTTACCTTTAAACCAAAGCATAGTAGGATTTGAGTCTGTAGCCCATCACAATCCATTCAGTTTTGCGCATGTCGTATCCCATCCAAATAAAGTGAAACATGATGTTAGAAAAGACAATGATGTATTCGGAAATGGCAAATGTTGTGTAGGCTGAAATTAGAAAAAAGAAATAGAGAAGTTTTACAGGCTGAAATTTCATGAAAATTTCGTTGAAAATCAAATTACACAAAGAATAGTTTAAAAAAAGAAGCTATGCATCTCCACACTTGATGGTCAGCCTCTAAAATTGGTGGAACAATTCACATACCTAGGTAGCAATATCTCATCCACAGAAAGAGATATTAATGCATTTATAGGGAAAGCATGGTCTGCCATAGACAAATTGTCAGACATAGAAATCTGATCTTGCTGACAAGTTAAAGCGACAATTCTTCTAAGCCATAGTTGTATCAGTGCTACTGTATGGTTGCACCTCTTGGACCCTATGCTATATTGATAGGAATGCTATAGACAAGTTTTCAACTAAATGGAAATCAAATCTCTCTGATAGAATAAAACAGGAATTCTTCTGAGCTGCAATATGTGGGGATTGAAAAATAAATTAAAGTGAAAATAATAAAAATAAAAACAAAATAAAATAATCAAATCAAATCATAAAAATACAAAATAAAATAAATAGTAAGCTCCCAGAATGCCTTTGACTGGAAGAACGATCTGAGCATGCTTGAAAAAGAAAAGACTTCCAAGTGTGAAAAAGAAAACAGAAAAAAGATAAACTTGCTTCCTTTCATTTCAGTCAACATGACCAGCTTAGAAAAACATTTGTATTGGAAATTATTAAAAAAAAAAAGAAAATATTCTACCACAAAAGGAGGCCCCAAAAGCACACAGTTCCTGTAGATATCAAGTATTCCTAATTAATACAAATTTGCATACAGTTGTATGTTTTCAAGTATTCCTATCCAATTCTAATAATTTATATAGAATCATATGGTTTTAAGCAACTATTTCTGTTTACATTCCACAACACAACTGAGACCGTTTTTTAATGTTTTGATGTTATTGGAAGATAGATATAATTTTGAAGAGTAGAGAAAATACACTTTATGTGCAAAAGAAAGTTTTCAATGGTATAATGGATTCAAACCAGCAGTAAAAAATTACAGAGTAAAATACAAAATAGGCCTCAATTGTTTTGCAGACAGTTAATAAAAATAATTCCTCCTTCATTCCATTTCAGCTGACACGACCAGCCCAGAGAAATATTGGCTTTGGGAATTTTTAAATAAGAAAGAATTCAACCACACAAAAAAACTACATAATTTCCATAAATACTCTTCATTTGGTTTGGTTTGTTGGATTTTCCAGCATGTCAACCCTTGTTGGGTTATTTTATGCCGAAAACGTTGTGTTCAATTTATGCTTGATGAGTATTCAAAATTTATTTTTCAAACTGAATTTTTTCTATTCAATCCATAGATGGGACCTTGACAAGTACTACCACTCTGGGTCAGAGTGGACCTGGGAGTAATGATCATGAAGAATTGGAACCTCACCATCAGACCCAGGACACTAAGACCCTCAGCCACCTCCTTCTAGCACATATATGATGAAAAGTGTTGAGAGCTTGCCATAACAGTAATAGGTTTGGGACAATCATACAGGTGCTAGGGCCTGACATGACCTTGAGGGAGTATCTCCGACCGCCCGTCTAGCCTAACTAAGGAGCAAAGTGGAGTGTTACATGTCAGCCACCAACGTTCCATCCTTAAGCATCATGGGTTGGCACCAACAAGCAACAGGTGACCCACTGAGGGGTTGGTGGTACCCTTTTGCAGATGTACATTTCAGGTATTCTTTTGCCCCAGATAACGGAGCAGATAAATACCCTTGTAAAAAGCATGAATCCATGCATCCTATCCTTCAACTGGATATCTTCAATAATACTGGATGAAGATGAAGCATATAGAAAGATTTTCTTTTCTTTACCTTGCGGCTCAAATATTAATATTCAAAACCTCATGGGTGCATCGTGTGATGCAATGGTTAGCAAGCAAGACTATTGGGTCCTTGGTCAAGTTATATATAATTGCAATCTATTACAACACAAAAGGTTGCCCAACTCAAGTAGATAACCTCTGCACTAAAAAAACCCAAACTAAGCTTAACTTAGATTTAGTAGTCCACAATTTTGGTACACTCAGTGAGAAACGAACTCACTATTCATTGGTAATCGTCCTGTTAGACTTGTTAAACATTGCAATACAATAGGTTGCCCAACTCAAGTAGATGACACCTGAACTAATCTAAAGATAAACTCAAGAAAAAACTAAGCTTAACTTAGATTTAGTAGTCCACAATTTTAGGGCACTCAGTGAGAAACGAACTCACTATTCATTGGTAATCGTCCTATGAAACAGGCTTGCTAACCATTACAAAACAATCAGTTACCCAGCTCCATTAGATGACCCCTACCCTAACCTCCAACAGGCTCATACTTACATGTTCAATGTTTGAATTTGCTTGTAAAAACCAAGTAGTATATATAATCAAAAATATTTTAAGTGAATGACATTTTAAGATTAAAATAATCCAGTGACCTTGACATATAAAATGAGGTCAGTACAAGCATTTGTCATATTTGGGTTTTAAAGAGATAAAATGTCATGAAAGGTTACAATGTTATTTTTGCAAAGTTTTTTTTTGTTTTCTATTATAAAAATTACAAAACACAGAAAGACACACAGAAATAAGCTATTTACATTTAAACTTTTTTGTCCGTGTCTACATTGTTATTTTTCCAGCGACTCTTGAATTAATTTTTGGACCAATAATCACACTTTATGCATTGAGTACATATCAAATTCTATTAAACTTGAACAATATTTTTCACACAATTAACAGTTTTTATTAAAATCTATATATTGATACTCTTGTTCCTTAATCTTCTGACTGTTATCATCCTACAACACGCTACGGTTATAAATGAAATTATCCAAGATCAAATGCAAAAATGTAAATCCTGATTATCTGGTGCTGCTTGTGGTTAAAAATGAAATTATCCAAGATCAAATACAAAAATGTAAATCCTGATTATCTGGTGCTGCTTATGGTTAAAAATGAAATTATCTCAGATCAAATGCAAAAATGTAAATCCTGATTATCTGGTGCTGCTTATGGTTAAAAATGAAATTATCTAAGATCAAATGCAAAAATGTAAATCCTGATTATCTGGTGCTGCTTATCCACTGAATTCTTTTTTCTTATGAGTGTCTTCACCTCAGCTAAATAATGGACCATTCCGCTTTTATGTTTTTATTATAAAGAAAGAAAAGGAAGAAAAAAGACATGCTATGCATAAAGAATATAATAAGAAAGAAAGAAAGAGCATAGAGGAAAGATATATAGAGAGAGGGTGAGTGCGCAGAAGCGATAACACTAATCTGTTCCAATCAAACATAATGAAAAGATGATAATGAAAGAAAGGAACAAAAGAAAAAAAAAAAAAGTGAAAGAGATTTAAATCAAGATTATTACATTTTTAACAAATTGAACTATTAGCAATAGCTCTTAAGTAAACATATGAAACATTGTAATAATTAAATGATCATGCTGTGGTATATCCACAGGTCATGCTAGTAATGATATAATTTGTCTATTTGGAACTTGTTGCAAAGCTGCATGATAAACAATATTTTTGGTTTTCCTATACAGGGTCAATAAAAATAGCTTGTTAAGCACCAAAATGAAGTGTCAGCCACCAGGATTCTGTCCTTAAGAATCATGGGTCACCACCCAGCAGCCAATCAGGACTCAAGGAATGGGATCACCCAGATACAAGTATAGAATATTCCTGAGTGCTATAAATACCAACTGCTTCATGTACAAATTCAGTTAGGCTTAGTTAGTTATTGTTGTTCAATTCAACAGTGTATTAACTCCCTCACTTCAACACTATTCTTTGTTGTTTTTTGCACAATACTCGTATAATGTAGTGGCTCTCATTTGGAAGGGATTGGTTTGTTTGGTTTTACGTCATATCAACCTCGGTGGGTCATTTAATGCAGATAAAGTTGTGAAATAAAGTAATTCTTAATACATAATACATTTTTGTTTATAAACTCATGTTTTTCTATTCAGCCTATAGATGGGACCCTAACAGGTACTACCACTCCGGAACAGAGTGGCAAAGACCTTAACCTTAAGGGGTGCTCCACATTCCCCAAACCTCCAGAACTGGAACCTCACCATCAGAGTTTAACATCATTCCCAGGACATGTAGACCCTCAGCCACCGCCTTCTAGTACCCATATAAGGATTGGGGGTTGCTATAAGGGCAAAAGGGTTGGGGCAATCATATAGGTGCTAGGGCTTGATGTGGCCAGCCGATTGATCGGCGGGAGCCTCTCCGACCGCCCGTCTAGCCCAAGAAATGCCTAAAGTGGAATATTGCAAGTCATGGATTGCTCAGCCACCTGGGTTCTATCCTTAAGCATAACGGGTCGCCACCCACGGCCAACAGGTCATTGGGGGAATCTTACCCCTCTGCAGAGGTGCATTCTAACGCCCCAGCTGACAGGGTGGCATTTGGAAGGGAGTGATGACGTGTCAACAATAATAACAGTGCAATATCTATCTCTATTCCTATTTTACTTCAAGAGGCTGGAATCTGGTTGTTGGGTTTATGTTGAGTTAGCTGGCATTCTTTGCTTTTTGAGTCCTGAACAACTTGGGTGTCCAGGGGGATATCTTGCTTTGTGCCATTTATATTTTTTAATAATAACACAAGGCGTTCTTATTTTTTTCTAATATAGGGATTGGCCCCTATATTTTTACGGCATGTGGAATTGACCAAATTAAAATAATTAAGTTTTCTTAAATAACTAGCTTTACAATGGTATGTCATGAGTTTAGGATTAGGTAAACAAAAGAGAATCGAATGAATATTAGTTTAGAAATATTTTAGGAACAATAGAAACAATGGTTTAAATTCATCCGATAATTTACGTCACCAGAATTCCACAGATATCAAAATCATTCGATATTGCATCATTGCAAATCACCTGATATTTGAGGAATATTTTAGCTTAAGGAACATGTAGACAATGAATAATTAAAATTATAAAAAGGCCCATAGAGCTGGAAAAACTTCAGAGAGGGAGACACAGAGACAGTGAGGAGCTTTCGCTCTTCCTGACTCAACAGAGTTGGAGAGGATGCTCCTAACTCGATATATTTATTTTGTTCCCAAGTCAAAAAGTCTTGGGTGAAAGACTTACGTCTCACCCAGCCTCTGTCTCATTCCAAACTGACCTTACATTCTCTCCTCTCACTACCACTCTTCCACACTTTGCCATGTGACATATCTTGACCGGTAAGAAATCGCCATGTGGCATTGTGCTGTCTCATCTAAAAAACTTTCCATTTTACCTACATGTAAAGTCTCACATTCCTGTTTTTTTCCATTCTCTTTCTCCCCTTATTATGTTACACTTGGCTTTTTGTCACAGCTTCAAATAGTTAAGTTGTTACAAATGGTTTGGTTTATTTTACGGCATATCAACCTTGGTTGGTTATTTAATGCCGACAGTTTTTAAATAAATTAATTCTTAACGAGTAGTCAAATTTTTATTAAAAAATTCTTCTATTTAATCCATAGATCGGACCCTAATAGGTATAACCACTCCAAATCAGAGAGGACCAGAGAGCAATGGTGATGAAGGGGTGCTCCATATTCCCCAGAGCTCCAGAACTGGAACCTCACCATCAGTTAGAGTTTAACGTCATACCCAGGACATAAAGACCCTCAGCCACCACCTTCTAGCACCCATATGATAAAAAGGGTTGGGGCTTGCCATAATGGAAATAGGGTTAGGGACAATCATATAGGTGCTAGGGTTTGACATGACCAGCTGATTGATCAGAGGGGCCTCTCCGACCGCCCGTCTAGCCTAAGTAAGGACCAAAGTGGAGTGTTGCAGGTTATGGACTGCTCAGTTACCAGGGTTCCATCCTTAAGCATCATGGGTGGCAACCCATGACGTCACAAATGGAATTAGGATCCACTGAGTTTTAGTACTTAGCAATCAGTATTTTTATTTCTCTGATATCCAGAATTCTGTTGAGTCAACGTTGGTAAATTTGTGATTGGGTCTCTGGCCCAATCACAAAATGCACTCCAGTCTTCGAAGTTCTCGTTCGATTATTTGCTACTACCACCTCCATCATCACAATCTTCTTCGTGTACGCTGGTCTCTTGATTCAGCTCTGGCATTCTTTGAAAAGTCATTGTGCCCACCTCCAAAATGCCCACCTCCAAAATAAATGGCCAACCTTCCGTGTACGACGGCATGTTGATCCATTTTCGACTTTTGAAATTGCCTGGGGAGAGATTGGTGATGATATCTCGCCAGTTTCTGTTCACAAACGTCTGATAGGGCGTACCTTAGACTTGTTTGCCATTATCCAAAGCTGAAATAGCTTATGTTGAATTAAAAACAAATTCTGATGCAGGGTCGTCTACAAAGTGTTTCTTCACTGACTGCAGTCTCGCGTAGGCCAACTACTTCACCCAGCACTCCACTCACTTCAGTTATTTATGGGCATAATACCCCAACATCCGGGCACATCAGTCGAACCTTGCACCCGTGCAACGCACAATTCTCGTGCATTTGAATGGACGCGTGTAGGCCCCCAACATTCAGGCACCTGAATTGCACCTCGTGCCCATCCAGCACCTAAATCACATTTCTTTGCATTCAGGAGGGCGTGGGTTCGACTCTGGCAAGCAAGACAATGTCTTGCTCTTTTTCTAAATGAGTACGGTAGTAACCGTTCCCCCGTCACAGTTTTCAACATATTGTCAAAGGGCAGTTCAATCCATACGGACTTCTCTACATCATCTTCAAGAAATGGAGTAACTATGACTTTCTTTAGTCATAGTTTACTGGCGGCCACCTTCTCGTGGTACTCCTGGGCAATGGACTGTCCCCGAGATTATTATGTGGTTCGCTACTGATATGATTGGGTGCTGACTAGCTAAGCATCGCCGGTGGGTCATGGCACCCCCCAGTGTTCACCCTTGGGAGGTAGCTACCAACCCCCTCCCATTGTATAACCTTCTGGGATCATTGAAAAGAATATAAATAGTATAGAGGCTACTCAAAGTTCTGAAGTTGACGGACCCTCTGGGGCAGGGAGCTGCAGAGGTAATGGCAAATGCTCCATTTGCGATAAAATTTTGAGGTCTCTTGGATTTATTCAAATTTCGAATTTATCGTAGCACTCCTGGGGGCTAATTGCGGTGATCTGGGGAACCGGGTTGCCTACTGCCTAAGAGTTAACTCAGGTTCCTAGTAGTCTAGGCCCCAAAACTATCAATCCTCTTTTGTAGTTTCTTTAAATCACCATACAACTTTGCTACAGTAGTTTTCAAAAATACAGATATATTTTAATATGCAGGAAACTTTATTAAATAATCGCAGCACTCCTGGGAGCTAACTGGTTTGGTTTGTTTTACGGTATATCAATCTCAGTGAGTGATTTAATGCCGATAAAGTTTGAAATAAATTCAGTCTTATGGGTACTCAATTTTGTTATAAACACATTTTCTATTTAACCCATAGATGGGACTAATAGGTACTACCACTCCGGGTCAGAGTGGACCTGGGAGTAATGGGGATAAAGGGGAGATCCACGTTCCCCAGACCTCCAAAACTGGAATCTCACCATCAGATAGAGTTTAACGTTATTCCCAGGACATATAGACCCTCAACCACTGCCTTCTAGTACCTATATGATAAAACAGGTTGGGGCTTGCCATAATGGCAATAGGGTTGGGGTAATCATATAGGTGCTAGGGCTTGACGTGACCAGGCCTCTCCGACCGCCTGTCTAGCCCAATAAAAGGGCCAAATTGGAGTATTGCAAGTCATGGACTGCTCAACCACCTGGGTGCTATCCTTAATCATCACAGGTTACCACCCATGGCAAACAGGTGGCCCTATTGGGGGAGTCTTACCCCTCTGCAGAGGTACATTCTAACACCCAAGTCGACAGGAGGGGAGCTAACTAGGGTGATCTGGGGAACCATGTTGCACACTGCCAAGAATTATCAAACTAGCTCCTTTGTAATCTACCCACAAATTATTTTATTAGGTTCTAAGTAAAATCAAATTTTGAACAAGTGCCCATCCTGTAAGAAAAGTTAATGTCATAAACTCAATCTCTTACATTTCCTTCCAGCTTCTTCCACCAATGCCCCCATACCGTTTAAACTCTCTTCGTCTCCCCTAGACAGTACTGGCCTCAAAAACAGTCAAAATATCTGTGGATATTAAACAAATGTACTTTTTGAGACTAGTTGGTTTTTCAATTCTGCTGTGTCATGATCAAAATGACAGTCTTTGCACATTCTGAGGAAATGTCTACTTTGAGGTCTCAGCAAAGCCTGTTTTTTGTTTTTTGTTTTTTTTCATTAGTGGTTCAGGAAATTAATAGCAAAACTAGTGTATGTATCTCCTCCTTTACCTTCGTTTTTATCTATGTTCCAAATCTGAGAAATCATTTTACCAGACCTTCCTACAGAACTTATATATATATATATATTATATTATATTTTTTAGGGTAGGTTGATTTTTGATCTGTAACCTTTTCCATGTGGTGAAAGTTGCAAATAAAATTAAATTTACCACTCAAATTCTTTTTCTTCAAATCTTTTGTCTTCATTGAGGAAATGAATTTCAAAGACTAAATTCTCATTAATTTGGTGATACTCAAAATTAATGTAGGTCAAATTAAAACGTGCTTTTTAAGAAAACAAATGTAGAAATATGTTAATTGATATTTTTAAAATTGCAATATCCATAATGTTCTCAATAAATCAAACAAAAGTTGTTGTTTGTTAATTAAACACTGTAATATTTTATTCAATACAAATAATTATGAATAGTGGATATTTTTATTCTTGTAGAAATTATCTCCCTTTAACTTGTTGAATCTTATATCAAAATTAAATTGAATTAGACATTTAAAAAAAAAAAAAAAAGACCTTAAAAATCATTTTTATTTTTTAAAGGTTATTGTCCTTTCATTCACAACACTGCATTGTTAACTTAACATTTCTTCCATTTAACTTTTATCATATTTTTCTAATTTCATTTTTAACTCTGAATTTCATTCAATTTGTACAATTTTCTGATAACATCATACAATACATTTCTTTTCAGATATTTCAATAAAATAGTTTGAAAATACACCTTCAAGATTGAATTAATCAAGAGTAATGTTTCTTTCAGTCTAGAAGCCAGCCTTAATGCCTTCTCTTAAACTTACAGACTATGAGAATTTTCAAACCAAGTACTGATATTGAAAAAATATCATCTTTGATTAAATGCAAAATAGATAGCCTATAAATCAGTCAAGATGGTGACTTTGGCCATTAGGCTAATGTGTTCATAGACATTGCTTACCCACAAGAAATGTCTGCCAAACTTCACAACCTTATTAAGTTAATTATTAAAATATATTGCAGTTGGCTGGTTTGGAATCAAAATAAATAACAGTTTCCATAATGAGCAACTGTATATTTTAAAATGATCAAAAGATTTAAGTCAGTTAAAGTCCAAGACCATCCTTTGATTCTCAATCAATCATTGCTGTTCATCGTATCCAATAATGACACTGTAGGCGTTATTTTCGTATTCGTCTGGGGAGTTGTCTGCCCGTTTAGTTTCGCTGGTTCCCGCTAGGGGTCTTTGATATTTAAGCGGCTGATTTGAACGTCTCTTTCTCTTTTCCTGTTGCTCGATTTTACGAGACACCATGAGGTAGTCTTATGACCACCCTCTTCTCGTTGGGGCTTCGGCCCTTAACACTGGCCACTCACTACTAGTAAGTCTCTTGTACGATATATGACTATCTTTATTCATGTATCGTAACTATGTTTATGTTTATTTTTTTTTTTTTTTTTTTCGGTATCTCCTTGACACCTAAATATCTTGTATTTTTACCATTCATGGAATGTGTCATTATCTCTACTCTTGTATATGTATTTATACTACTTATGTATGTATGTTCATTGTACACCTAAGTATTATGTACCCTGGTTATTCTGTGCTGTATATTAAATGTTTTGTCCTTCAACCTTTGTCGGATTTTAATCTGCAAGTATTATCACTTTGAATCTTACAACACCATGCAAATCATTTTCCTCCATTTAATCGTCTCTGGTTGTGTCTTGCCAACTGCCTATGGGGATGTTCAAGTCCTTCAGGTTTCTCTTGATGTTGTCTTTGTACCTTAGCTTGGTCTACCAATTCCACGTGATCCCTCTCTCAGTTGAGAGTACAAAATCTGCTTTGGTAGTCTGTCATCCCAAGTCTGTTTAAGTGGCCAGCCCATCTCAGGTTGTGTTGGACAAGATTCCGTGCATGCCTGGGAGTCCAGTTCTCTTCAGGATGGTTCTTTTGAAAAACTCTGCCCACCTTGACATTTAATAACTTTGATTCTAAGAGTTCTTATATGGAATAATAATTGACACTATATATTAAACATAATCACTAGTCAAAGTTGGTAAAATCTTTGCCTTTAGGTGTTTTGGAAGATAATCAAAATAAATGATCCCTTAATTTGTGTCCACCACCATCCATGTTCATGTTCATAACATAAAAAAATATTTTGATTTTCTAATTTTTTAAAAAATGTTATTACTGCTACAGTTTATTCAATGAGGTAAAAAACAGCATATTGGAGGTATTGAAGGTGATGGGGAGCAAGAAGATTTTTAATTTGAATTCTCGTTATAACATTTAATTTGTTTTATTTTAACAGAATAAAATGACATTTTCTGGTTTGAATATTGAAATTGTTAAATTTATCTCGATTGGACATTTGGATGTTTTTGTTTTACGGCATATCAACCCATTTCAGGTTATTTAATGCTGAATCAAGTCATTTTGATATCAGGGTTGCTTACAGTAGGAGCTGTTGCTTAATTGTCACCTATCAAAAGTATTGAACGGGCTCATTATGCTTAACTTTGGAAATCGGGTGCTTTCAACATTGACTTGACCATTAATCCTAAATTTTCTAACCAAATTCGAGGCCAAAAAAACAAAGACAAAAAAGCATTTTTTTGTGTACTTTAGCAGACAATCTTAATGCTATTGCCTCAAAACAATAGTGCAAGTAAGAGATCAAATTTTTGGTATCAGTATTCATTTATACCAACACACAACTTTTGCTGTTTGAGAGAAAAAAAAAGTGAAAAATCAACCTACATTTTATATATGTATATATATATATATATATATATATATATATTATATATATATATATATATATATTTGATTGCACAGCCCAGGCATTTTTTGTCTACAAATTCTGTTCTCAATCCTGAATAGAGGATACAATATCAGTCTGAAAATTGGCTGATGAATTTGCCATAGCTGATTTGTTCCCAAGTACTTTCAGCTCCTTCACAGGCCATCATCAGGGGCAATTGCAAAAACAAATATAACATTGGAATGTTGGGCTGTGATATGTTTTAATGTTTATTTTTTTTAAATAATATTTTTCTTTGGCGTAATAAATTTATTAACTTAAATGTTTGTGGTGAACTTATTACATAAGAGTATCTGAAGCTGTGTCATACATGAAATTTTTAGCTTTCAACACAAAGCAAAAAAAATCTACCAAGTGACAGCTTGTAACTCAGGGTGGTGTAAGTTCAAGGTACAACTAATATATATATATATATATATATTACACACTCACACTCACACATACTTTAGGAATAAATATTGAAAGATAATAATAATTAGCTTATAAAAGGAGTCAAAGTGTAAAGTCGTTTGTGTTCCAACTCCACAGCCCTGATAATAGTATAGCAAATATGATCCGTATGAGTGGCCGGCCCTAAACCTGATTTGACACCATGTGACTTATTTCTTTGGGGTTGGTTGAAGGAGCAAGTCTACTCTATGAAACTAATGACTTTGGAAGAACTTGATGTGATTCCCGAGCAGCTTGAGAGGCTGGAGGTGATTCTGGTGCCCATATTTAGAATTTAAAATAAAACGTATGTTATGCATGTTCTTCTCAATCATTTTGTGTAAAAATAATGATTCAGAAATTAATATATTTTTAAATAGGGAAGGGAATTACTTTACAATGGATCCGAATACCACTGGGTTGTCAGACCTGTCCGCCTGTGGGTGACCCTACCGGAATTTAAGTTCTGACGCCATTGGCGTCTGACACTACCAAATTTATACAGCCCTAACCATGACAAGGAGGGGGTTCGACTTTAGAAATAATGTGCTAGATGGCTGTTGAGCAAAGAGCTTCCTTCGCCCTTTCACAGATCTGTTTCGTAGTCGGATCATTGGCAACTAAACTGGAAAACCCACATATTTTGTCTGGGGGTGGTTAGACACCCTGCATAATGAAAAACAAGACCGGATGACAATTAAAGTAAATTGTTTGAAAATTTAAAAAAGAAAGAAGATATTAAAGAAAAAGATCTTTATCTCTCTCTT
>CM042169.1:44704002-44741502 GCA_023376005.1 Doryteuthis pealeii
AACCTTACTTGATCGAACTTGGGAACTTTCGCATGTGTTGGAATTTTTGAAAGGATATAAGGCGTATGGCGTGCCAGATGGCTTACTTCTACATATAGAACTCGCCTATAAGCACGTGACCTGAGAAAGATTCCTATTGTCCAATCACTGGCATGCCTACTGCTGCTGTTGGTGTATTTATACAGCCTGATATCTAATCTTAGCTCATCTCACACTTTGACCATCTAGGACGTCGGACGCTTAAATACGACACCTATCTACAAGGACTTATTATTTACTTTGTTTACTTAAAGTTCTTTACAACTGCGAACCAACGATGAGCGGTTCAGTTATTCAAAAACATCATGTTTTTAATCCAGAACCTCATGGACTCCAAGCTTGAACCTTTTATTTAAATCCATTAGGTTATATTGTTCCTTCTCATCTCATAACCATGACTGGGACAGCTTGTAAGTTAGTTAAGGATCCTACGGTGTTATAGTCACACATGGGATTAAACAATTAGACAGAAGTGAGTTATTAAAAAAAATGTATTAAAAAAAACAAAATCTAAGCACCATCAAGAATGAATAAACAAAAAAACTTTCAGGCCAAGGTTTGACATGACCATAAAATCCAACAACCAACAGGATTGAACACTGCAACCTACAGATGATTGTCACTGTATTTAACACAACCCTATAAATTCTGGTTTTGCCCAAACCCCCCCTTTTGTTTGGGGGGGGTTCCCCCAAAAAATTTTTTTTTTTTTTTTTTTTTTTTTCTTTTGTTTTTGTTTTGCCATCATTTATCTGTACATTAATCTTTTTACCCTCACATCTTTATTGTTAAATTTTAATGTACCCTATTTGTCCGTGTTTAAACAAAATGTTTGTTTTTTTTTTTTTCTTTCAAATGGGTTATTTTTCCATCAAAGGAAAATGAGAGAAAATTGTTTCAAAGCAAATTTACTCTGATAAGCGCTTAAAAGAAACATTTTTTTTTTTTTTTTTCAATGAAATGGTCATTCATGTAGACTAAACTGGACTCTTTTATTTTCTTTTTCTTTTTTTTTTCTCTTTTGAATAAAATCTTTTTTCTTTAATCATCTTCTTTCTTTTCTTTTTTAAAAAAGTTTCAATCAACTTTACTTAATTGTCACTCCCGTCCTTGTTTTTTCATGTATGCAAGGTGTCTAAACCCACCCCAGACAAAATATGTTGAAAACACCCCTCCTTGTCATGGCTAGCGGCTGTGTAAATTTCGGTAGTGTCAGAAGGCCATGGCTCAGAAACTAAAATTCCTGGACATAGGGTCACCCAAGCGGACAGATCGGACACCCAGTGTATTAGCGACCATTGTAAAGTAATTCCCTTCCCTATTTTAAAAAATATAATTATTTCTGAATCATTATTTTACACAAAAATGAATATGAAAGAGCATACATAACATACAGTTTTATTTTATTCTATCATGCGGCACCAGAATTCACCTCCAGCCTCTCAAGCTGCTCGAATCACATCAACTGGTCTTCCAGGAACTCTGTGAAGGCAGAACATGAATTCTCTTGTATTTTCTTCAAGTTCTTCCAAAAGTCATTAGTTTCAAGAGTAGACTTGCTCCTTCAACCAACCCCAAAGAAATACATTCACATGGTGTCAAACAGCGCTTTGGGCCGCCACTCATGCGGATCATAATTTGCTATAACTATTATCAGGGCTGTGGAGTCTGGAACACACGACTTTACACTTTGACTCCTTTATAAGCCTAATATGATATTATCTTTTCAATATTTATTCCTAAATTATGTGTGAGTTGCTGTGTATACTATATATATATATATATATATATATATATATAGTTGTACCATTTGACTTACACCTAGCCCTGAGTACAAGCTGTCACTTGGTAGATTTTTTTGCTTTGTGTTGAAGCAAAATGTTTCATGTCAGGAGCAAGCTTTCAGATTAAACTTATGTAATAAAGTTCACACAAACATTTAAGTTAATAAATTTATACGCCAAAGAAAAATTATTATTTATAAAAAAATAAACATTAAAACATATCACAGCCCAAACGTTCAATGTTATATTGTTTTATTGCAATTGCCCTGATGATGCCTGTGAAGGACCTAAAGTACTGGACAAATCAGCCTATGCAAATTCATTAGCCGATTTCAGACTTGTGAATTGTCATCCTCACATTCCAGAGTGATTGAGAACAGAATTTGTAGACAAAAAATCCTGGGCTGGCAATCAAATATATAGATAATATATATACTATATACTTATATAATATATATATATAAAATGTAGGTTATTTTTCACTTTTTTTTTTCTCTCAAACAGCAAAAAGTGTGTGTGGCTATAATGAATACTGATTACCAAAAATGTGATCTCTTACTTGCACTATGGTTTGAGGGCAATAGCATTAAAGATCGTCTTGCTAAAGTAACACAAAAAAAAATGCTTTTTTTTTTTTTTTTCCTTTTTGCCTCGAATTTGGTTTAGAAAATTTAGGATTATGAAGTCATGTTGAAACACCAATTTCCAAATTAAGCAATAATGAGCCCATTCAATACTTTGATGGGTGACATTTAAGCAACAGCTCCTACTCGTAAGCAAAGCCTGATATCTAAATGGACTGATTCAGCATTACATAACCTTGAAAAGGCTTGATAGCCCATAAAAACAAAACATCCAAATGTCCAATTGAGAAAATTTCAACAATTTCAAATGGTCAACCAGAAAATGTCATTTTATCTGTTAAATGAAACAAAATTAAAATGTATAACGAGAATTCAAATTAAAATCTTCTTGCTCCCCATCACCACGATACCTCTAATATGCGTTTTTTACCTCATTGAATAAACTGTAGCATGATAACATTTTTAAAAATTAGAAAATCAAAATATTTTTTATGTTCATGAACAATGAACATGGATGTTGGTGGGGACACAAATTAAGGATCATTTATTTGATTTATCTTCGAAAAACCTAAAAGGCAAGATTTTACAACTTTGACTAGTGATTATTGTTTAATATATAAGTGTCAAATTATTCCATATAAGAACTCATTAGAATCAAAGTTTAATTAAATGTCAAGTGGTGGCAGTAGTTTCAAACAAACCATCTCTGAAGAGAACTGGACTCCCAGCATGCCACGAAATACTTGTTCCAACACAAACCTGAGATGGCTGGTCCACTTTAAACAGACTGGGGATGACAGACTACCCAAAGCAGATTTTGTACTCTCAACTGAGAGGAGGATCACGTGGAAATGGTAGACCAAGCTAAGTTAAAACAAAGACAACATCAAGAGAGAAACCTGAAGGACTTTGAACATCCCATAGGCATTGGCAAAGACACAACCAGAGACCGATTAAATTGGAGGAAAATGGTATTTGCATAGGTGTTTGTTAAGAGGTCAAAGTGATAATACTATGCAGTTAAAATCCGACAATAGGTTGAAGGACAAAACATTTAATGATACAGCACAGAATTTAAACAGGCGTACATATACATAGAGGTGCTTACATAACATACTTACATAAGTAGTAAGTAAACACAATATACAAGAGTAGAGATTAATTGACACATTCAATGAATGTAAAATTACAAGATATTTAGGCTGTCAAAGGAGATACCTAAATGTACATCTAAACATAAAGTTACGATACATGACTAAAGAATAGTCATATAGGCGTACAAGAACTTAGAGTATAGTGGCCAGCTGTTATAGGCCGAGCCCCAACGAGAAGAGGGTGGTCATAAGACTACCTCATGTGTCTTGTAAATCGAGCAGCAACAGAAAAAGGAAAGAGACGTTCAAATCAGCCGCTTAAATATCAAAACCCCTAGCGGGAACCAAGCGAAACTTACGGGCAGACAACTCCCCAGACGAATACGAAAATAACCCACAGTCATATTGGATACGTATGGACAGCAATGATGAATTGAGAAATCAAAGGCATGGTCTTGGACTTAACTTGACTTAATCCTTTGATCCATTTTGAAAATATACAGTGTCTCATTATGGAAACTTGTTATTCATTTGTGATTCCAAACCAGCAACTGCATATATTTTAATAATTAACTCTTAATAAGGTTTGTTGAAGGTTTGGCAGACATTCTTGGGGTAAGCCAGTCTATAACACATTAGCCTAATGGCCAAGTCAACCATCTGACTGATTTATAGGCTATCTATTTTGCATTTATCAAAGATATATTTTGTCAATATCAGATACTTGGTTTTGAAAAATGCTCGTAGTCTGTAAGTTAGAAAAGCATTAAGGCTGGCTTCTAGACTGAAAGAAACATTACTCTTTGATTATCAATCTTGAAGGTGTATTTCAAAACTATTTTAGTTGAAATATCTTGAAAAAGAAATGTTATTTGTGTATGTGTGGTGTAAGTCAGAATTGTACAAATTAATGAAAATTTAGAGTTAAAAATTGAAATTAGAAAAATATGATAAAAGTAATGGAAGAAATCTTTAAGTTACAATGCGTGTTAGTGAATGAAAGACAATAACATTTAAAAATAAAAACTCATTTTTAAGTCTTTTTTTTTTTATTCTAAATGTCTAAAATTTCAATTTAATTTGATATAAGATTCAAACAAGTAAAGAAAAGATTAATTTCACAAGATAAAATATCCCCTACTATTCATAAATTATTTGTATTTGAATCAAAATATATTTACAGTGTTGTTAATAAAAAAAACAACAACTTTGTTTATCATTTATTAAACAATATGGATATTGCATAAGTTTAAATGATAATCGATATCTTCTTATAAACATATGTATCACATTTGTTTTTCTTAAGAAAAGCAGGTTTTAATTTGACCACCGGAGCGTGTATAATTTTGAGACTGGATAATCACCAAATTAAGAGAACAATTTTAGGTCGTTTGAAATTCATTTCCTCAAATCGAAGACAAAGATTTGCGAAGACAAAAGAATTTGAGTCCGTTAAACTTTATTTCAACTTCACCACATGGAAAAAGTGACAGGTAGTCGAAAAGGTCAACCTACCCTAAAATATTAACTATATCTATATTATATACCATATAAGTCTAGTGCAGATGGAAGTAGGAATTTCTCAGAATTGGAACTAGATAACGAAAGGTAAGGATGAGATACATACACTAGTTTTTCCTATTAATTTCCTGAACCAGCTAATGAAAAAAAACACAAAACAAAAACAGGCTTTGCTCAGACCTCAAAGTAGACATTTCCTCAGAATGTGGCAAGACTGCATTTGATCATGAACAGCAGAATTGAAAAAACCAACTAGTCTCAAAAGTACATTTGTTTAATATCCACAGATATTTGACTGTTTTGAGGCCAGTACTGTCTAGGGAGAGAAGAGAGTTTAAACGGTATGGGGCATTGGTTGGAAGAAGCTGGAGGAAATGTAAGAGATTGAGTTTATGACATTAACTTTCTTACAGGATGGGCACTTGTTCAAAATTTAATTTTACTTAGAACCTAATAGAAAATAATTTCGTGGTAGATTACAAAGGAGCTGAGTTTGATAGTTCTTAGTAGTGTGCAACATGGTTCCCCAGATCACCCTATTAGCTCCCCATCCTGTCGACTGGGGCGTTAGAATGTACCTCTGCAGAGGGTAAGACTCCCCCAATAGGGCCACCTGTTTGCAGTGGGTGGTAACCTGTGATGCCTTAAGGATAGAACCCAGGTGGCTAGCAGTTCATGACTTGCAATACTCAGTTTGGCCCTTTTATGGCTAGACAGGCGGTCGGAGAGGCCCTCCCGATCAATCGCTGTTCACGTCAAGCCCTAGCACCTATATGATTACCCAACCCTATTGCCATTATGGCAAGACCCAACCTGTTTATCATATAGTACTAGAAGGCAGTGGCTGAGGGTCTATATGTCCTGGAATGACGTTATATATCTGGATGTTACGATTCCAGTTTTGGAGGTCCCCATACTCCGGAAGTGGTAGTACCTATTAGGGTCCCATCTATGGGTTAAATAGAAAAATGTGTTTATAACAAAAAAAATTGAGTACCCATAAGACTGAATTTATTCAAAACTTTATTTGGCATTAAATCACTCGCTGAGATTGATATACCGTCTTAAAACAAACCAAACCAGTTAGCTCCCAGGAGTGCTTGCGATTATTTAATAAGTTTCCTGCATATATTAAAAATATCTGTATTTTGAAACTACTGTAGCCAAAGTTGTATGTGATTTAAAGAAACTACAAAAGAGGATTGATAGTTTTGGCCTAGACTACTAGAAACCTGAGTTAGCTCTTAGCAGTATGCAAACCGTTCCCCAGATCACCGCAATTAGCCCCCAGGAGTGCTACGATAAATTCGAAATTTGAATAAATCCAGGAGACCTGAAAATTTTATCGCAAAATGGAGCATTTGCCATTACCTCTGCAGCTCCCTACCCCAGTGGTCCGTCAACTTCAGAACTTTGAGTAGCCTCTATACTAGTTATATTCTTTTCAATTATCCCGGAAGGTTATACAATGGAGGGGTTGGTAACCACCTCCAAGGGTGAACACTGGGGGGTGCCATGACCCACCGGCGATGCTTAGCTAGTCAGCACCCGATCATATCAGTAGCGAACCACATAATAATCTCGGGGACTGTCCATTGCCCAGGAGTACACGAGAAGGTGGCCGCAGTAAACTATGACTAAAGAAAGTCATAGTTACTCCATTTCTTGAAGATGATGTAGAGAAGTCCGTATGGATTGAACTGCCCTTTGACAATATGTTGAAAAACTTGACGAGGGAACGGTACTACCGTACTTCATTTAGAAAAAGAAGCAAGACATTGTCTGCTTGCCAGAGTCGAACCCACGCCCTCCTGAATGCAAAGAAATGTGATTTAGGTGCTGGATGGGCACGAGGTGCAATTCAGGTGCCGGATGTTGGGCCTACACGCGTCCATTCAAATGCACGAGAAATTGTGCGTTGCACGGGTGCAAGGTCTCGACTGATGTGCCCGATGTTGGGTATTATGCCCATAAATAACTGAAGTGAGTGGAGTGCTGGGGTGTGAAATAGTTGGCCTACGCGAGACGCAGTCAGTGAAGAAACACTTTGTAGACGACTCTGCATCAGAATTGTTTTTAATTCAACATAAGCTATTTCAGCTTTGGATAATGGCAAACAAGTCTAAGGTACGCCCTATCAGACGTTTGTGAACAGAAACTGGCGAGATATCATCACCAATCTCTCCCCAGGCAATTTCAAAGTCGAAAATGGATCAACATGCCGTCGTACACGGAAAGGTTGGCCAATTTATTTGGAGTGGCATTTTGGAGGTGGGCACAGTGACTTTTTCAAAGAATGCCAGAGCTGAATCAAGAGACCAGCGTACACGAAGAAGATTGTGATGATGGAGGTGTAGTAGCAAATAATCGAACGAGAACTTCAAAGACTGGAGTGCATTTGTGATTGGCCAGAGACCCAATCACAAATTTACCAACGTTGACTCAACAGAATTCTGGATATCAGAGAAATAAAATACTGATTGCTAAGTACTAAAACTCAGTGGATCCTAATTCCATTTGTGACTCATGGGTTGCCACCCATGATGCTTAAGGATGGAACCCTGGTAATTGAGCAGTCCATAAACCTGCAACACTCCACTTTGGTCCTTACTTAGGCTAAACGGGCGGTCGGAGAGGCCCCTCTGATCAATCAGCTGGTCATGTCAAACCCTAGCACCTATATGATTGTCCCTAACCCTATTCCATTATGGCAAGCCCCAACCCTTTTTATCATATGGGTGCTAGAAAGTGGTGGCTGAGGGTCTTATTGTCCTGGTATGACGTTAAACTCTAACTGATGGTGAGGTTCCAGTTTTGGAGCTCTGGGGAATATGGAGCACCCCTTCATCACCATTGCTCCCTGGTCCTCTCTGATTTGGAGTGGTTATACCTATTAGGGTCCGATCTATGGATTAAATAGAAGAATTTTTTTATAAAAATTTGACTACTCGTTTAAGAATTAATTTATTTAAAAACTGTCGGCATTAAATAACCAACCAAGGTTGATATGCCGTAAAAATAAACCAAACCATTTGTAACAACTTAACTATTGAAGCTGTGACAAAAAGCCAAGTGTAACATAATAAGGGAGAAAGAGAAATGGAAAAAAAAACCAGGAATGTGAGACTTTACATGTAGGTAAAATGGAAAGTTTTTTTAGATGAGACAGCACAATGCCACATGGCGATTCTTACCGGTCAAGATATGTCACATGGCAAAGTGTGGAAGAGTGGTAGTGAGAGGAGAGAATGTAAGGTCAGTTTGGAATGAGACAGAGGCTAGGTGAGACATAAGTCTTCACCCAAGACTTTTTGACTTTGGAACAAAATAAATATATCTCATTAGAAAAAAATAAGAATGCCTTGTGTTAGTATTAAAAAATATAAATGGCACAAGGCAAGATATCCCCCTGGACACCCAAGTTGTTCAGGACTCAAGCTGCAAAGAATGCCAGCTAACTCAAACATAAACCCAACTATAATCAGAGGGGGGGTCACGGTCAAGTCTGACTCAAGGCTCCAATCGATAGTCCAACTACTTCCAACTGTATCTCGCTCCAAATTCTCCAATACTGATAACCGTTGCAGTAACTGGCTTCTCGAACCGACTTCACAACCTTCGCACGGACCTGCAGCCAAACACTTCTTGCAAGGTTTACGAAACAACTGCCCAAGCCTCCGATACACTCATTATATAGACACGGCGAGGCGTCCGATGGCAATCTGCAGAGCTTCAGATTTGCATTAGCGCACCTCGCCAGCACGCTTCCAAACTGCTCCACAACACGCGCATGCAAATCGCGGACGCTTTCGGCAATGATGCGCGTATCTTGCTCACGACAATCAGATTCCAGTCTCTTGAAGTAAAAAGGAATAGAGATAAGTATTGCACTGTTATTATTGTTGACACGTCATCACTCCCTTCCAAATGCCACCCTGTCAGCTGGGGCGTTAGAATGCACCTCTGCAGAGGGTTAAGATTCCCCCAATGACCTGTTGGCCGGGGTGGCGACCCGTTATGCTTAAGGATAGAACCCAGTGGCTGAGCAATCCATGACTTGCAATATTCCACTTTAGGTATTTCTTGGCTAGACGGGCGTTGGAGAGGCTCCCTCGATCAATCGGCTGGTCACTTTAAGCCCTAGCACCTATATGATTGCCTCAACCCTATTGCCCTTATAGCAACCCCCAATCCTTATATGGGTACTAGGAGGCGGTGGCTGAGGTCTACATGTCCTGGGAATGATGTTAAAACTCTGATGGTGAGGTTCCAGTTCTGGAGGTTTGGGGAATGTGGAGCACCCCTTAAGGTTAAGGTCTTTGCCACTCTGTTCCGGAGTGGTAGACCTGTTAGGGTCCCATCTATGGGTGAATAGAAAAACATGAGTTTATACACAAAAATGTATTATGTATTAAGAATTACTTTATTTCACAACTTTATCTGCATTAAATGACCCACCGAGGTTGATTATGACGTAAAAACCAAACAAACCAATCCCTTCCAAATGAGAGCCACTACATTATACGAGTATTGTGCAAAAAACAACAAAAGAATAGTGTTGAAGTGAGGGAGTTAATACACTGTTGAATTGAACACAATAACTAACTAAGCCTAACTGAATTTGTACATGAAGCAGTTGGTATTTATAGCACTCAGGAATATTCTATACTTGTATCTGGTGATCCCATTCCTTGAGTCCTGATTGGCTGCTGGACTCTGTTGGCTGTGGGTGGTGACCCATGATTCTTAAGGACAGAATCCTGGTGGCTGACACTTCATTTTGTGCTTAACAAGCTATTTTTATTGACCCTGTATAGGAAAACCAAAAATATTGTTTATCATGCAGCTTTGCAACAAGTTCCAAATAGTTCAATTTGTTAAAAATGTAATAATCTTGATTTAAATCTCTTTCACTCTTTTTTCTTTTGTTCCTTTCTTCATTATCATCTTTTCATTAGTTTGATTGGAACAGATTAGTGTTATCGCTTCTGCGCACTCACCCTCTCTCTATATATCTTTCCTCTATGCTCTTCTTTCTTTCTTATAATTCTTTATGCATAGCATGTCTTTTTTCTTCCTTTTCTTTCTTTATAATAAAACATAAAAGCGGAATGGTCCATTATTTAGCTGAGGTGAAGACACTCATAAGAAAAAAGAATTCAGTGGATAAGCAGCACCAGATAATCAGGATTTACATTTTTGCATTTGATCTTAGATAATTTCATTTTTAACCATAAGCAACACCAGATAATCAGGATTTACATTTTTGCATTTGATCTTGGATAATTTCATTTTTAACCTCAAGCAGCACCAGATAATCAGGATTTACATTTTTGCATTTGATCTTGGATAATTTCATTTTTAACCACAAGCAGCACCAGATAATCAGGATTTACATTTTGCATTTGATCTTGGATAATTTCATTTTTAACCACAAGCAGCACCAGATAATCAGGATTTACATTTTTGCATTTGATCTTGATAATTTCATTTATAACCGTAGCGTGTTGTAGGATGATAACAGTCAGAAGATTAAGGAACAAGAGTATCAATATATAGATTTTAATAAAAACTGTTAATTGTGTTGAAAAATATTGTTCAAGTTTAATAGAATTTGATATTGTGCTCAATGCATAAAGTGTGATTATTGGTCCAAAAATTAATTCAAGAGTCACTGGAAAAATAACAATGTAGACACGGACAAAAAAGTTTAAATGTAAATAGCTTATTTCTATGTGGCTTTCTGTGTTTTGTAATTTTTTATAATAGAAACAAAAAAAACTTTGCAAAAAATAACATTGTAACCTTTTCATGACATTTTATCTCTTTAAAACCCAAATATGACAAATGCTTGTACTGACCTCATTTTTATATGTCAAGGTCACTGGATTATTTTAATCTTAAAATGTCATTCACTTAAAATATTTTGATTATATATACTACTTGGTTTTACAAGCAAATTCAAACATTGAACATGTAAGTATGAGCCTGTTGGAGGTTAGGTAGGGGTCATCTAATAGAGCTGGGCA
This sequence comes from Doryteuthis pealeii, assembly GCA_023376005.1. Lineage (NCBI taxonomy): Eukaryota > Metazoa > Mollusca > Cephalopoda > Myopsida > Loliginidae > Doryteuthis > Doryteuthis pealeii. The sequence continues at coordinate 44,715,054 of CM042169.1, forward strand.
ACTGATTGTTTTGTAATGTTAGCAAGCCTGTTTCATAGACTATTACCAATGAATAGTGAGTTCGTTTCTCACTGAGTGCCCTAAAATTGTGGACTACTCAATCTAAGTTAAGCTTAGTTTTTTCTTGATTATCTTAAGATTAGTGCAGGTTCATCTACTTGAGTTGGGCAACCTATTGTATTGCAATGTTTAACAAGTCTAACAGGACGATTACCAATGAATAGTGAGTTCGTTTCTCACTGAGTGTACCAAAATTGTGGACTACTAAATCTAAGTTAAGCTAGTTTGTTTTTTTAGTGCAGAGGTTATCTACTTGAGTTGGGCAACCTTTTGTGTTGTAATAGATTGCAATTATATATAAAACTTGACCAAGGACCCAATAGTCTTGCTTGCTAACCATTGCATCACACGATGCACCATGAGGTTTTGAATTTGAGCCGCAAGGTAAAGAAAAGGAAATTTTTCTATATGCTTCATCTTCATCCAGTATTATTGAAGATATCCAGTTGAAGGATAGGATGCATGGATTCATGCTTTTTACAAGGGTATTTATCTGCTCCGTTATCTGGGCAAAAGAATACCTGAAATGTACATCTGCAAAAGGGTACCACCAACCCCTCAGTGGGTCCCTGTTGCTTGTTGGTGCCAACCCATGATGCTTAAGGATGGAACGTTGGTGGCTGACATGTAACACTCCACTTTGCTCCTTAGTTAGGCTAGACGGGCGGTCGGAGATACTCCCTCAAGGTCATGTCAGGCCCTAGCACCTGTATGATTGTCCCAAACCTATTACTGTTATGGCAAGCTCTCAACACTTTTCATCATATATGTGCTAGAAGGAGGTGGCTGAGGGTCTTAGTGTCCTGGGTCTGATGGTGAGGTTCCAATTCTTCATGATCATTACTCCCAGGTCCACTCTGACCCAGAGTGGTAGTACTTGTCAAGGTCCCATCTATGGATTGAATAGAAAAAATTCAGTTTGAAAAATAAATTTTGAATACTCATCAAGCATAAATTGAACACAACGTTTTCGGCATAAAATAACCCAACAAGGGTTGACATGCTGGAAAATCCAACAAACCAAACCAAATGAAGAGTATTTATGGAAATTATGTAGTTTTTTTGTGTGGTTGAATTCTTTCTTATTTAAAAATTCCCAAAGCCAATATTTCTCTGGGCTGGTCGTGTCAGCTGAAATGGAATGAAGGAGGAATTATTTTTATTAACTGTCTGCAAAACAATTGAGGCCTATTTTGTATTTTACTCTGTAATTTTTTACTGCTGGTTTGAATCCATTATACCATTGAAAACTTTCTTTTGCACATAAAGTGTATTTTCTCTCTCTCTACTCTTCAAAATTATATCTATCTTCCAATAACATCAAAACATTAAAAAACGGTCTCAGTTGTGTTGTGGAATGTAAACAGAAATAGTTGCTTAAAACCATATGATTCTATATAAATTATTAGAATTGGATAGGAATACTTGAAAACATACAACTGTATGCAAATTTGTATTAATTAGGAATACTTGATATCTACAGGAACTGTGTGCTTTTGGGGCCTCCTTTTGTGGTAGAATATTTTCTTTTTTTTAATAATTTCCAATACAAATGTTTTTCTAAGCTGGTCATGTTGACTGAAATGAAAGGAAGCAAGTTTATCTTTTTTCTGTTTTCTTTTTCACACTTGGAAGTCTTTTCTTTTTCAAGCATGCTCAGATCGTTCTTCCAGTCAAAGGCATTCTGGGAGCTTACTATTTATTTTATTTTGTATTTTTATGATTTGATTGATTATTTTATTTTGTTTTTATTTTTATTATTTTCACTTTAATTTATTTTTCAATCCCCATATATTGCAGCTCAGAAGAATTCCTGTTTTATTCTATCAGAGAGATTTGATTTCCATTTAATTGAAAACTTGTCTATAGCATTCCTATCAATATAGCATAGGGTCCAAGAGGTGCAACCATAAAGTAGCACTGATACAACTATAGCTTAGAAGAATTGTCGCTTTAACTTGTCAGCAAGATCAGATTTCTATGTCTGACAATCTGTCTATGGCAGACCATGCTTTCCCTATAAATGCATTAATATCTCTTTCTGTGGATGAGATATTGCTACCTAGGTATGTGAATTGTTCCACCAATTTTAGAGGCTGACCATCAAGTGTGGAGATGCATAGCTTCTTTTTTTTAACTATTCTTTGTGTAATTTCATTTTCAATGATTTTTCATGAAATTTCAGCCTGTAAAACTTCTCTATTTCTTTTTTCTAATTTCAGCCTACACAACATTTGCCATTTCCGAATACATCATTGTCTTTTCTAACATCATGTTTCACTTTATTTGGATGGGCTACGACATGCGCAAAACTGAATGGATTGTGATGGGCTACAGACTCAAATCCTACTATGCTTTGGTTTAAAGGTAAAACCCTCCCACCACCACCACAAATCTTGGAACATCTTAAAATTCCAATTCCATATTTGCCAATGGGCTTTCATTGAACAAGGCAATGGATCTCTATGAGGGGATGAAAATTTGCTGAACCAATCCAAAACATAACATCCATATTTATATTTCATTTTAGTTGAAACAATTGAAAAAAAAATTTTTTTTTTTTTGAATATCAAAATCAATATTTTTTTTTTTTTCATCAGTCTCGTCACAAAACTTAAAATTGTTCGATGCTAAATCAAAATTTTGGAAATCAAAATTATTTATTACAGTAAATTATATATGAAAGAAACTGACTAGACAGATGTACATTTTTTGAAAAATAATTTATACATATATAAAGAGCAGTTGATGTGTATGTATGTACATCCGGATGAAACTATGAAAAGTAAATATGTATACACATTAGATATCACCAGTTCTGTGCAAAAATTATGAAAATTTGATTTATAATCGAAGATATTTAAAAATTGAAATATACATAGAAATAGCATTGAAATTCTACTTAAAAATGTCCAGCATTTGTAAATCTCAAAAGTAATCAAATTTGTTTTCCCCCCTCTACCTAGGTGATGTTGGGTAGCCACTTCTAATTTATAATATTGGACACCATAACAGAATATAAAATATGCATTTTATTAAAATGTTGATTGAAAAAAAAATCATTTTGCATTTTATAAGAGAAGATGAAACTCTTTTTTAACCGTGATCATTATGAAGTAAAAATTTAGGTTGGTTGAATTTTATGGCTTGTCAACCCTTGTTTTATTTTATATCAAAGACGTTTTTGTTTTATTCCTTCTTTTTGGAGTAACTTCATGTATATCAATAAATTGGTAGAAATAATTTTCATTAACTTCATGTGTATCAGTAAATTAGAAGAAACAATTTCATATGTATTGATAAACTGGTAGTTGACCCTCAGTCATCACCTTCTAGCACCCAAATGATAAAAAGAGTAGGGTGTTTGTCATAAGAGCAATTTGAAGAATACAGTTGGGACAATCATATAAATGCTAGGGTTTGACATGACCAAAGATTGATTGGATGGAGCCTCTCCAACCACCTGTCTACCCCAAGTAAGGATTGAAGTGGAGGGTTGCATGTCACTGGACCACTTAGTACCTGGGTGAGAGATCACTCAGCCACCACAATCCTGTCCTCAGGCATTACGGATTGCTATGGACAACAGGTGGCCCCATTAAGCGGGGGGGGGGGTCTTACTTTTCTGCAGAGGTGCATTCGACATATTCTACAGCCCCAGCCAACAGAGCAGATTAAAATTTTAGTATTATCATATAATAATGATAATAATGTAAGTGTTAATTCATTGCTAACAGCCTTACTCTTATAATGCATTAGATTATCAAACAAAGGGTAACCTAACACAGAATATTCGGTTGGAAACAAAGACAAGTCAATTATTACAATATAACATTTAATCATACAAAGAGGTAACATAGTCCCCATCCCGAACTATAAAAGAGTCACTAGGGGTTCCGAGGAACATAAAGAAAGGTTAAACAACAAAAGGGTGGAAACCACTTACTATTTTTCAGGAGGTCTGGGAACAAAAACAGGTACCATGTGTGTAGCTGCTGAGGAAGTGAAAAGACCATGTCTCACTTCCAACATAGTGTTGGTAAAAAAGCGATTTTTAGGGTTTGTCATGTCACATGACTAAAAGGGACACATAATATGGATAATATGGGAAAGACCTTCAGTGTAAAAAAGGAGACAATTCTATTTTGTCTCCCAATAATAATAATAGTAATTACTTGAACCTCTCATTATTTACAAATGATTATTATCATTAGTTAATTGAAACCATATAACTCCTTGAAAAATAGATTGACATCAGCATTAAATAACCCAACAATGCTTGATGTGCCATAAAACCAACCAACCAACCAACCGACCAACCAATCATGTGATTTTTATAAAAAGCGCCGAAAATTAAAATAAAGAAAAATATTAATTAAAATTGATAATGATGATAATTGATAATAATAAAAAATGAATAAAAAGTAGTTTTTGTTATTTTTTTGTGTAGTCATTGTTTTAGTCTAGGTTAAAAGTGTGGTAAGCATAACCTGAAGCCAAACATTTTTAGACCTTATTTTTCCAATGCAGGTATCATTGGGGAATGAGAAAAGTTTTATTTGTCTGAATTTTTTAAAAGGGGCTTGATAATTTGTATTATTTGGATTTTTCGGACTATTGTACCCATCTTTATTGTTATATACACAACAATTATAACATGAAGGCTCCTGAGTTCAACAAGAAATACCTGAAGAAGGCCAGAGTGCACATCAGCCGAAACGCAGTGTATATAACAATAAAAATGAGGACAATAGTCTGAAAAATCCAAATAATACAAATTATCAAGCTTCATCTCAAACATAAGAAACACTTGAAGAAGGCCAGAGAGCACATCGTCTGAAACATTGTGTATATAACAACAAACATGAGGACAATTGTCCAAAAAATCCAAATAATACAAAAAAAAAGTTTTGGTAAATGGGCCAGGTTCGTTTACCAAAACTTTTTTTTGTTCCCCAATGATACCTGCATTGGAAAAATAAGGTCTAAAACAGTTTGGCTTCAGGTTACTCTTAACGTGTTTTTAACTGAAACTATTTTTGGTTCTCTCAGTTTTATTGTTTTATATTCACTTTTTCAGGAATGTGAGAAAATAAATTCTTTGGGAATATATAAAATCTTGTATAATTTTGATTTTTCGGACTGTTGTCCTCATCTTTATTGTGGTATGTAAAATCATGTTGCATCTGCTGTATCCCCCAGCCTTCCTCAGGTGTTCTCCGTCTATCCAAGCATAACAATGACCCAACCTGGGAAATCATTTTGAATAGTTTAACTGTTGATCAAACAAGGCATCAAAGAATTTTTGAAGATCTTATTCAAATAATGACATCATAGTTTTTTGTATGCCTATCATTCTGACATGTGTCACAAGGAGCATAACAATCATTTAAAAAAAAAAAAGTTACTACAATTCATTCAAAAGTAATCATCTGGAATGTTATTGCTCTCAACTAGGGCTTATTTTAAGGGCAGGGATTATATTAAAATCATCCTGAAAAAGACAGGTAATCTTATTTTTGGGAAAACAGTACTTCATGGAAGGAGTCCCCATGGTGTAATGGTTAACATATCAGACTACGACATCATAGTAAGTGTGTTTAAACTCTTGTCGCACTATTACGATCACTTTCGGGTTAACGCTCTAAGGGGAAATATTCTGTCATCATTCAATAGTTATAAAATTATTGAAAAATACATCACTAATTAGGACTGAGCTTAGTCTAGTAGTGACCATGGATTTAAAAGTTTTGAATTCAGAGTTTTCCTTCTCCTAGACCGGTTTCCTCACCAAGGTTAAAGAGCCCAGTTTGCCCTACTCATAGCTGGTAGTTGGATTCATACTTTTCCCAAGTGTATTCGCACCATGTGAACTGTAGTTTCATCCAGGATTTGAACTCGGTTCGACAAATCTATTTCCTAGGACTAACCATTACACCAAGCACCTCCAATTTATCTTCCTTAAGAATTTTTTTCCTAGCAGTAGGAAAAACTGCAACATTTTTTTTTTTTTTGTTCAAACAAACCCAGTCGACCTTGTCAGTGCTTGCTCAGCCAGAGGAACTCTGCAGCTGGGAACTTTGAAAACTGGTTGAGACAAGAACTGATAAAATAAAATGGTAATTTATGTTTTTGCAATAATTTTTGCAACTCGGTTACTGTACCACCCGAGTAACATGTACTCTTCAAGAAATGGGACAATCTATTTCTTGTTTGCACAGAAATTATACAGTAAAGTCAAAATTTAGAATAAACATTTTGACTTGAGCTTTGAATTTGAGAAATTATCTCAGGCGTTGATTAGTCCGTTAGAACAGCAATCTATTAATCAACTGTCAACGCCACCTGGTGTCTGAATAGAATTAAGTCTTAATTTGTTTTACAAGTTTTTTCACTAGGGAGAATTTTGGGTCATATTACTGCAGTTATCCGAACTAAGTTTGGGGTTGTCTTTCATAGGTCCTCCAAGTTAATTTTGGGATTGTACTACAATGGTTCTCTGAGCTAATTTTGTGGTTGTCTTTCATAGGATCTCCAAGCTAATTTTGGGATTGTATTTTAGTGGTCCTCAGCTAATTTTGGGGTTGTATTACAGTGGTTTTCCGAACTAATTTTGGGTCGTATTTCAACAGTCATCAGAGCTAATTTGGGTTGTATTACAGTTGTCATCCTAGCAAATTTTGGGCTTGTGTTTTAGCAGTTATCCGAGCTTATTTTGGGTTCATATTTCAGCGGTTCTCCAAATTTATTTTGGGGCAGTATAACAGCAGTTCTCCAAGCTAATTTTGGGTTTATTACCATGGTTCTCCAAGCTAATTTTGGGATCATATTACCACGGTTCTCCGAGCTAATTTTGGGATCATATTACCACGGTTCTCCGAGCTAATTTTGGGATCATATTACCACGGTTCTCCAAGCTAATTTTGGGATCGTATTATATCCATTTTCAAAGCTAATTTTGAGATTGTATTTTAGTGATTATCCAAGTTAATTTTGGGGACGTATTTCAGCGGTTTTCCAAGCTGATTATAATCATCAGTCTAGGAGGAAGAAAATTTCAAACCTGTTAAACTCAACTTAAGAAATTGACTTCGTGTCACATCCTGCTTTTATGGATGGGTTGGTAAATGTCCTTTTTTTTTCAATTGTAACATTGTAGAGGTATCAAACAAAGACTGTCACTTGATCCCAGAAAGGATCCAGGAACAACCTTCATCAATATCCCATAATGCTATTATTGAAAAAAATAAGTAAGGAAAATAAATTAAATTCATTATTGGGTTATTCTTGCATATAAGCCATAAAAAACTTCCTGTCTGAAATAAATAACCACGGATATTGCTTTCTGGGAAAAATTAATCTAATCTATAAAAAAAAAAAAAAACCCATGTCAGTCATTTTAATGCAATGTCTCCTGCAAGGAAAAAGATGTTGGATGTGCTTATTTGGAACTATGTCCTTTCTGGATTTAATACTGAACTGGATTGTGTAATCTTTATTGACTTGGGACTTGATACCCATTAGGCGATGACTGGTATTGAACCTGGAACCTTGCAATTCTGAGGCAGGTGCTCTACCGACAGAGCTAAACTGGCTCCAAATTATAATAATGTTATAAAAATCAGAGAAAATTGGATTGTCAGAGATCAGAAACTAATGCAAGCATTAGCACTAGACAAGGGAGACTGTTTTTGCATCTGATGTGGAGTGCCATACCTACCATTAGCTCCCCACTTTACTGCACAAATCCAAACTGTTATTCATGTACTGAGTTGGCGAACACCCATATCGAACCATGAACCTTGTGGTTCCTAGGCAGAGGATGTACTAGCTGAAAATCTGTCCTCAGTATTTTGAATGACATAAATCAACCATAAATTTGAGGTTCTAATTTTTATTGCTACAAAAAACACAGACATAAAACAGAATTCTTTTTTTGAGAGGAATTATAAGTCAATAAATGTTATTGAAAGGTTAATGTTATATATGGCTCCCAGTTAGCCATTGCTGATATCACAAATATAAAGATAATTTTTTTGTCTAGATTTTTCACTGATGAAAAAAAAAAAAGAAGAAAAAAAAAAGGCCTAAAGAAAAAAAAGCATAAAATTAAAAGGTTATAACTTTCAATTCTGTCTTGGAAATTTTCAGCTAGATGTCTACTTTATAGGGTTAAAAAAAAAGATTAAGATCTGGTTTAGCTAACTTGATGGACACAAAGTGAGGGTCCAGTTTAGCATTGTAAATTGGACTCCTCACACTAAAAACTTAACACGTTGACTATGTATTGGAACACAATATGTACCACAATGTATATTACTGATGGTATATATATGTACCATTGCAAATATTTCCCTTCTTTTTTTTTTTAACAATATACAAAATATATACTTTCATAATAATATAGCAATATCACATATACTACTTAAAGAAGGTGGAAAATTATTCTAACTAGAACTTTTATTTTATTTTTAATGATATGAAATAAAACAAAAATAGGAATCCATTCACAGCCAAATAAATATGCATATTTATTTATTTATATAATTTATAACCTGTTACAAATCATTTTTTTATATTACATATTGCTATTATATCATAATATATGAAATAGATAGAAATCATAAATATATCACAGATAAATACATGCACCAAGTGTGTACCAACACAGAACACAGTCAATTTACCATTACTGTACACATGTTGGTATTATACTATACCACAGAGGCATGGTTCATTATCATTCCACTACATATACCAGCAATACTTTCAAAACTGATGCAATAAAGGAAATGTGGCAACGTCAGTGAGGATAAATTACCATTTGAGCAAACGTAGGCAATGTGTTCAGTTTGGGAATTTAAAAAAATAAATAAATAAATAATATGCTCTGGGGCAGTGGATTTCAAACTGTGGTCCAGGACCACAATAGAACCGCAAACACTGCAAGAGTGTCTTTAAAATTTATATCATACAATTAGCGATAGAACTGCAAATTTGTATTTTTAGTTATACACTAATGAAAATGCAGTTTAAAGAACAATCACTTTAATAATTTTGGCTTAGCGGAGTTTCAGTGTATCCATTGCTGTTACAAAAAGCAGTCAAAATGCTGATACCTTTTGCAACAAGATATTCATACAAAACAGCAATTTTAACATTTACCAATATGATAACCAAATACAGATCTAGACTTGTAAAAGGTGAATTTGTCAAAAATATCACCAGGAATTGACAACACAAGTTATTTTACTCAGAAGCCAAACACTCCTAAATCAGGTAAGTATATCTACTTTTTTTCTAACATCTGAAGTTTTTTTTAATGGCAATGGAATATGATAGACTTATAGCCACCAATTCAATGATTATATTTCAAGCGATCAGTATCCTAGATTATTTAGCTTATGGTAGTCACATTGAAAAGCACCGGTTTCCACTAAATCATTAAAGTTAAGCAACAATGAGCCTGTTCAATTCTTATATGGGTAACCATTTAAGCAATAGCAAGTATTGTAAGAAACTGAATATCAAAATGACTTGATACAGCATTAAATGACACAAAAAGGGTTGATATGCTGTAAAACAAAACAACAAACCCAACCATGTTTATTCAAGAGATCCTTCAACCACTATTATTTTATAACTGTCAGTTTTCTGCATACATTTTCATAGACACAAAAAAATTCGGAATTGGTACAATTAAAACTGAATAGTTCATCTATTCTTCTAGTAGAAGGCTTAAAAATTGGAAAAAAAAAAACTTAAGAAAAAAAAATGCTTACAAAAGTTTATTAAAAAAGCTTTTGGAAAATTGCTAAAAATGATTTTAAAATACATTAAAACTGCCTAAATAAATAAACAAAATGATTACAAAAATTCATTAAAAAAACACCTTTAAAAAAAAAAAAAATCATTTCAAAAATGTTTTTAAAAATTGTTCAAAAATGCTTTAGAAAAAAAAAAAATATATATATATATATATATAAATTGATTAAAAGATGCATTAAAGAAATTCTTTCAAAATTGTTTTTTAAAAATTGCTCAAAAATGTTGTTTTTAAATTTCTACTTTTACAAAACTCCTTAAAAGATGCCTAAAATTTTTTTCTTTAAAAATACTTATTCATTAATGGGTTAACTTTTGATATTATGAAAATAATAAAATACAAAAAGTGCCTAGACTAGGGATAATCAATTAAGGGGTTAACTAATGATATTCTGAAAAGTATAAAATATAAATGTGCCTAAACTTGGGATAATCCAATGAAGGAATTAACTAGTTATTTACTGAAGGGAATAAAATATAAAATGTTCCCATAATTGGGATAATCTATTAAGGAATTGACCTGTGATGTTCTGAAAAGATTATTTAATTACATTATACACTTACCTTCAAGAAATTAATGATTATTAATAATGTTATTGAAAGGTTAACATTATATATGGCTATTAAATAAAACTGACTTCAGCATAAAATGACCCAACAAGATGTTGGCATACCATAAAGCTTTTACATTCTACAACCATTAACAATATGGACTGAATAAGATTTGAACTCACATCCCTTACCCTTGGTCTCAAATGGATCTATAGAGACCAATCAGCAGGTGAATTTAAATCTAGTTTTACAGGCTGGGGACAGAAGTAATAGGGCAATGAATTGTATTATTGATTACCCTATTACACACCCTCCCCCCGCCACTGTATACTACCCCTGGAAAAAATCACGGAATTAGCACAGAATTTTAGACACAGCTGACTGGGAACAACCAATGTTTTCTCACTGCCACAGGGTCGTTAGCAGATCCAGGAGTCAAAAAAGAGCTGACAATTTCTGATTTAAGTTAATAACCAGTTCTTGGAACTAATGAAATTCCAAGAAAAAGTTCTTAAGAACTGGGGTGCTGAATCCCATCACTTACTGTATCATAATAAAAGAATATGAAGCTAATACACTTCTCATTAAGAATATATTGCTATTAGCTTATTTACTGCAAAATTTTTAAAAAAATAATAAGCTGAACATTCTGTCTGCTAATTGAATAATCTTCACCAGGGGTACTAGTTCCATCCTCTGTGATCTGTTTTCTCCATATTGTTTGTTTACAACCTCATAATGGCTCAATTTCTTCGATAAAACATGTCCATTATCAATTTTTTTACTCATATATCCATCTTTCTTTCGTTCTGCTTTTTATGGCAACTTTCAAATGATTTTCCCATTCTACGACCATGATTCAGACAGCAACAAAGAAGAAGCCTCTAATGATGCGACTTTTTTTATTGAGCTGAAATAATGATTGTAGAATGTAAGAAAAAAAAATGGTTGTAGAATGTAAATAACAACCTGGAAAAAAAAAAATAAAAGATAAATTAGCCAAAAATAAAGAATGATAAAACTTCACTTAAATTCAGACAATTACTAATCAATATCAAAGATTTGAGTTTTGTATGTATGCTTGTCAGCAAAAACAGCACATTATAGCAAGGTTTTTGATAGAGCATTTTAATGATATTATACTAACTTTGAGAATAAAACAATTTCCAATGAAATAACAGTAGTGTGTGATTTTTGAGATTTGTATTCACCTTATAAAGTAAAGTTTGTGGAGTGGCCTATTGTCAGTATCAGCCAGACAGAGAGTGAGTCTATCCCCTTTCACTAGCGTTAGACCAGGGAGATTGTTTTTGCATCCCTACTTTACCTCAAAATTCCAAGCTGTGCTACTCATGCACTGAGTTGGGGAGGACCGTTACTGAAACCAGAATCTTGTGGTTTCTAAGTGGATGCTCTACCAACTGAAAATTTCAACAGGCAACAAAAGATAAAACGTATGCAGCAAAGTGGCAGTTATAAAATAATTATCAAAAAATAAAAATTAGTTTTATTGCATTGTAAAATTTGATTTAGTTACACGAAGTATTTGTAAGTGTCCATCTTAGCAATCATTTAAATATTTGTGTGTGTGTGTGTGTGTAATCTATTTAAATGTGTATGCATGTGTGTATTTAAACATTGCTGTATGTGTGTATGTTTAAATATTTGGTTTGGTTTCTTTGTTTTTAATGACATATCAACCTTCATGGGTTATCCAATGTCAAAACCATCCTTGTAAAAAACTAGTAGTACTGTTTAACTAGGTATTTAAACATCTGTGTGTATGAACATTTATTTAAAATGAATGTGTGTGTGTAATCTATTTAAACATGTATTCGTATGTGTATTTAAAAATTTCTGTGTGCGTGTGTGTGTATTTAAATATTTGGTTTAGTTTCTCTGTTTTTAATGGCATATTAACTTTCATGGATTATTCAATGCCAAAGCCATCCTTGTAGAAGAACAGTAGTGGTACTGTTTAACCCATAGCTGGCTATCTAAATATCTGTGTGTATGAACATTTATCTAAATGAATATGTATGTATCAATTTAAATGTGTGTATGTGTATGTGTATCTTTAAATATCTGTTTGTAATTCATTTAAATGGGTATGAACATATGTGTGCATCTATTTTGATATTTGTGGGTGTACACGTGTGTGCACATATCCATTTAAATATTTGTGTGCATATATATGTATATATCAATTAATTTTTTGTGGGTATGCATTTAAATGTATGTGTATGCATTCATCTATTTAAATATGTGTGTATGTATGTATGTGTGTGCATGCATCCATTTAAATGTGTATATTTGTCTATGCATCAATAAAAAGGTGTGTGTGTCCATTTAAATAGGTGTTCAGATGTGTATGTGTACATCTATTTAAATACTTGTCTGCATGTGTATGTGTGTGTATATCCACTTAATGCATGTGTATGTGTGCATTCATTTAAATGTCTGTGTGTGTGTGTGTGTGTGTGTGTGTGTGTCTGTGTTATACCTTGTTAATTGATATACAGGATGCCCCCAAAAAAACAGGCCCCACACAGACTTTCTTTGAAAGCCAGGCCTGTTATTTTGGGTCACCCTGTACCTATGTTTAAAAGTATATCCACTTTTTCTTCTAATTAATAAAGTTTGTGAATGCTAAACCTTTCTTTCTCTATGTATGAATAAGTGCATATTCACTGTTATATTCCCTTTTTCTCTTTACAAACAGTCATTTTTCTACATCAATAAATTCATCCTAGAAATTGCATATAATATTTACCCTTTCATGATACACATAGAAACACACTTGTTTGTATGTTGTTTCATTCACACCTTTATTTATATTATATTTGTTTCTTGTAAATGTTCAGAAATTAGGGGAGAACCAAAGAAAAAAGTGTCTGTGTCTGTGTATATGTTTGCATCCATTTAAATATTTAGGTGTATGTTTACAGCCATAAAAAAATAAACAAGCAAAAAAAAAATTGAAAAAAATCCTTAATTTAAATATTTAGGTGTATGTTTACAGCCATAAAAAAATAAACAAACAAAAAAAAAGTTAAGAAAAAAAATCCTTAATTTATTAACCAAAGCCGAAATTAAAAATGTCACTATCACTATTTATGAAGATTTCGCTTTGTCCTTGACCAAATTCTTCAGGAAGAATTCCCCGGCCTTGTAAGACGAACGTACCAACGGCCCACTCGCAGTGTATGCAAAACCCAGCTTATCCCCAACTTCCTGCCAATACTTAAATTTATCAGGGTGCACATACTCCTGCACACGTATATGACGCTTTGTCGGCTGCATGTACTGACCCAGGGTCAAACAGTCAACTCCAATATCTCGCAAGTCCTTCATAGTTTGTAGAACCTGCTCATCTGTCTCGCCGAACCCTAACATGATCGACGTCTTGGTTACAAGCCTCGGATTGACTTTTTTTACATGTTCCAGGACAGCAAGGGATTGTTTGTAAGTAGCGCGGGGGTCTCGTACAAGCCACTGGAATTCCCGCACCGTCTCTATGTTGTGAGCATAAACATCAAGCCCCGATCGGCCACGACTTCGACTGCCTTCAGGTCCCCACGGAAATCCGGAGTGAGACATTCAACCAGGATGGAAGGCTTCTCTTTCTTTACCTGCATTACAGTCTCAGCAAAATGGGCCGCCCCTCCGTCAGGAAGGTCGTCTCTGTCGACCGAGGTCATGACGATATAGTCAAGACTCCAGGATGCTATGGCTTTGGCGGTTTTTATAGGTTCCTCGGGATCAGGTGGGGGTGGTCTACGTGATGTCTTTACTGAACAGAAACGACAGCCTAAAAAATAACAAAAGAAAAAAAGTTATATATTTTGAAATGGTTAAAGAAGGAAAAGCATTTCTGAAAAACAAAATTCAGTATTGGTTAGGAGGTTGATTTAGAAGGCCATCACAATGCAGTTTGGAATAAATAAAAAATAATAATACGGTAACAAATTCAGTATATATATATAGCACCTCAACATTGACCTAAGTACCTATGAAAATCAAGTATCAAATCGGAAAGGATGGCATAAGACATATTTCGCTAAATTAAAGAGCTTCAAAGAAAATAGATTGAAACATCATGATCAGCTCTGTCAAACTCTAAAGCAAAAACATCTGACTCCCGTTTTAGAAAATTTAATCTGTCAGTGTGGCTTCATAGCTCACAACAAGGCTGGGCTAGTATCATACTCTAGCAAACACAAATAAAATGTCTTCTTGATAGCATGCACAACATGGGAGGAAACAAGTCATTCACTGCTGACCTTCATTTATTGTTTATGATAGGAGAATGCATCATATATACATATAAGTATTTTATAATTTGCTTGAAGCATGGCATAAAGTATTTTATCATATCTTATTTATTTTTTGAGGGCTATTGCAATGTAAAAGTAATTGTACAAAGTCTTATTAATCTCAAAGTATCTTCATCTTCAGAGATGTCTCTTTTTTGCATTGCAATAGCCTTAAAATAAATAAATAAGATATAATAATATATATATATATATATATATATATATATATATATATATATATATGGAAATACGATGAGGAAATTAATCCGACAATATGTGAAGAAAATGTTTTCAAAAATATAATAGACACAGGATGTTATGATCAAAGGAATAATTTTATATGTCTATACTTAAGTATTTTGGTTTATCATAAACCATCATCACACATTCACCATGCACTTAACATTTTTCATTTTTCTCCCTTACAAAATTTCTTTTGCATTGTCCTGATGATGGTTTATCATAAACCGAAATACCTAAGTATAGACATATAAAATTTTTCCTTTGATCATAACATCCTGTGTCTGTTATATTTTTGAAAACATTTTCTTCATATATATATATATATATATATATATATATATATATATATATATACATCATCATCATCATCATCATCTAGGCATGCTGACAGCACAGATTCCCTCGACTCTCTTGCCATCCATCAGTCATCACCCTCAACAAGTCCTATAGACAGCATCTAGTGTCCACACAATGCACCTCCAGAGATAGTGAATGTATGATAAGAGTGACATGGCATCTCACAAAGCAGGAAGAAGGACAGTGACTGGAAGGTTGGCATAAGGATAATAATGATGAAGATACTGCCCAAAGAAGAAAAAACATGATGGCATCTCCAGAATTTAGACAAATAGTCCAAAGATTTCTATTTGGCATCATCAGAGAATATTAAAATTTTGTCCTTACTTCACCAGTAGTTTATGAGATTGGAGGTAAGTGGCCATACAGCATGTCCTGATGGTTTTATTCAAATGATTTGTGAGATAAGAGGTCATACAGATGATGTTTTGTAGGGTGGTTGTTCAAAATAGACGGTAAAAAAAAAAATGGTTGAGTTGTGATCAGATGAACAACGAAGCTGAATTTAACAGTAAAAGGGAGATAACTCCTCATTTTAAGATCACGACTATTTCGTTATCGAAATAGCTATTAAAATTATAAATAATAAATAAATAAATATGCTAACTAAAAAATGAAAATTTCTCAATTTAATGTTTGGAAACAATTCATTTCAAGAAACATTTAAATAATCTAAACATTTTTTTTTGTATGAATTTTTGAGATGAGGCTTGATGATTTGTATTATTTTGATTTTTCAGACTATTGTCCTTATCTTTATTGTGGTATGTAAAAACACAATATCATTATGCTCAGATAGACAGGGAACACCTGAAGAAGGCCAGAGTATACAGCGGCCAAAACATTGTGTTTTTACATACCATGAAATGATGAGGACAACAGTCCAAAAAACCAAAGTAATTCAAGTTTTAAATCTAAATTATGGCCTTGTGTCAAAATTAACCTTAATAAATCTTATCATAATGGAGATTCGGTGTCTGTCTGTCTAAAACCAAAACTACATCACTTCTTATGTTACAATACCCTCAGGAATTGCGTAAGTTTATTAAGTGAGTATTTAATTTATAGTAAAAATTATTAATGCATATAATAAATCTTATTCATTAATGAGAATCTGATTTAGATTTGCCTCAAAATAGCCCATGTTATTTGTGCATTTAAAATCCTGCATTGTGCCTTATAGGCCACTAAGAAATAGATGTTTATATAATATATGGTGTGATTAATTTGCATATTGGTTTTAACAAAACCAGGTTTAATAAGTAATTACTTGGTGTTATTGATCTCTAATATTATTAATTTATTCTCCAACATATTAAAATCAATCCTATAAATAATTTTATATAGAAACCAATTGAAATATAATTAAATTAGTGTAATCATTTTAATAAGCTGCTTGCGTCTGTTGTAGGCTGCCGAAACACTGAATCTTTCAAAGCCTCCATGCTTCCTGTAGTCTGCCGACACTATACCTGATGCCCCTCTCCACACACATATGCACATTACTACTGTAAACTGTTCATGTTCCTGACACTAATACATTATTCTGTGTACTTGACATGAGACTTTATTTGAGTTGTGGTGCACCTGAGCACTGTACACAATAAATTTCATTAGTATTATTGTAATGAAACATTAAATTAGAAAGACTAATTAAGTTAAATATAATATAATAATAATATTATTATATTATATTTAACTTAATTAGTCTTTCTAATTTAATGTTTCATTACATTAAAAATGAAATATTTACGTTTGGTGAAGGACGTATATTCTTGCTAGTACTTAATAAGGGTAACTCACCTCTTGTACATGTGTCTCCAAGGACCATAATTGTGGCCGTAGCTGTTCCTTCCTCTCCTCCCCAACATTCTCCAATGTTTGGACACTTGGCCTCTTCACAAACTGTGTGCAACTCCAAATCTCGAAGCTGAGATTTTATACTTGTGTAACTTTTGCCCAGAGGAATTTCAGTTTTCAGCCAACGAGGTAAACGGAGCCTGAAAGTTTTTAAAAAAAAATCATTATTATATATATATATATATATATAAATATTATATATTATATATATAAATAGGTATGCCCACCTAATTAATTAATTATTAATTAACTTTCAAAATTAGGTACGACTTCAATTAAGCACAGTCTCCCAAAAATTGTCGGCTTAAAAAAGCCATATCATAAACACATTGCTTGTGTATTTACTTCTCATATATATATATATATATATATATATATATAAGAAAGATTCTGTATGTCTCTCAGTATATTTGCTTGTACAACAAGTGTGTGCATATCCTTTTATAAAGGAAAATTGGTGGAGACCAACAAAAATAAAAGTTCAATAAAATCCACAACCTATTTTTGTCTGAGAGAAGGTTAAACAATTTTTTACTCTTCATTTTCCATAAGAAAAGCTAAATAAAAATATAATGAGGGTATAAACCAATGAAATTAATAAAACATGAAAAAAAAAAAACAAATAAAAAAATTACAATCAAGAAGAATATTAAAAACAAACAACTTAGAAACAAGAATATATAAAGAATAAAAGATAATTTAACAAATACATAAAAAAATTTTTATTAATCTATAAATGAATATAGATAAGACTAGGTACTGGCAATTTTGTCGTCTGCTACGAATTTTAAAAGCGAATTAAAAATAATTAAATCTATTATTTAAGGTCAAACTTTGTCTAAATCGATAAGTAGTAACATAATGACGATCATTAAAAAAAAATTACATATGGAGTTTATTTTTAATAGATTTAAAACGATTTGTTTTGGTCAATTTCAACACGATCCACCATTCTGTCTATTTTTCAATGGTTTTACACGCTTGTTAACAATTTTTATGTAACATTCACAACTGCAAAAAAATTTACCAAAAATCAGGTAATTATCCGATTTTAATGAAATTTTCTGTATTGATTTATCAATTAATGAATTTTATAATGCATCAGTTATTTTATTACAAAACTTTAATTTAATATTTTTGCTATGAAAAATTAATATATAAAATTCATTTAAAATATGAAAAGCCTGATGTTAAGTTTAAAATGTTATATTTTTAGATTCTAGAAATAAATATCTATTTAATGCAAACCTTATTTTAGATACATAAAGTAATAAGTTTTGAAGAAAAACTCTATTGAAAATGTCCCCCCCCTTTTTAAACAGAAAAAATATCAATGTATAATTTTTTCTTTTATAAGATAATAGCCAATTAAATAATTATCAAATTTAAAAATCAAAATTAATTATTTATTATTTCTTTACATTTTATTTTTCAATTTTCGGTACTTATTTTCTAAGACTAAGAGATTTATTTTTAATTTTTAAAATCCTAGGCAACATTGGGTAGCTCTGCTAGTTATTACTATTGACTAACATTTTCTTTCATTTTTTAATTTTAGGTACTTTTTTAATTTTAATTTTCATTGAAACTCAGGTTGTTATTCCAACATAAATGAGAAACAACTTGTCTAAAGAGATAATGATAAAGGATAAGTTCTAGGTGAGTCTAGGAAATTAAGGAAATGACGCCAGAGATCATTTCCTCAAAGTATTTTATGAAGCAGATGGAACCCCCGTATAATTCAATAATTCTATGAAAAAAGTCAATTTAAAATATGATATATTCCATAAAAAGAAAAAAAAATTTCTGAATGTAAACAAAGCCAAATTTTTAAGGAAATTTTTTTAAAAATTGCAATTCATATTTTTTGAGTTTGTTTATGTTTGTTTACCTACGAGAGAAAAAGTAAATATTTTAGGCTGAACTTGCACAAAGGTGTCAAAATTAGGGTGACCCAGAAAAAACAGAACCCACAAATTTTGTAATAAAACTTAATTTTAACTATGGGGGGGGGTCTAGGGTTAGGATTAGTTTAATGGGAAAATGAATAAATAATTTGGGTATGTTTTTTCTGGGTCACCCTGTATACCGGTGACCCAGAAAAAACAGAACCCATACATTTTGTAATAAAACTGTTGATTTTAACTAGGGGGGTTAGGGTTGGGGTTGGGGTTTAAGGTTAGTTTAATGGGAAAATAAATAAATAATTTAGGTTCTGTTTTTTCTGGTCACCCTAATTTTGACACCTTTGTGCAAGTTCAGCCATATTTCATAATAAAAAATGTATTCAAAATGGTTGTAATTAAAAAAAAAAAAACTATTTCAGTGAGCGCGACACGTGCTTCAGAATCTTTAAAATCCACTTCTTCAACTTCAAGCTAATAATTCAATTAATTATTTTAGGACTTAATTCTAATAATAGATAAAAAAATCAAATAAATCAATTAATTGAATTGATATTTCCCTGGCTTCCCACCAGGCCTGATTAACACAAGGTCTTTTAAACGTGGGATTATCTTTTTCTACAGGGCATCCAGCGAGGATCGAACTCGCTATTCAGTAGAAATGGATCTGCGAGACTAGCATGCTAACCATTACACCACAATAAGTACTGTAAAAATAAATAAATTTTCTGTATTGCACTATTCTCGAATCATTAATTAATTAATTAATAGTACCCAAAAATGTACCTGTGTGCAAAAATTTCCAGCGAAGCCTTTTAGAGTTTAAACGGAGGGTGCTGAGTACTTTTGCACATGCAATTTCGTATTTCACTATGATTAAAATCGATAAAATATCTTAAAAATTGTCTTTTCAACGGAAACGGTGATTTTCTAAATATAGTTCCTCTTTTAAAATTCAACCGACACGGTTTGTTTTTTTAACTTTTTATTTTTAAATACTTTTTATTGCTGACCTTTAAGAAAAGGTATTTTATTTTCTCATAAAAATGATAAGACGTAAAATAGGGTAAATCTTATGTAATCTATGAAAGTTGAATGATGCATTGCAGTAAAAATTATAATTATATAATATTTATAAAAATGATGATAAAAAAAACATTAAGAAAGAACGAAAGCAGTTTATTTAGTAAAACTGTTATTTATGCATTTAATTTACCCAACTTATCTGCCACAGGTTGTATGTGACAATAGGTCGCAAGTATTGGGCATCAAGAGAGGATCGAACTTGCTATTCAGTAGTCGTGGATCTGCGAGACAAGCTTGGTATTCCAGGATACATTGTTATGTAAGCTGAGTTTACATAACAAATGTCATTTAAATGGCATTTTTATCGAAAATACGAATGCATAGACTGAGATATTACGTAAAAAATAGAAAAACAGTATTTCCCAAAAAGATGAAATTATTTAACATTGGAATACTTTGTTTATCTAGTTTTTTTTTTACATACTGTCGGTTTTATTTACATTTACTGAGATACGCTACAATAGCGAGACTGATAATTTTACCTACATCTCACTAAGATACACAACAAAATCATTTTTATATAATTAAAACTAAAAATCTTTTAATGTTTTAGTGAGTAAAC
Organism: Doryteuthis pealeii; assembly: GCA_023376005.1. NCBI lineage: Eukaryota > Metazoa > Mollusca > Cephalopoda > Myopsida > Loliginidae > Doryteuthis > Doryteuthis pealeii. The sequence goes on from CM042169.1 coordinate 44,735,819, forward strand.
TTATCAACACTGTATACAAGAATTTTATGTGCTGTAATTAATGTTTTTATTTTTTTGTAAATAATATTTTTCTGAAAATACGTAAAACTTTATTTCAAGATGATTTTTCAGACACTAAATTTGAATTTAACCGAGATATAGAAATAAATAATTATATATAGGTAAAATTCAAGTTTAGTGTCCCCAAAATATTTTAAAATAAAGTTTTACGGATTTTCACAAAAAATATTATTTACAAAAAAAAAAGAAAAAAAAGGAAACCCTAAAAAAACAACACGTTTACAGCACATAAAATTTACGTATCAGTTAATAACTTAAAATATTTTTATAAACGATTTTTATAAAATGTATTTATAGATTATTTTTTTAATGAAGTTTTTATAAGATATTTTTATAGATTATTTTTTTTAATAAAATATTTTTTTATAATTTTAATAACATTTTGATGAATATTTTTAAAATAAAATATTTTGATTTTTTTAATAAAATATTCTTTAAATGATTTTTTATGAAATACTTGAACTTTACTTATGATAAATTAGACGAATTGAGTTGTCTTCTTTATCAAATCTAAATAAATAAAGACATATTAAAACATTTCACATTGAAGGGTACGTAAAAGTCAGAGTTTTTCCTCTTCTTTTTTTTTTTGTTTACAAATCGGGAAGGTGGAAATACAATCTCCAAAATTTACTCACCTTTCACCTTTCTTTTTAACAATTTTCTGAGGAGACTTCGCTAAATCTGGATCTTCAATAAAATCTGCAAGATCTGGTCCATCGGCTAAAATCTCCTTTTGTTTTTTCGTCAGGGTAGCGAAATGCCTAGCGTATGTCCCTATAATAGGTAAATGTCGAAGCCGACAGGGTAAAGCAGGGCTTAAATGAAGAATGTGTGAGGTAGCCATGGTTGGGGACTTTGTAACTTTTTCTTTTTATCAATAATTATCCATGAGCGGATCGACAATGCTGCGAAAAGGACCCTGCGATTTCGTATATCTCAAGGTCAGGGAAGGGAGATAACTCTAAAAGCAAGTTATATAACTCGACTGCGTTTAACGTTAGTGTGGTACAAAGCCTAAAAATAGAATGGGTAGCAAGTTGGGATAGGTGAAATGTTTATATAACTGCACATCTATATATCAATATTGAAATTTATTATTAAGCTATTTAATTAAGTTATTGAATTTGATGATCAAGTTTGAATTGAATTAAATTTTCATTCTTGTATATTCACACATACATGTCTTTAAACCACGCTGTCAAATATCATTATCCAAATTATATATATATATATATATATATATATATATATATGTGTGTGCGCGCGCGCGTGTGTGTGTGCATTTATATACATAAACATAGGGCCAGATTAGCTCAGTCGCTAGAGCGTCCGCCTAGGAACCACAAGGTTCCTGGTTTGATACCGGCCCTCGCCAACTCAGCGTATGAATAGCACAGAGATCTGTGCGGTAAAGTGATGAGGTGATGGTAGGTGCGTCGCTTCACCTCAGACGCCAAAACAATCTCCTTGGTTTTACGCTTAGTAGTAAAGTCGTCGGGGTGGCCTAAAGTTGGTATCAGCCAAACAGCGAGGGAGTCTATCCCATTTTCGCTAGCGCTAGACCAAGGAAATTGTTTTTGCGTCTGTGGTGGAGCGCCACATCTTCCATCAGCTCTTCACCTTACCACACATATCCCTGTGCTACTCATACTCTGAGTTGGCAAGGGCCGGTATCGAACTACCAACCGGGCTAAACCGGTCCTTAATAATAATAATGAGAAGAAGAAGACAAGACCTAGTGTTGATTAACAAAAAAGAAAGAACTTGTCAACTGGTAGATTTTGCAGTTCCAGCAAATCACAGGGTGAAGCTAAAGGAAAATGAAAAAAATGGACAAATACTTGGATCTTGCCAGAGAACTAAAAAAGTTATGGATTATGAAAGTCAAAGTGATACCAATTGTAGTTGGTGCACTTGGAACGATCCCAAAAGGATTGGAAAAGGGTTTGGAAAGTTTGGAAATCCGTGGAAGAATTGATACCATCCAGAACACTGCACTGCTGGAATCTGCCAGAATACTCAGGAGAGTCCTGGAGACCTGAGGAGACTTGCTGTCACTCAGACTCCAGTGAAAGACCATCAGCTAACACTGATGTGAAAACTCAAAAGGAGTAAATAATAATAATAATAATAATAATAATAATAATAATAAAGAATTAAAAGAAAGAACTTGTCAACTGGTGGATTTTGCAGTGCCAGCAGATCACAGGGTGAAGTTAAAGGAAAATGAAAAAATAGACAAATATCTGGATCTTGCCAGAAAACTGAAAAAGTTATGGAATATGAAAGTGAAAGTGATACCGATTGTAGTTGGTGCACTTGGAACAGTCCCAAAAGGATTAGAAAAGGGCCTGGAAAGTTTGGATATCAGAGGAAAGATTGAAACCATTCAGAACACTGCACTGCTGCAATCTGCCAGAATAATCAGGAGAGTCCTGGAGACCTGAGGAGACTTGCTGTCACTCAAACTCCAGTGAAAGACCATCAGCTAACACTGATGTGAAAACTCAAAAGGAGTAAATAATAAAGAATTGAGACCATCCGGATAACAGCATTGTTGAAATCTTCTGGAATACTCAGGAGAGTACTGGAGACCTGGGGAAACTTGTTGTCACTCAAACTCCAGTGAACTAACGCTGGTGTGAAATTTATAAAAAAAACTCAAAGAAAGTATAAAAAGATAGAACTCCGATCGTCATTCAAAAGCATTACTATCATTTAGAAAAAATGAAGGTATCTTTTATGGAATTTAATTTTCCAGATAAATATAAAATTAGTCTATTTTTTCTTAAAACATTTGAAAATGTATATAATTTTTTACTTAATCTTTTTGGTTTTCTCTTTTTCTTTTCCCTTAACGTAAAATTATATACGTATATAGTATTTTATGACACTTTGATTCACCCCCTCCAAAAGTACGTGATGGGTGAAAGTAATTAAGAAAAATATCTCGATGGTCTTATTTTACTAGTTTTTTTTTTAAATATGAATATACACTAGAAACTTCGGACCATATGACCATTAGGCACCCCTTTTGCGATCTCATTTCATAAGGACATTTTTCCATTTACACCGTCCGAATCCGGTTGTTTGTTAGGGGTTAGGGTTAGGGGTTAGTTTTATAATTTAAAAAAAAATCTAAAAATTGTCTGTTAACAAGCAACCGGATGTTGACGGTGTAAATGAAAAAAATGTACTTATGAATCAGCAAAGCAAAAGGGGTGCCTAAAGGTCATATGGTCCGAAACTGCCCAATATCCATGAAACAAACATTTTCATCATACCATGCGGTAATTGAAACTACCTTTTGAAGCCTGAATAAGTAAAAGTCTACATGTGGACTTATACTAAGATAAAGCTTATATAATTTTTATGTATAAGGATTATTTATTTATTAATTTTTGTGGTCCGCTCTTCTGTTTTTCTTTATTTGAACAACACCAGGTCACATCTGTGTCAGTAGCACAGATTATAATCAACTGCCGGGACTAGTATTGCCAGAAGATACTACTACTATTGAAATGCCAAATATCAATGATAGCAAACGTGAAACTCAGATATCAGATCTGCGTGTCATAATCGGCAGGTGCTCCCTTGATAGCCAACATGAGGGATCCGATCGTCATCCTGTTGTATATTGTACAAACGGAAATAGAAATTTCCGGTTGAATTAAACAGAGGGGGTACGATAAAGGTGACAAAGGACTTTTTCCTGGTGGGAGTGAACAAAAAAAACGCGTAGGCGTTTGAGATATATAAAAGGGGGTCAGTAGTGAACAGACCGCAGAGAGACGGAGAACGGAGTGACCGACGCGGTCACGCACCGCCACGGCTAAGGGCGGTGAGACGCCACCAGCCACCCCTTTACCTCAACGTCGCCTGATCTCAACAGCAGCCTTAGTAGTCATTGTCAACCCTCGGTCATTTCATTGTCAACTCTCGCTGCCCACCACGTACAGCCGAGAAGAAGAAATAAAGTCAAACCTCCTCTATACTCATGTGTTGTGATTTCATTAAGCGAACACTACATATATTGTCTAGAAATAGTAACGATACCCACTACGATACGAGTTTGAAGAAGTCGCTATATAACATATATAGAATTTGATGCCAGTATATACCAGCAACGTATACGATTTAGTGCCGGTAAAGAAGGCGCTACGCAACAATCCTGCGAATGTTGGCTGCTCAAATTTCTCTTTCAGCTACACTGACGAAAACGAAAACAATTCATTTGACATACACCAGAGAGCGAACGGTTCGTACTCATCTGATAGCCAACATGGAGGATCTGGTTGGAATCATGCAAATGTTGGCTGCTCAAATTTCTCTTTCAGCTATACTGACAAAGATGAAAACAATTCATCTGACAGACACCAGAGGACGAACGGTCGGTACTTTCCTGATAGCCAACACGGGGGAACCAATCGATATCCTGTCAAGGTTAGCCCCACAATTTTTTTTTTCAGCTACTCAACCGAAGAAAACAATCCGTCACTGACACATCAAAAAATGAAATGGGCGAGAGAAGACAACATAAATATATCAAAGTAAAAATTAATAAGACACAGTAAATGTAGAGTGTGTGGTTACAAAGATTAGATACATTAACCATGTATTAAGAGAATGTAGCAAACTAGCACAACGCGAATAAAAATCTAGGCACAACTGGGTTGGAAAGGTGATCCACTGGGAATTATGCAAAAAACTAAATTTTGACCATACAACTAAATGGTATATCCATAAATCAGAATCTGTTCTTGAGAACGAAACACGTAAAATTCTATGGGACTTTGAGATAAAAATGGATCGCCTTATCCCAGCCAGAAGACCAGAACTAGTATTAGCAAGAGAAAGAGAACTTGTCAACTAGTAGATTTTGCAGTTACAGCAGACCACAGGGAGAAGATTAAAGAAAACGAAAAAATAAACTAATACCTGGACCTTGCTAAAGAATTGAAAAAGCTGTGGAATATGAGGGTGAAAGTGATACTAATTGTAGTTGGTGTTGTAGGAACGGTCCCCAACAGCTTAGAAAATAAACTAGAGGAACAGGAAATCAGAAGAATAATTGTGACCATCTAAAGAACAGCATTGTTGAAATCGGTTAGAATAAACCCAGAAGAGTCCTGAAGATCTGAGAAGATTTGTTGTCACTCAGACACCACTGAAAGACCACCAGCTTACACTGGTGTGAAAGACTCATGAGTGAAATAATAATAATCTTATTATAATGAAGATTGTGTGTCACCACCACCGTCACAATTCCTTTAGTTATTTACGTTACATTTTCAATGGTTATTAAATAATCATTGTCTGATTTTAATTAGCATCTAATTCATTCATGTCTTTATCAAAGTCTATCTGAGATAGATTTGCCTCAAAACAATCCATATTATTAATGTAATATGTACTGTGCATCCCACATGCGGGTCAGACACAATGTCCAATTAATGTGGGGACGGCTACGAACCAAAGCTCATGGGATGGCAGGCACAAAAAATGTGTGGATCCCCTCGGCATTCCCCCTCAAGGGGGTGTCTCAGGCACTGGGCAATAAACCCAACCCTACCCCTTTATGTTTAAGAAGCAGGTGTTGTCCGGGATCACGCCGTTTATTT
>CM042169.1:44746502-44786098 GCA_023376005.1 Doryteuthis pealeii
GTCATGGTTGGAGGAATGTAGACGCCGGTGGATTGAATAAAGGATTCGGTTCGGAGTTCCGCGAAGGTTGCTAATTACGACATGAAGGCTCCCGAGTTCGACAAGAAACATCCGAAGAAGTTAGGAGGGCACATTGACCGAAACGTTGTGTATATAACAATAAAAACGAGAACAATAGTCGGAAAAATCTAGATAATACAAATTATCAAGCTTCATCTAAAAGATTCAAACAAATAACATAACATTTATCTCAAGGTTTTATTCCACTGAAAGAAATTGTCAACAACGACGATTTGTATTAGTTTTCAATCTAGTAAAGATTGAGAAAAAGTGCCACCCAGATGAACGGATAATTCAAGAACTAAATTCAGTTTTTATTGTAAGTAAATGTTTCTATCAGATTTTTCAGATAATATGAGCTTTTCTGATATTGTGGTATAATTGAATTTTACATAACAAAAGCAACAAGAACAATGTACAAAAATGGCTTCTTCAAAATATTAGAATCAAATAGTCTTTGCCAAAACGACAAATGCATGGAGGAACAGGGTCGTAGCAGAGATAAATGTAATTTTTGAGAGTATAGGGACAAATAAAATTTAGAATTTGGTCTATAACAGGGTTGTAGCAGAGATAATATTTTTGGCGGGAGGGAACAAGATTTATAATTTGGTCTAAAGTTATCAAAGGCCACTAATATAATTAGCAGCAGGTACATCTAGATTGGAAGAAAATAGTAATTCTTTGAAATAATAGAGAATCATCTGAACAAATGAAAGAATTTTCATTTTGTTGTTGTATTTTTATTGTTGTACATTCTAATTTCAGTACATAAAATGAATTTTCTATCAAGCACTATGTTAACGCAGGGTTATTTATAGTAATAACTGACCACATGACAAAGAATTCACTCATCGGAGTTTTATGAAAGTTATAGTCTTCCTTGCTTTAAAAGTATTTTGCTGTAGAAATATTACAAATGGTAAAAAAAATTGTTCCAAAATCTTATTGTACTTTCATTGTACATTCCAATTTCAGTATAAAAAAGGATCCTCAATAAACTACTAATATGTTAACATGGGATTATTTGCAATAAAAACACTGTTGAACCCATGACAAAGAATTCTATCTTCAGAGTCTTATGAAAGTTATATTCTTCCTTGAGTTGCATAGTTTTTTGTTCTTTCTTGTATTTCTTTGTTAAAATAAACCTCTATAAAATATCACTAATGGTAAAAATGTTTCTTTTTTTGTTGCTATAAACCTATATGTGCTGCAACCCAGAGACCCCTGATTAACAAAAAATTTAAAAAAATAAAAATAAGGATATAAGAAAGAACAGTATTAAAAAAGGATCCTCAATAAACTACTAATATGTTAACATGGGGTTATTTGCAAAAAATTGTTCCAAAATCTTATTGTACTTTCATTGTACATTCCAATTTCAGTATAAAAAAGGATCCTCAATAAACTACTAATATGTTAACATGGGGTAATTTGCAATAAAAACACCGTTGAGCACATGACAAAGAATTCTGTCATCGAAGTCTTATGAAAGTTATATTCTTCCTTGCTTTGATAGTTTTTCTTCTTTTATTTTTCTTTATTTTATTTTGTTGAAATAAAACCCTGTAAAAAATATTACAACTCGCCCAGTCTACGAAGTTCCACACAAAAAAAATACTACTCCATCGTCTCTCATAGACGGAAGGATGCCAACAAAAAAAAAAAATTCTTTCTTGCTTTGATATTTTTTCTTTCTTATATTTCTTTCTTGTATTCTATTGAAATAAAACTCTGTAAAAATATTACAAGTGGTAATTTTTTTAGGCAGCCCCTCCCCTGGCAGCTACGGTCCTGGGGAAGTAAAACATTAATTCACAAAGACTGGACGTTTAATGATCTAGTAGATCCGGAACAACAATATGTGCGTTTTTTACGAATTGGCCTCTAAGATAAAAGAAAATCTCTATTTATTTTATCTATCCCCCCCCCTCAGGGTGGAAGAAGAAGAAGTGAGGTACTGTTATACTAACGGGGTATCTGAATTCCTTACATGGCGCTGCACATCTGTTTGAGTTTTTTTTTTTTGGGGGGGGGGTAAATTATGGAAAATATTTATCCAGGCCTTTGGAAATTCGGTCCATCGGTGCTTAGTGCAATTGGCCCAGATCTAAGAACTTGGCGCTGAGTGCGGTGGCCTGCCGATTAATATTTAAGGCCTACCTTCTCCCACCACATAGAAGCTCTTCCTGTGAGTTCTTACTGTTATCAGGAACTACTCATAAGATCTTATTAGTTCATTATTTCCTTATTGTAGAGTAGAATATTGGGTGGCAACGCACCCTTTGTTACCAGATCGGTGACCTTCTCTTTCTGTATTTCTATGCTCAGAAATAGTGACAAATGAGAATCATAAGATAATCTACTATTAACAGACGCTTGACAGGAGTCAAAGTTAGGAAACTAAGCAGTATTTCACAACTTAACGGATCTAAATTCCACCATCGTATGTCAGCCCACTGAAAGAAAAAATACCAAAAATCAGGGAATTAATCGAATTTAATGAAATTTTTAGTGTTGATATAAAAATAATAATAATAAAAGATGCACTAAAACTAGTTATTTTATTTAAAAACCTTTACATTTTTTCAGGTCAGTTAATTTGAACCACGTTTCTTTGAGGCATAACACAGATACGTGGTTCAAAGTTAACTGACCTGAAAAAATGTAAAAGTTTTTAAATAAGATAACTAGTGCATTATATATGTTATTCATTAATATATCAACACTGAAAATTTCATTAAATTAGGTTAATTCCCTGATTTTTTGTATTTTTTTCTTTCGGTGGAGTGACATACGATGGTGGAATTTAGGTCCGTTAAGTTCGATTTAACCGGTATGTTTATATAGATATTTTTTATTTACCAATTGTTTACCACCTCAATATCGAGTGTTAGAATAATTTTTTGATTTTTATAAATTCCATTTTATCAGATGATGTTGAAATTAAATTCACTGTCGAATATAAGATCAAATCAGAAATGAATAAAAGAAGCAGAGCCCATATACCAACGCTACGGTTAGTTTACCAAAGAGACAACATGGTAATAATTTGTATAAGACACTGTCTGTCCAGTTCTTTCTTGTGTTTCCATTTCTATTGAAATCTATTTGTTGTTATCCTTTATTGAATGTTATCTATTTCTTCCTTTATACAGTTTTCACGGTGTTTATTAGAGAAACTTGATAACGTTAGTATGAGGCGTCGAACGTTTTCTTTCTACCAAGATCAGCGGAGGTTACACTACCCTCTTGCGTCGAGTAGATAATAAATTCTCGATAAAATTCAGCTTTAGTCTCGAGACTTTTTGAACACACTGAAGGTAAACTAGAAATAAAGAATAAACTTGCAAAATTCGAATTTTTATCCTGTCTGCAGCGCCATGTAAACTAGGAATTCAGATGTCCATTTTTACATTGTTCTTTCCTTCCAATTTACTGTTGTCGACTCCAATTTTATTTCTTTCGGTTTTCTTTTCTTTCATCTTAACACCATTTCTGTCTTCTTTATTTTCAATGTTCATATCGTCATTTTTATCGTATTCTAAGATGATTTTAAACAATCTCTTTATTTCAAAATATTTTAAAACTAGCTACCTCATTCTGTCATAAATCACAATTTATGAAAAATATTGCATTCTTAATAAGACTTATTTTTGGTGCGACTAAAATAGAGAGTGTTTCCGAAAAATCAATAAAAGAAATCAATAGCATTTTGTAATCTAATAACTTGACCAATTCTCGTTCAAATGATCTCAAAATTTAACAGCATGTATAGAAAAGAAAAATAGATAACTCAAAATTCTATGTTTTATGTTTTGTTTTTTATTTTCAGGTATACAAATGCCATTCCTTTAAAAGAAAGCATAGAATTTTGAATTGTTTCCATACATTCTGTAAGAATTTGAGATCATTTGAACATGAATTGACCAAGTAATTAGATTATAAAATGATATCATTTTTTTCTGAAGTACCCTGAACATCTTAATTGATGTCAATTCGTTTTGTGAAAAACCCTATCTTGTATTTGTTTTGAAATAACAAGGCGATTTAGAAACTGTATTCTGAATATGAAAGTAACGAAATCAGACGGTAATTGCAAATAATGTAGAAGATCTGAAAAGGAATGTAGCTGACATCACAGTTAAATATGAATTCAGGTTTTCTTGTCTGACAAAGCTAGAAGCAACGACTTTTCTTTGTAATTCGACCGATAAGTTAATAAATAAAACAAAATAAAACAATGAAATACGAAAAGAAAGACGGAAGCATCTCGGTAACATCAACTACATTCATTTTTTGCAGAACACGGATCATTTGCATAAGCTAATTATAATACTGCTCAGTCCAACCATCGTGATCATATTTTTCGTAAGCAGACGTTCTCGGGTTCACGCCGGCCATCTTATCCTGCATACGCAACACAACAAGCGTTTCTTTTTTGATCGACGGGGACAAGCAGCCTCATCGAAAGTGGTCGGAAGTTAATCCTGCCTTTCACTTCCGCTTCACATTCTTATTCAGACCTACAAAGTTAACAAACACTAAGTGAACTAATAATCCATTATAAATGTTAAGTACAACAATTCACTTTTACTGAAGATATATAACAATTCGATCATCAACAAAGACAATATAGTTAAGTATGTTTTTCGTTTTAAAAAATCAATTCAACAAGGAGGTATTATGGGAAAATAGCTGCTACAGGACTTCCAGTGGACACAGTTTCACATACGTGAATTGATAGAATGAAAACATGTGCTCATAAATAACAATTCTATTACGAAAATACTTTCTTTTTTTCTGCTTTCTGTAGATTTTCATGAATTTTCAACTTGAATTTCAAAAGAAATCTTTCATTTTTTAAAAATTGTTTATTCCTTTGAAGAATTAAAAGTGTCGGTTGTTTGAGATTCTGAAGATTGGTCTTCTTGGAGTGAAAGATCCAGGTAATTTGAATTCTTCGATAACAAATCTTCAATCATTAATTTCAACTGATGAAATTTTGGTCTGTCTTTTGGTTTTTCTGCCCATGTCAGTCTCATGATGTGATACCTCAGCGGAAGAAAAAGAAAGAACAAATAAAAGTATTAAATGACTGATGACATCATCAACAAACATCTTTTTGGTTTGAACAATTGTGATATTTTGGACTGTTGTCGTCTTCTTTGTTGTGTATAAACATAATGTTCAAGCCACTGTAACCTCGAGCTCTGTTTTAGGTGTTTTATTTATTATTTTAATTACTTTAGAACAAGTCATCTTCAGACGATTATCCATTAAACTCGATTGAATTCACAGGTAATCGTCTGAAGATGACTTATTTTAAATTAATTAAAATAATAAATAAATAAAACCCACCTAAAACAGGGCCCGAGGTTACAGTGGCTTAAATATTGTGTTTATACACAATATAGATGAAGACAACAGTGCGAAATATCATAATTATTCATATCAAGCCTCATCTCATAAATGCACATACATATACATTGTTATGTTTTTTTTCTTTCAATTAATTCGATCACTGTACGTTCTCTATGCGACTCGTGACATATTCAGGATTGTTGTCACTACTACTGCTAGCGTTGTCATTTTTTTTTTTTGTTTTTACACTTAATATATTTTAATACAGAGAATAAAATGGTTAGTTATCTTTAAAATACGCACTTCCGAATTTTCAGCTTTTTTTAAACGAATACTCCCTGCAATTTAGCAGCAGGAGCCAGCCCCCTGCGCTCTTCTGATCTGCTTTTTTTCGAGAAAATAAACGTCATTTTTTCATCTGAATTCTGAAATTGGTTAATATAAAGTTAATTCATTGTTAAAAAATGTTTTTTAGTTTTATTATTGGGAAAAAAAGTTAATCCATTGGTAAAAAGTTAATATTTATTGAAAAATGGCCCAAAATATTTATTGTAAAAGAAAATTATTTCAGAATTCAGATAAAAACAAGTTTATTTTTCCACAAAAAGCAAATAAGAGCGTATGAGCGTGGCTCTTGCTGTTAATTTGAAGTGATGATTCCTAAAAAGAAAGCTGAAAAATTAGGAAGTGCGTAGGTTGAAGATAACCAAATAGTTAACTGTCTTATTTCAGTAAGATTTATAATTCTAGTTATAGATTTAAAAGAAAAATGCAACATGGGCAAACGTATATGAATATAAATTGTCTCCCCTTAGTTCCTGTAGCTTCCTTGTAGAAGTCGCCAATGGTAGGTGTCTTAACGAACAGGCCACATACCAGTTGCATCAAGTACCTTAAGGCGAGCGGACGTTTGACTTCGATTCCAAGACGGAAGAGTTGGACAAACAGAAGACACGAGAAGTGATGTAATGATTCAGCTGTAATGGATCTGCTAGTCTCGCAGATCCATTACAACTGAATATCGAGTTCGATCCTTGCTGAATGTTCCCATACTTGTGACCTTGTATCAAATCCTTACCCGTGGCAAACAGATTTGATAAATATTTTTCCTTACTTGCTACAGTTGTTCCGTAAAGCTCTAGGTGGCGTGGCAGTCAGTCTTATGAAAGTGAAAGCTCCTCAGTCAAAAGTCTCTCAGACCCACTAAACTTCACAGAAGTAACACACACTAGTTGTGTCTCTTATATGCAGGACAGAAGGGGGTTTACTACCCCCGGACATTCAATGTGCATGAGACAAGAAAACGTGCTCAAACTAGTAAGTGTTATACTTTACTTTATTACCAGTTGTCTCAATTCTTTACTTATAAAATACTACTTGCTTATTGGACATTTTATCTTATACAACTATGTGTTGCCTCACATCGTCTCCAAACCACGGTGCAAAATACATCTAGCTGGATCTGGTCGAGGTTTAAAAGTCTTCAGCACGAATGATACGCGTGCGGAATCATCATTCTCGTGTTGTTACGTAATATCTGCAATCGCGTAATCAAGTCAACGGCCGAAAACAAACGCATTTTAGAAACTGCAATGATAACAAAACTTATAATTTCTTCTCTGCAATATTTCATCTTATATTTTTTTAATACCCTGTCTGGTGGTGAAAGCTGCTTGGTAGCGCTAGGAAGTGGCAGTCCTGCCTTAGCTACCGAAACTATGTTATCACTCCTAGTTGGCAGCTGATGAGGGCAGGGTATCGCACGTGCTATCACACGTTGTATGAAGAAAAATAAAGTTTCTTTGTATCTTGTTATCACTTTCGTCGTGAATTGTACTTATATTTATACCGTTCCAGAAAATGATATATTCAACCAACCATCATTCACTCTACGTGTTAATAACTTAATCAATTTGATATTCAGTATATATAATTAGCTAATATCACTAAAGTTTAGCAGCGATGATCCTGTTCAATACTTAATTGGGTGACCACTTGAGCAACAGCAGATACTGTTAGCAACCCGAGTCCTTTGTTTATTAAAATGTCTTGATTCGGCAATTAATAACCCAAAAGTGTTTATATGCATTAAAACAAAGCAATAAAACAACTACCTATGTTGAAAAATAAACTTTATTTGTTCATATTCCATCTTGGTATCTTTGTCATCCTATGAACTTTTCAGTCGGCCCTCGAAAGAACAAATTTGCAACAACAATATAGACAGTCTATCTATCGATATATCTGTTTGCAGTCAAGTCACACTGAGAGCACCAGTTCCGGCTAGATCACTGGATAACCTCTAATGAACCTGTTCTATACATAACTGGGTGACCACTTGAGCAAGAGTAGGTATTGGAAGCAACCCGAGTCATTTGTTTATCAAAATGACTTCGTTTGAAAACATTTTTCTACACAGAAATTCTTTGAGGGTGCCATACAAGTGTCCCTTATTTAAGCCGAGATGCCGACACTCACGAGAAATAAGAATTCAGCGGATAAGCGACACCAGATAATCAAGATATAATTTTTTGCATTTCAACTTGGACGATTTGGACGGTCTCATTTTTACCCAGAGGATAACGGTTGGAAGATTAAGGAACAAGCGTATTAATATATAGATTACAGTCAAGTCACACGGAAAGCACCGGTGCCCGCTATATCACTGAAGTTAAACAGCAATGAGACTGTTCTATACTTAATTGGGTGACTACTTAAGCAAAAACATATACTATAGGCAACTTGAATCCTTTGTTTATCAAAATGACTTGATTCAGCATTAAATAACCCAAAAAAGTGTTGATATGCCAAAAAACAAAACAACCAAACAAACAACTATGTTGAAATATAAACCTCATTTGTTCATATTCCTTGAGATTATCTTGGTCGTGCTATGAACTTTTCAGTCGACCCTCGAAAGAACAAATTTGCAACAAAAATATACACAGTTTATCTATCGATCTATCTGTTTATGGTCAAGTCAAACTGAAAGCACCGGTTCCAGCGAGATCACAGATGTTAAACAGCGACGAGCCTGTTCAATACTTAATTAGGAGACCACTTAAGCAGCAGTATGTACTGTAATCAATGTGAGTCTTTTATTTATAAAAAATACTTGATTCAGCATTAAATGACCGGAAAAGGGTTGATATGTCGTAAAACAAAACAACCAACCAATTAACTACACTATCCATGAAATTTAAATGACAATATACCACAATAGTTAAAGAGACGATTCTTCCAGGCTGTGGTTGTGTCGGTACTGCTGTATGGCTGTACCACCTGGACCCTAACGAAGCGCTTTTGAGAATAAGCTAGATGGGAGCTGCATCAGAATGCTGCGAGCGGTCCTGAATAAGTTGTGGAAACAGCACCCCAGAAAAAAGCAACTGTATGGCCACCTACCCCCATCTCACAAACCATACGAGTAAGACGGGTTAAGCATGCAGGACACTACTGGAAAAGCAAGGACGAGCTCGTAAGCGACGTACTATTATGGAAGCCAGCACATGGACACGCTAATGTGGACCGCCCAGTCAGGACCTCTATTGACCAACTATGTATGGATGTTCGCTGCTGCGCGGAGGAACTCCCAGAGTCGATGAATGATAGGGAAGGTTGGCGAGAGATTGTCATGGATATCCGTGCAAACTGCGCGACATGATGATGATGATGATGATACCACAATACTTACAATTCCTCAGAACAATTATTTGGTTTTTCCATTCTGTATCCACTTGATAAAACATGATACAAATCTGTGAGAAGAATTCCTGGATATGGCGAGGCACCTGAAAAACCGATATTAGTTTGAAATTGTTTATTTACAATGACTTGTGAGATTTTGACCTTCAAACATTTCATTTTTTTATATAACAGTCCCCAAGAACTATGAAAAGAGACTGGGTGAACAAAAGATTACAGGAAAAATTGAAACCATCCAGACCACAGCAATACTAAAATTGGCAAGGATACTTAGGAGAGTCCTGGATACATGAGATGACGTGCTCTAGTAGTTTGGAACATCATAGAGCAGCATTGAGTTCTTCTTTATTTAAAGCTATTTTGTCTTTTCCTTTGCGAGGGTCCTCAGCTTCCTCAGTTGCTTGCCAGATCTTAGGGCTCGCAGTCCTGCATTTTGGAAGTCCGCCCACAGCTTACCAAGCAAGTTTGTGCAATAGGGACCCCTTTCGTGCCCGGTAGTTTTTTACCCTATTTCAGCATATTCCAGGGATGTTTGTGCAGGTGCTTCTTCGGGTATCTGTAGTACATGGCTAAACATGGACTATTATAGTTACCCCCCTCTTGTGGATTGGTTCTTCCTATATTCAGTACGGAATCCTGGTGGCTAAGCAGTCCATGACATACAACACTCCACTTTAGCCCTTACTTAGGCTAGCCAAGTAATAGTAATTGATAAGGTCCCAACTATGGGTCAAATAGAAAATTTGTTTATAAAAAATTGAGTTTAAATAATTTTCTACCAAACTATCGTTACAAATTTTTCAAAACTTTGCCGGCATTAAATGACCCACAGAGGTTTGATATGCCTTAAAACAAAAGAAGCAAACATCATATATTCAGTAAAAAAAATTTTTAAAATGTGAAAATAAAGAAACTAAATCAAATCAACAAACCCATTGTGACAATCTCCCAAAGTAAAATGCCGAAAGACCAGACATCGCTGTGGGTTGTAAAAATCCTGTCTCTTAGAGATTCAATTGCCATCCACTTGATGGGTAATTTGCCGCTGGTCAGTTTCTGGTAAATGTTGTCTTTATAGATGTCACGTGACAGGCCAAAGTCGCAGATTTTGACCACTTTGTTTTGATCCAGAAGTACGTTCCGAGCCGCCAGATCCCGATGGACGTATTTATTCTCTGAAAGATATTGCTGGCAAAATAATTTAAAAAGACGAATTATTGACATCTGATTACTTCCGAGGAAAAAAAGAAATGAAAAAACATTCAACTCTATGGATATTTATATTTTTCTCGATAAAAAGAATTCTGTATTATTTGGACTATTCGGACTATTGTCCTCGTCTTTATTGTTATCTACACAACTTTTCGACCAATATGTCCTCCGACCTTCTTCAGGTATGGCTTGTCGGATTCAGGAACCTTCTCGAACTCGAGAACCCCTCCTCGAACTTGGGAACCTTCGAAGAGAACTTTCTTGTCGAACACGGGGGCCTTCATGTAATCGGGAGCCTTCACGGAACTTCGAACCTAACCCTTTATTTAATCCCGAATTCGACAAGAAGACTCCAAAGTTCGAGGAGGGGATTTCCGAATTCGAGAAGGTTCCTAAGTCCGACAAGAAATACCAGAAGAAGGCCAGAGGGCACATCGGCCGAAACGTTATGTAGATAACAATAAAGACGAGGACAATAGTCCGAATAATCCAAATAATACAAAATTCAGGCCTTAATTCAGAGAAAAAGAATTTGATAATGCTTAATTGATCTCGTCTATGTATTTAAAGGTTTTGCAATTAAGAAAATATCATAGTGATTTGAATGAATTAGAATTTGAAAGAGTTAAATCTATTGAATGATAACAGTGAGAAAAAAACCTCCAAATATAATCTGAACAAGCAAGTTTATTTTAGAGTGTTGGCTTATATTGTCATTCTAAATATTCAAACACTTTATGTTGCTATTTTAATTACAAAACACCAAGATAAATTCACCTCCTCCGACATTAGGAAAATTCTCAGCGAAAACACTAAAATTATCTGTAAAAATAACAATAAGAAACGCCTACAAATTATTGAGGCAATATGCATATAAATTTTTTTTAAAACTAACATTAATAAAATAGCATTCAATATCGGTCATAATATATTAGCTACCTTTAATAACTAATACACTAATCACGCTACCCTCTAAAAATAATGGACTCTTCTAATTTAAAAACAAAATAGAGAAAAGAACTAAAAAAAAAAGAACTAAAAAAAAAGAACTAACACCAAATGATATACTCCATGATGACGACTGAAGAATCAGTCGAAAGCGCTCGGGCAGATAATATGGGAAGAATCCTATTCCAACTGGATCCTAACATTAGAAAGATCGCCAGAAGACTGGAAAAATACAAATCCAGATAATGAAAAAGAAATGTTCTGTGTTGTTCAATAACACTTACCTACAAAATAACTTGCTGCCAATACACACATATATATATATATACATATAAATACATATAAATATATATATCAATCTACAGACGCGCGTTTCGGGGTTTACCCCTCATCAGTGCAGCTATTATTTTTCAGCAGCTACCTCTGGTCGGGTTCGAGACCCGAACGAACTTTCGCGCGTCAAGTCTCTTACCGATGGGTCCACAACCAGCTGCCAAGGATCGAAGGCAGAATAATCGCTATATTTCCTAAACCGGAAATAAACTCACCAGAGGTCTCTAACCTGTAAACAAGTGAGACTAGCATTTCGCCGAAGCGGTGAATTTTCGCAATTAGTCCCTTCTAGACAGAGTGCTCAACCTGAAAATTGGGGAGCGTATATAAAGCAATCTACAGACGCGCGTTTCGGGGTTTATATATATATATATATATATATATATATACCTTATTTAACTATGTATAAGCTCTTTTTGTATCTTCTGTCATATTCTATATTTTCTATCAAGTTTTCTCAGGCAATAAAACATCCTTAGTATCACTTCGTCGTGAATTGTTCTTATGTTTAGACCGTACGAGGAAACGATACTCAAATAACTAACACTGGTCAACAACGTCATTATAACATTTTCTAAAATTCTATAGAAAAAAATGAGATGAATCAATGATGAATAAAAAGGTTTACCATTGCCATAGAAATCTGTCGAGCAAATGATAACATTTGAATGGGAGTCAGGGTGTCTTTGTCAAGATTGTTGCCATCCATTTCAGCATAGCCATCTTCTGTCTCATGACGACATTTTCTGTAAAGAGATGGATTGACAATTGAATTAAAACAATAAAGAACCACTGATTTGGTTAGAATTACACTCCCTTTTTATCAATAACAAAAATATTGATTCAATGTCTCTTATAGAAGTAAATGCTTTTATTAAGTTATCAGGTATGGCTTGTCGGATTCAGGAACTTTCTCGAACTCGAGAACCCCCCCCCCCCTAGAACCTGGAAACCTTCTCTTCGAATTCGGGAACTTTCTTGTCGAACATCGGGAGCCTTCATGTAATCGGGAGCCTTCACGGAACTTCGAACCTAACTCTTTATTCAATCCCGAATTCGACAAGAAGACTCCCAAGTTTGAGGAGGGGATACCCGAATTCGAGAAGGTTCCTAAGTCCGACAATGTCTCTTATAGAAGTAAATGCTTTTATTAAGTTTGTGCATATCACAGACCTCCGTTTAAATATTGGTCTGGTTTTAGTTGGTTGATTGTTTTGTTTTACAGCATATCAATCGACCCGCCCTCTCGGCTGGGGCGTTAGAATGCACCTCTGCAGAGGGGTAAGACTCCCCCAATAGGGCCACCTGTTGGCCGTGGGTGGCGACCCGTGATATTTAAGGATAGAACCCAGGTGGCTGAGCAGTCAATGACTTGCAATATTCCACTTTAAACTTTTCTTGGGCTAGACGGGAGGTCGGAGAGGCCCCCTCCGATCAATCGGCTGGCCACGTCAAGCCCTAGCACCTATATGATTGCCCCAACCCTATTGCCCTTATGGCAACCCCCAATCCTTCCTATTATATGGGTGCTAGAAGGTGGTGGCTGAGGTTCTACATGTCCTGGGAATGACATTAAACTCTATCTGATGGTGAGTTTCCAGTTCTGGAGGTTTGGGGAATGTGGAGCACCCCTTCATCACCATTGCTCCCTGGTCCACTCTGACCCGGAGTGGTAGTACCTATTAGGGTCCCATCTATGGGTTGAAAAGAAAAACATGAGTTTATAAACAAAATTGTATTATGCATTAAGAATAAATTTATTTCACAACTTTGTCGGCATTAAATGACCCACCGAGGTTGATATGCCGTGAAACAAACCAAACCAAACGGCATATCAACTCTTTTGAATCATTTAATACCGAATTAAGTCATTTTAATACTGCTTACAGTATCTGCTATTACTTAAGTGGTCACTCAATTAAGTATCGATTGAGCTTATCGCTGCTTAACTTCGATGATCTAGTGGAAACCGGTGCTTTCAATATGACTTGACCTTAATGATTTGGTTTGGTTTGGTTTCTTTGTTCAGTGGAATATATTGGTTATTTAACGCCAAAGCCATCCTTGCAGAAGAACAGTAGCGTTACTATTTAACTCATAGATAGGTGATGAGGGGTTTCATACATTTCCCAAGGGTATTAGTCGGAAAGTGAATGTAATAGCATGACTGGAGTTTGTATGTCGATACTACAGCCATCACAGTAGAGGTACCTTCTCATTAGTAACTGATTGGTTAGAATTGCACGGTTAAATCCAACTTAACTGACATAAATTCCACCATCATATGTCACCCCACCGAAAGAGAAAAAATATAAAAAATCAATGAATTAACCGAATTTAATGAAATTTTCAGTGTTGATACATTAATAAATAAAAGATATAATGCACTAGTTATGTTATTTAAAAACTTTTACATTTTTTCAGGTCAATTAACTTTGAACCACATATGTTTGTGAATCTGTGTTACGCCTTAAAGATACGTGGTTCAAAGTTAACTGACCTGAAAAAATGTAAGAGTTTTCAAATGAAATAACTGGTGCATTATATTGTTTATTCATTGATATACCAACACTGAACATTTCATTAAATTCGGTTAATTCCTTGATTTTTAGGGTTTTTTTTCTTTCGGCGGGGTGACATATGATGGTGGAATTTATGTCCGTTAAGTAGGATTTAACCAATTGTACTTTTATCAATAACAAAAATATTGATCTAATTGATCAATTGATATTGATCTAAAGTCTATTACAGGAGTAAATGCTTTTATTGAGTTTATGTGTATATCACAAACCTCTTTTTAAATATTGTTTTTTTTTAATGATATATGAACATACATGGATTATCTAATGCCGAAGCCATCCTTGTTATCATCATCGTCATCATCAGGTCGTATTCGCGGCATGGATATCCATGATTGGTTATTTCCTATAACTCCAACATAAACAAAGGGGAACACCCTTGACTGATAAATTATTTATTTATTTTCCCATTAAACTAACCCTAAACCCTAACCCTAACCCTAACCCCGTCTTCTTTTTTCCTAGTAGATCAATAAATAAATAAATAATCTATCAGTCAAGAGTGGTTCCCCTTTGTTTATGTTGGAGTTATAGGAAATAACGCCACGACTCTCTCCCTCTAACTATCCCTATCGGTCATCGACCCTGGAAGATCCTACATTTCAGCATCCAGAATCCTCACAGAGCTGGCTAATGTAAGTTTTTGCTGGTCGACCTACACTTGTGTGTTCATGTGTAGGTCTCATAGGAGAACATCACTTATGGTTTCGTCGTTGCTTCTTCAGCAGTGTCTAGTACGTCTTGATCGTCTCACTGCAATGGTTTATGTAATAAGGGGAAAGTAGCTGTACGGCTGTTTTCTTGTGGGGTGCTGCTTCCAAGATTTGTTCAAAACAGTACGCAGCGTTCTTGTGTAGCTCCCATCTAGCTTTTTACTCTAAGCAATTTTTTAAAGTCAAAGTGGTGCAGTTGTACAAATTAGTCAAGCAGGACCTGTGGATATGCCACAGTATGATAATCTAATTATTACAACGTGTGTTATATTTAATTATATTTAGCGTCTAATGATAGTGGAGTATCAGAGTTTGATCACCTTTGATAAAGTCAGCATGGCGGGGGAAGTCTGGTGTTGGAATACCCGAAACTTCCCAATGAACCATGCAAATAACATCACTGACGACATCCACCAGCGCCCCAAATGTAGGAGCGTATATTTAAAGCAATATGTAAAAAGTATAATAATCATCATTTAAATGTCTCTGGCTCTTTTTTTTTCTTTCTTTCCGTCTTTTCATCTTTTCATTATATTCGATTGAAACAGATTAGCGTTATCACTTTAACGTGCTCACCCCTTCCCGCTATCTTTCCCCTGCTTTCTTTCTTTCCTTCTTTATCATTATATTTTTCTGTATAGCATGTCTTTTTCCATCCCTTTCTTTCTTCATAATAAAAACTGAATGGTCCATTACTTAGCTGAATTGACGACAAGAAATAAGAATTCGGTGGATAAGCGACACCAGATAATCAGGATCATTTTTGCATTTCCTCTTGGACGGTTTAGATGGTCTCATTTTTAACCAGAGGGTATTGCAAGATGATAACGATCGGAAGATAGTATTGGCAGTCATTTCTGACAGAGCTCCCCAATGATGCTGCCCCTAAGTGTAAAGTTCGTGCAGCTATTCGGTTTTTAAACGCAAAAGACATTAAACCGATTGAAATTTATCGCAAATTAACGTGAATGTATGGCGAGTCGTGCACGGATGTCAAAAACGCCAAAAATAGTTTTAACATTTAAAAAAAAAAAAAAAAAGAGATGTAAGGAGTTTGCAACGACAACGAGGTTCAACATTTCCTCAAAGACACGGTAGCAAGCTGGTATGACATGGGCGTACAAAAACTGCCACAATGTCTATAAAAATGCATAAATCGAAATGGCGATTAGATATATGTTCAAACATTAAAATAATGAAACATGATTGACAATAAATAATAAACGTTTCTATGATTTCTAAATATTTTGGAAACTTTACCTTTGAGATTACACTTCTAATACTATGAATAAATAGACATACTTACATGAGATAGCTCAATAGATTACCATTGGGAACATATTCCATTATAATTGCAATAGGTTCACTTTTGGTACATGCACCAATCATTGTAACAATGTTGGGATGACGTCCGATTTTTTTCATTAAGTGCAGCTCTGCTAATAAATCTTCCTTGTACGATAACGGAGCTGAATCTATAGAAGTAAGAAAATTTGCAATGATTATTTGGTGTTAATTGATAAAAGCTTAGTAATAATTTTTGTAACGTCACATGTACATATTGTAAATAATGAAATAACTATATTATATGCATTTGATTACAAAACGAAATTAGAGACGGGTAATTCCACGTCAAATCATCCAAGCCATATCACACACACACTTGAATTTCTCTGAAATTTTGTACAGGACTATGTTAAAGTTAGACAATCCCCAAAATTTGAGCTTCCAATTCCAAGAATTGGCGGAGTTATGTCGATTTTTAGCTTTCCAAATTTGAAGGGAGTCGTGAAAAATGGCGAGTTTTGTCATCTATTTTTGTCTTTAAAATGAGTTCTAGAGCTTTCCTACTCCTAAAGAATAGTTTATAAAAGCATTTTTGCCCGGGAAATAAAAAAATGCTATCATAAAAGTATGCAAGTTAACCAATTTTAAATTATTGATTATTTTTTAGTTTTTCATAGCAAGATCAATATCCTAATGTGGCACTGCATCTATGATAGAGATTTTTTTCTATTATTATGTCATATCTATTGAACATTATTTGTACCAAAAAGATAGTTTCGTTTTCATCTATCTTTATTTCTGTTTCCTTAATGTATACATTAATGAAACAGAAATAAATATAAATGAAAGATTATTACTTATCCGTAATACATGCACTTCTAAGAAAAATACGGAGTTGTTTGAAACTTATAGTGGTGTACTGGGCCAATCTATAATTGTAAGTCCTGATCCCAGCAGCTCGGTACCTCTATTTATATTTAACTAGCAGCGGCTACTCGGCGTCACCTGGGTAGAGGTGGATTAGTCCCGCAGATCAATTATTACTGAATCGTGAGTTGAATCCTCGTAGGATTCCCTATTTAAATCCCTATGTAAAGAAATAGACATTGCATTAATCCAGCTACTCTGAAAAGAAATGTTAATGTCTACTATCCAGAATATTAAATGAAAAAAAATCCATCCTGTTATTTATATTTTACTTTTTAATTATCTTCATGAATATAAATCAAATCTCTATTATTTTTGCTCAAAAACCAAGCCCTGGTTATATTTAATGTGTATGTATATTTACTTTGTAGTTATATGTATAGATGGAGGTTTGTCGTTTTCATTCTCAGGCGATCAGTGTTCTAACTTGAATGTCAGCAGTGACATTTTATTTATATACTAGAAGTGGCTACCCAGCGTTGCCTGGGTAGAGGGGTGATTTTTGTTAGAGCTAGTCTCGCAGATCCATTATTAGTGAATCGTGAGTTGGATCTTCGCAGGATGCCCAATTAAAATCCCCACGTAAAAAAGACTTTGCGTTGATCCAGGCATTCTGAAAAGAAAAAATGAATGTCTACTATTTACGATATCAAATGCAAATAAATATCCATGCTGTTATCATTTAAATTTTACTTATTTCTTATCTTCACGAATATAAATCAAATCTTCATTATTTTTGCTCAAAAAGCAAGACCTGGTGATAGTGAATGTGTATATATATATATATATACTTTGTCATTAATTGTTTTATTTTCATAGTTTCCTCCGGACATACATACACACAATTGCCCTTTATATATATATTTTATATATTTACCGACCCCTCCGCACGAGCAGGATGGGACACAAGGTCAATTTCTTAAGCGGAGTTTAACAGGTTTGAATTCAGAGTTTTCCTTCTCCTAGACCGGTTGCCTAACCAAGGTTAAAGAGCCCAGTCTGCCCTACTATTTACCCATAGCTGGAGGGAGAGTAGAATTCATACCTTTCCCAAGGGTATTAGCGCTAAGTGAAATGTAATTACCACGTCCAGGATTTGAACTCGGGGCGACGAGTCCATTTCCTATGACTTTAACCATTACACCACTGCCCTTTATATAAGTATAGATGACATGTCAAAATAGATCTACTTGAACAAATAAAATAATTTCTTACTAGCGTGTAGGTATTTACCCAATTTATTCGCCACATGTACAATGTGAAATAAAGTCGCAATTATAGGGCATCCATGGAGGATCGAATTCGTTATTCATAAGTAATTGATCTTGCGAGACACCACGATGTGAAACACAAATTTCTTTGTAGCGAGTATCATCAAATAAAAAATGGAACTTTAAAACTCAGAAAATGTTGACCGTTGCTTCAATTAGCAATGATTGATTGGTTGTTATTTTTGTTTGTTTAATGGTATATCAACCATTGTGGGTTATTTAATGCCAAATCTTGTTATATATATATATATATATATATATATATATATATAAAGTCACACCTAATTTGTTAATTAATTAATTATAATTAAATGAATTAGGCGTGCATATCGGTTTAAATGTAAAGCGTAAACAAATCGAGAAAAAGTCGATCTCTGTATGTACATTTCAGCCCATTAGGCCTCATCAGCAGAGCTATAAACAGGTCACGCCTAATTCATTTAATTATAATTAATTAATTAACAAATTAGGTATGACTTTAATTAAGCACATAATCTCCCAAAAAATTGTCGGCCTTCGCCATTTCAAACACATCGTTTGACCACTTCATACTGTCGTGCCATAAGTCACCCAAAAAGTGCGAGATACATATCAGTTTAAAATAAACGAGAGATTCTGGGGAAGCCAGCTAGTGTAGTGGTTAGAATGTCCGCCTGTCAGCCTGACAGTTAGGGTTCGAATCGCGCACAAAGCACTACCCTGTCTATAGCTCTGCTGATGAGGCCTAATGGGCTGAAATGTACATACAGAGACTGACTTTTTCTCGATTTGTTTACGCTTTACATTTAAACCGATATGCACGCCTAATTCATTTAATTATAATTAATTAATTAACAAATTAGGTATGACTTTAATTAAGCACATAATCTCCCAATATATATATATATATATATATATATATATATAGATGGGACATTAACAAATACTACCACTCAGGGACCAAGGAGTAATGGCAACGAATAGTAGTGGTAGTGGGTAACGTGTTTGACTGAGAAATCACAGTGAGTTTGAACTCTAGTCTCCATTTTTGGACTAATACCCTTGGGAAAGGTATGAACCACCTCATGTCGCAGAACTAGAATTGCTTTGGCATTAAATAACCCACAAATGTGGATATACTATTAAACAAAGAAACCAAGCTAAAATTTTAAAAAAAGGAATAAAACGCATCTGTGATGTGACATAAACTTACCTCTTACAACTTTGATGGCCACTTTCCTTTTACAATAATAACCACAGACAACTTTTCCAAATGCGCCTTGGCCAAGTGGTGTACTAAACTCAAGAAGATTAGGATCCAATTCCCATTCATCATTTGTTACATTAGATTCACTCGAATAATCCATCTTATCTGAAAATATAAAACATTTAGAGAATACCTTAAATTGATATTTGTTTGTTTTATACCCTATCTATGAACATTAATGGGTATATCCCAATCTTCATATACCCTACCTATGAACATTAATAGGTATGTCCCAATCTTCATATACCCTACCTATGAACATTAATGGGTATATCCCAATTCTCATATACCCTATCTATGAACATTAATGGGTATGTCCCAATCTTCATATACCCTATCTATGAACATTAATGGGTATATCCCAATCTTCATATACTGTACCTATGAACATTAATGGATAAGTCCCAATCTTCATATACCCTATCTAGCTTTGAATATATATATATATATATATATATATATATATATATATATATATATATATATATTTGAAGCCAACTACAATGCGTATATCGTATAAAATTCGATAATTATTAAGAATAATCATGACATGTAAACTCGGCGAATATATATATGAATTACAATGAAATTATGATATAGGATTATTTTGTGTATTTGGTGTTGGCAAGCTGGTACACTACAAGAAGTTCTTTAATGTAAAAGACTTAATGTAAATATCAAAATATATTAACAGTGGATGCTTTCAAGCCGGTATAAGTTGTGTGGCGTAAACGAAATGCCATTTTTCAAAACATTGCTCCAGCACGACACGCAGCAAAAACAATAGAATCAAAATTTGACTGTCATTCTTTGTCCGTGATGTTTTGGCCTGGTCAGTCGCCAGATCTTAACTCCATATTTTCAGAAGTATGATTTCATTTTTGGCATTAAAAATGAATATTAAAAGGGAATCTAGATACGTGATGATTACTAAAAAAGATCTACATAGTCGGCGGCAAACTGGCCTGTTGTCAACATCAGCCGAACAGCGAGAGAGTATCTCCTTTTCGAAAGCGAGAGATTGTTCTTGCTAGAATGAAGCGCCACACCTACCATCAGCCCTCAGATGCTTTTTCGCTCTGATCAGATTACCCAAACTAGCATTCTTATACGCTGGGTTGGTGGGGATTGGTATTGAACCTGGAACCTTTCGATTCCTAGGCGGATGCTCTACCGACTTAGCTAAAACGGTCCCTACTTTAAAAATCTACATAAATTGAGCAACCATTTAACAAACTATAAGTTGGTTGGTTGGTTGGTTGGATTTTACGGAATGTCAACCCTTGGTTTATTTTATACCGTAAACGTCTTCGTTTATTTCATTGTTGTAGGCTATTCAATTTTGTAATCTATTTAACCCATAGATGGAACTCTAACAGGTACTATCACCCCAGGCTAGAGTGCAACTGGGAGTAATGGCAATGAAGAGGTACCTACACTCCCAAGAACTCCAGTAAGACCCTCAGTCACCGCTTTCTATCACATATATGATAAAAACGGTTGGGGTCTGCTATAAGAGCAATACGTTTGGGACAATTATATAGGTGCTATGGCTTGACGTGAGCAGCTGATTTATCGGAGGGGGCTCTCCAACCGCTAGTCTTGCAAGGAAGGGTTAAAGTGGAATGTTGCATACCATGTACCGCTCAGTCAACTGGATTCTGTTTTTAAGCATCACGGGTCGCCATACAATTGGTGGGCCGATTAAGGCATCTTTTCCCTCTATAGAGGTGCAGTCGGTGTATTCTACCACCCCAGCCGACAAGTCGGGCTAACAATAAGACTGAAATGAAAGAAGAAAAAAACAACAACAAGAAACTACTTACATCCACTGACATTTGATTTGTAACTGTTACTCTTGGAGACGATATTTTTTGTAATCACAATGTTCTTCAGTTTTCTCTTTTTGCTGCAAACTGCCAATATGATAGATGTAATCACCAGCAAAGCAAACACAATCGCTGCAGAAAGGTTCAGTATTACACTGTTGCGCGGGAAGATATCTGAAACATACAACAATAACAGTAAATTTATAATACTTATAGACGTGTAGACCAATATTCGCAATGCGTTTTCTATGCAAGCATACATCAACAAGAAGAACACTTTTCAGTAATGAAATGTCCGCTTAGTAAGGATAGTCTCTTACGTATGATGATTATAGAGTACACTTATCCTTTTCTATGTAAGTCCTTAAACAATAAACTGCATTTGCTGGTGAGGCCCCCAGTCCTGAAGATTTGGGGAGTATTACAAAAGTTATTACAAAATAAAAAGGCCAACCAGTCTATTATGTAACAGTATCAATAATAATAATAATAAAAGTATTTTTATGTGTATATGAAATAAGTTTGGGAGTAGAGATGTAGAAGAGAAGAATACTTTTTAATACATCTTTTAAATTTACATATACTATCCGATTATCAAGCATAACACTTGGTATTATGATTAGCTAGCTAGATTAGTAGACCATTGAAAGTGAGATTGATTCTCACTGAGTGCCCCAAACTTCTGATCTTGTGCCACAACTAGGCTAAGCTTAATAAATATTATTAACAATAATTTAAGATATCTTTAAAGGAAATAGGCAGATGTCTTTTAAAAAATCGTTTGGAATTATTTTGTGTGAATTCAAAATAATGGTTCTTACTTTTTTTAACGTTCATAATGCTTGAGGTTGGTTTGTCGAGCAGAACAGACGTATTCACGTAGAAAGAATCGCTTCGTAATGTCACATTATCAGACTCACCATAAACTGCTTCCACCTTAAAGAAAGAAAATAAATTTCCAATTATCTTAATATAACGCAACAGTAAACTTCTATTAGGAATGTTTCTTTTTCTTTGTGATAATAATTTTTTTTAAAACAACATAATAACAACATATATTGTGTTATATTACAATGTATTAGGTTATTGTATATTGTGACTCGCCAGGTTAAGCATGTTACAACGATATGATAAATTGATATACGTAATGAATGTCTATATCAAATGATATTTCCAACAATTATGAAATTATAGTGAACATTATATAAACAGTTTGTGAGGGTACTTGCAGATGGATGTGAGGATTCAGTAGAGGAAAACGGTACTTACGTACGGATATATTATGGGATTTAAAATAATAACATGTGGTGTTTTTTAGCACTGGAGGGGCTGTTGGTATGATGGATGGTGGTGATGATGATAGATTATGTATATGGGTCAAAGTGTGATAGTAGGTGTTTGTTCGCATGTCGGCATTTGGATAATATCTCGGATTTTTTGTTCAGTAGGGTTTTTAGCAACACACCGATACATACATACACTCATGAGATACATACATACTCAAATCTGTCATGCATCGTATAAATAATTTAAAACTATTTGGGAAATATTCCTATCTTATCACTTTTGTTCATCTTAAAATAAGTTAATCGCTCTATGAAATTTAACACTTAGTCCAAATATACATATTGTCGGGAGCTGATGTTGGCACTGGGTTACCCGAAGGAAAGGTTCTAATGGAAGGACATACAGCAGACAACCTTGAAGCTTTGATTTTAGGAATGGGGGGGGGGCAGTGGTGTAGTGGCTAACGTGCTGGATTGCGACATTGTAGTAAATGAGTTTGACCTTCAGTCGGGGTATTATGTTTGTTTTCGGACTAATACCCTTGGGAAAAGCACGAACCCCCTGTCCACGAGCTATGGGTTAAATAACCACGCTACTGTTCTTCTACAAGGATGGTTATGGCATTAAATAACCATCAAAGGTTGATATTTCATTAAAGAAATAAGCTAAACCGAATTCTAACCGTATTGATATAAATAAAGTGAAAGGTTTCGATCTTACCCCATTACTCTTTGTGTCTATTGTACCATCTCTCTCTCTCTCCTCTCTCTCTCTCTCTCTCTCTCTCTCTCTCTCTCTCTCTCTCTCTCTCTCTCTCTCTCACACACACAACACACACACACACACACACACACACACATACCCACTCATATATATATATATATATATATATATATATATAATATATATATATATATATCATGCAGAAGAATATAAATAATATAATTTCAAAATATAAATTCTACAAAATACATAAAAATAAAATAATAATGATTAAAGCGAAGAATTTTTGATTTTGACGAAATCAAGTTGCTAATGAAAACAATCTGGAATTATTTCTCCATTACCATTGAAAAAAGGCGTGCTAAAATAAACATCGATTGCTTATATAAAATAGAAAGAAAAATATGAATAACAAATCTATTTCCTTACCTCTAGTTTGTAGATAAGTGAAGGTTCAAAAGCCAAAGTTATGCTTGGATAGAAAGTCTCAGCTTTTCCTGCTATAAGAAGATTTGGTTGGCTCAAATCTCCCGGTGCGTGCCAGGATATAATATAACGAACATCTTCGGTGTCAAGAGATGCATTCCATGAGAAATTTCCAACCATTTTATTCAAGTTCTTATTGAATATTAATGAGTCAGTGTAGACTTTAAATTTCTTCAGTTCTTCTGAAAATCAAAAAAGAGAAAAAGAAAATGAATGTATTAAATATCTAAAAGCAAAACACCGTTTATTGTAAAACAAACCTTAATAGAAAATTATTTTTATATTATTTGTGAGTTTGTAATAAAAACAATAAAAGATGTTTGTATCTAACATAGATTCTGTCTAATATTTGAAATCCGGAAAAGACGATTTTCGGAGTGAATACAATGAATGACAAAATATTGAATTGATATTATTGATTAAATATGAAATGAATAAAGTAGTGAATTTCTTGATTACAGAAAAAAACATTTATTTATCTATTTATTTATTTGAATAAAGTTTTGGTATAACAAATAGCAACGATTGTTTTTTTATAAATGGAATCATACTTTATTAAGAATGGAAAAAAGAAACTTTACGGCCCCTTCGATTGGATCATGGACAAAAGAAACATCCAGTAAATTAAAAGTCATAAGGTAAATTCAATTGACTAAAGACGGGGTGAAACATTATATTATATATATCTTATTATAATGGAGATTGTGTATTTTTCTGTCTGTAACCGAAACTATATTACTACTCGAGTCACAATTCCCTTCGTTATTTACATCACATTCTCCATGATTTTATTTATATTTAAACCTCAATTATTAATAAAATTGCTTTACCTTTTTATTAGTGTTGTCCATATCTACATATAAATAACATGCAATTGTATTTATATATAAAAAATAGCGGTTTACAGTGTGAATGGGAAGGCTAATTTGCATATTGATATTAAAAATGTGATTTTATTAAATATGTGCTTAGTATTATTGATTTCTAATTGTTTGGTTTTATTTTAATGAATATAAGCAAAAATCTCTTCAATGAATCTTAAATGAAATCCATTAACAAGAAAAAAATAACTGTCATTTTATTCTTTATTTCCTAATTTAACTAAATAGTTAAATAAGTAAAATTCAGCAACGAAAGACGGGAGTGATGGAAGAGTAAGTTTCATTTCTATTTTTCTATTATACCCCCACTCTGTTACATATCTTTTTATATGCCTTCTTATTAGACTTTCTAATTTAATACGATATTTCATTACATTAAAACTTAAATACTTGCACCCGGAGGGTGCATATATTGGCTAATATATAATAAAAAAGCTTCCTGGCATCCATCTACTATTTACCCTTAGCTAGAGGGAGAATAGTTGGATGCATACCTTTCCCAGTGATATGTGAAATGCAAACAGTTTCATGCAGAATTTGGACCCAGGTCAATGAGTCTATTTCCAACGAAGATAACCATTACACCACACGCCTCCATAATATATGACAGAAATATAAATAATATTTACTTACTTGTTTGTGAAATGATTTCAATTCGATTGCAGTGTGTAAAGAAATTGTCTGGGGTATAACATTTCGGTGTTTTTATTTTGAATTTCCGTGCATAATTTCCAGAACCCTTTAATTGTATTGTGTATCGAGAATTGTAGATCATATTTGTTAGGGTCATCACAACCTGAAATATAAATGTCTCAAACGCATCAATAGTAAGAAATAAAACAACTTAGACAATGTGGGATTATTTAATAAACATTTAAAAATGTATGAATGAATTCGTAAATATTTCAGAATTCTACATCAGTTGTTTTCAATTACCATATTTGACGGCATATAAGAAGCACCCCCATTTCAGCAGGTCAGATTTAGGAAAACGGTTTTAGTGTATTTAAGCATATATTGTTGAAAACAGTCTAGCTGTGCATTACACAAGCAGAAACATAGCTGTCTAATGTCAATTTGTCAGTACAGGCAAGTAATAAGCATACACAAGACATCTCAGTAGCAGGAATTTTTTGAAAAAAAGTGCGTTCTATATGCCGTCAAATACGATAACTTCGAAATGAACCAAATATTGAATTTCTTGATTACAGAAATATAGATAATATAAAAAAACAAAAGAAAACAACAAAACAAATTTTATTTCATTTGAAATAGAAATATTGGTTGGTTGGTATTTAATGGCATATCAACTCTTGTAGGTTATTTAATGCTACATCTTTTTTTTTAAATATATGATTTGTTTAACTTCATGTGTATTAATAAATTGCTAGAAATACTTTTTAATATAGTTGGTTGGTAAATATTTGGTTTTATAAGCTGATAGAAATAATTTTCATTATGTCAATGTGTATCAATATATCAGTGGAAATTAATTCAAGTTAGATTTTTTCAATTTATAAACAAATTGGTAGAAATAATTATCATCAACTTTAAATAGGTTGTAGGCAAATATTTTGGTTTGGTTTGGTTTTATAGATTCATAGATATGATTTTCATTAACTTCATGTTCATTAATAAATTGGAAGAAATCATTTTATGGTATATTCATATTAACTTTATGAATATTAGTAAATTGATATAAATAATTTATTAACTTCATATGTATTAATAAGTTGGTAGAAATAATTTTCATGCTAGACTTATCTTTAACTTAATGTTATCTTATACCTAATAGAAAATTGAGATGGAATCTCACGATAAAAAAAAATGGAAGAAATAATTTTCATTAACTTCAAAACAGATCTATTTAACCATAGATAGAATGAAATATCGGAAAAAATGTGTGTATTTCTTAACATATACAAAGAGAGAATAGGGTAATAAAGAATAAAGCAAACCTTGCTTCCGACGATTGTGGCTCTAGCGGGTCCATAGTGTTGAGGTGGCAGATCACATTCAGGAGCATCCAGATAAATTCCACAATCTTCCAAGAACCAATTTACGTAGAATTGATTCGGAACTGGTTTTATAGTTTGAAGCTTTGGTGAGTATTTAAGGTGCAATATTGCAACCAATACGTTGTCTAACTCTGTAAAATTCTGGTAAGAGATCAAGGAATTTTTTCGGTTGGTATTTTTATCCTGTTTCATTGTCTGTTCACCTGTAATCAATCCTTTAAGAATAAAAAAAAGCGAAAAGCTGAATGAGTTAACAAGTTGATGGACTATTTTTAGAAGACAGAAATATTTTATAAGAGAGACAAAACATATTTTTTCATACTAGTCTACTAAGGCCGTCGAAATTGACAGCATATATGAAATATCTTATTTGTACCGTATACCATAACCTGGTTTGGTTTTGAGGGCGTTTCTTATGTAGCATGTCTTACACAGTGTTGAGATGAAATAAATGTTGGTTGTACATATCACTTCTTCAAACGGTACAAATATGTAAGAGAACAATTCACGACGAAAATAATAACAAATAGACTTTATTGCCTTTTTTTTTAATAATTTATTTTCTACTAAAAAATTAGTGATTTCTTTAAAAAAATGATGTAAAAGCAATCCGTTGTTAAAGTGTGGAGGGAGAAAAGACTTACTGAGAAATTTCACATTTGAATCTTAAGCGCTAGTTGGATTCGAACACTAACTGATGGCATTCGAAAAACGTTTCTCAATGATATCTTGCTATGTGAAATGCAGACAACTACGTTCAAAATTTGAACTCGAGTAGCTGAGTCCATTTCCTGTAACGGTAACTGTTTTTTTCCAATAATAATAATAATAATAATCTTATTATAATGGAGATTGTGTGTTTTTCTGTCTGTAACCCAAACTATATTACTACTCAAGTCACAATTCCCTTAGTTATTGACATCACATTCTCCATTATTTCATTTTAACCTTTTTAATAATTAATAAAATTGTTTTACATTATTAATACTGTTAACCATATTTACATACGAATAACATGCAATTATATTTGTATATACAACAAAATAGCGGTTTACCGTGCGAACGAGAAGGCTAATTTGCATATTGATATTAAAAAATCGAATTTAATAAATATGTGCTCAGTGTTATTGATTTCTAACTGTTTGGTTTTATTTTAATGAATATAAGCAAAAATCTCTTCAATAAATCTTAAATGAAATCCATTAACAAGAAAAAATAACTGTAAGTTTATTCTTTACTTCCTCTTTTAACTAAATACTTAAATCAGAAAAAATAGCAACGAAAGGCAATAGTGATGGAAGAGTAAGTTTCAGTTGTTCTATGTTTCAAATCTTTTTATCTGCATACTTATGTAGTTTCATTAGCCTTTCTAATTTAATACAATATCTTATTACATTCAAACTTAAATACTTGCACCCGGAGGGTGCATATATTTGCTAGTAATAATAATAATAATAATGGCAATAGTAGTAGTAGTAGTAGTAGTAGTAGAGAGTTGGATAGGAGTAGGAGTAGGAGTAGTAGTATTTTTAATTCACATATTTGAAATGAATTTTATTGTATTGATAACTTTATCTTTGTTTTTAGCACTCTTTTCAGTATCATGGATACTGTAAGCGTTGGGATTTAAATATATATATCTAACTAGTAATGGGTGTTAAAGACAAAAATTAAATACACTGATCCATGTGGTGTTTTATTATAGTAGATTACCACTTGCCATTTGCTAACTCAAACAAAATAGAAGTACAGACTATAAAATTAGATTGAAATAATGTTCGGTCGTCTTACCACTGTTTGTTGGAAGATGAATAGTGAATTTCTCTTCAGCCATGATTCCTTTATTATCCACAGCCAGAAGCAAAAAGATGGACTTTTCACTGATGTTTACCGCTTCAAAACTTGCAGACAAAGAGGAAGTCTGAAATACACACAAACACACACGTACATATACACAGAATGTTTGCAAAAGTTCATAGTACATCACCATTTTTTGTTTTAAATAAAATCGCTGGAAAATTTCACACACACACACACACACACACACAGATACATACATATATATATATATATATATATATATATGTGTGTGTGTGTGTGTGTGTGTGTGTGTGTGTGTGTTGTTTTGGATAAAATATATACGTGTGTTTTAAATTCTAGCAGAAGTACCCGTTCCATGGCCGTACTAAAATGATTTTAGGAACACCAGGATGTGAGAGAGAAAGAGGGAAGACAGGAGTAAGAGAGTGAATGAGAGGAAATTAATTTAGACAAGATTCTCATGAAATTAAAAAAATATCGGTGATGATCCATAATAAAATGTGGAGAAGAGAAATCAAATGAATCAAATGTGGCCTAATGTCGGTATTAGCCAGACAGCGAGGAAGTCTATCCCATTTTCCCTAGCGTTAGATCAATGAGATTGATTTTGAGTCTGAGGTGGGGCGTCACACCTACCATTAGCTCCACACTTTACCGCACAGATCCCTGTGTTATTCATACGCTAAGTTAGCGAGGCATGGTATCGAACCAATAACCTTGTGATTGCTAGGCAAGTGCTCACCTCGTCCATTTGTTTTGAACTGGGGTCATCATGTTCATTTTCAACAATGATAACCATTACACTAAGAACACCTTCATAGTGAGCAGATTGATGAGTTTAGATTATTGGATATGCCGTTAAACAAAACAAAACAAAATAAATAAAATAATGAAGAAAATTAATTAATAATACAATTTGAATGAAGACTTAAGGTCATATTTAACACGAAGGTTCTAAATCAGTGGTGTTCAACCGGGGTCCACATGGACTCATATCGTCCATGTAACATTACTGAGGTCTACATAAAAATACGAAACTGTCTTCGATGGGACCGAATATGAATAAATCGCTGAGCAGCATAAACCACAAGTACTCAATATCATTGATAGAGTATACATATAGTTGATATATATGCTTTCTCTATATATATACATACACACACACACACATATATATATATACATACATATGTGTGTGTGTGTGTGTGTGTGTGTGTGTCGTACCTAGTACATTATATACGTAGTTTAAATGCATTTATTACACTTTTTAAGAATGATTATATCGTTGTTACCTGAAAAATTGAATCCCATTCTTTTGTCTGGTGATCTTGTTTCAGAAGAACGAAAACTGTTCGTCGCTTGAAATTTCTTTCCATTGAAGAATTCCAACTTATATGAATGGACGATGATGAGAGTTTCGCTTTCGGGTGTTCTTTGAAATGTTCTTGGCGTTTTCTGTTACTGACTGAAGATAAAAATGGAAATTATTAGAAACTTATCTTGTCTATTGACAATATTGAAATAAATTAACTAATAACAAATTAACTAGTAAATAAATTAACTAATTAGTAAATTAACTAATAAATAAATGAATAATAAATGGACTAACCAATGAATGGACTAATAAATAGACTAGTAAGTAAAGGAATTAATAAGTAAATTAACTAGTCAATGAATGAAATAATAAATAAATGAACTAGCAAGTAAATGAACTAATAGACGAATGGACTAATAAGTAAATAAACTAATAAGCAAATGAACTAATAAATAAATGAATTATAAATGAACTAATGAATAAATTGACTAATCATTGAATTGACTAATAAATAAATAGACTGGTAAGTAAATTGATTAATAAGTAAATGAACTAGTCAATGAATGAAATAAATAAACGAACAAATAGGTGAAAGGACTAATAAGTGAATAAACTAATAAACAAATGAACTAATAAATCAATGGACTAATAAATAGATTAACTATTAAATAAATGAACTACATAAATGAAATAATGAATGAATGCACTAACAAATACATCAACTAACTAGTAAATGAACCAATAGATAAATGGATAATAAATGAACTAATAAATGAATGAACTAATGAATGAACTAATAAATGAATGGACTGATAAATAAATGGACTTATAAGTTTTAGAACTAATAAGAAAATCAACTAAGACATGAATGGACAAATAAATAAATGAACTAGTAAGTAAATGTATTAATAAGTAAATGAACTAACGAATTAATGAATGAATTAAGTAAATGAAATAATCATTAATTTTTTCGATTAAAACAATTATTTTACTAGATCCAAAGAAAAGAAACTATACTATTTGAACAAACAGACATCTTGCTTTTAATTGTTTCATCAGAGTCCTAAAGAAGTGAAGTGAGTCAGGCCTCATCCAGTAAAAGACAGTCAAGAAAAAAAACAGCGTATGGAAAAATGCAGCATCTTTTCTAGTCATTACACACAGTTCATATTACTTTCCTTGATTGAAACAATTGTATTACTAGATGCAAAGAAGATAAACTTTAATCGATATGAAATAAAAAAGAAGAAAATTGTTCAGATACCTGACGGTTTTCGCTGGTGAAAGTCACATGCCGTTTGGCAACCATAGTTCTAAAAGAAATGATATTTACAAAGGATGAAATATTTCATGAAATAATATTTGATCAAATAAAGTCCAATTTACAGTTACCGTAATTATTCGGTTATAAAACGCAATCGTTTATAACACTCACCCCTAAATTTGGGCAACTAAAAATTCTATAAAATAAATTTAAAAAAACCCAAAAAAACAAAGCCCAAAAGCGTATCTTGTATGTAATACGCACTGACATTATTTTAAAATTTGTAGCAACTCACCCTAAATTTGGGCAACTAAAAATTCTACCCCCCCCCCCAAAAAAAGCGTATCTTGTATGTAATACGCACTGACATTATTGTAGAATTTGTAGCAGCTAAATTTATTATTTGTTCAATTTTTCACCCAGTTCATATAGAATAAAAATAAATTATACAGTTTAATGATTTTTTGAAACCAAACTTTTATGCAGTATTTAGAGGAAAAACACGGATATATTTACGCAATACAACAAGCTTGAGTAAAAATAAGTTTACATGAGGAGAAACAAAATTATAAACAAACACACATTTCAGTGGTTATTTCTTTATAGCGGCATAAAAACCGACGCGCTTATTACTCATTAGTTAGTTTGCATCATAGATATAACTTATATCAATCATATCTTCATGGATTTGGTGATGCATGGAGCTAGATAAAAAGTTGATAGATAATTGTTGTTGTATATAATACCTTAACTTTTGAGCTTATAAATGCGAGGAGAAAAGTGCGTCTTATACACGATTAATTACGACAGTAAAATACTGACAGAAAACAAAGAACACACACTAAGGTAATGTTGAAAAGTAATAAGAAAAAGTGAAACATGTGAGGATGATTTATAGATATTTGACAAATATATTTGCCGACGTTTAACGTTTCGATTGATAAGTACAATATCAAACATATATCTTAATTAAATATCAAATATATATCTAAATTAAATGTGTATCAGATATGAATTTCCAATCGTCTTCAGGACAAAACAAATATTGAAGATTTTCACTTTCACTTATTACTTTTCCTCATATGGTCGGATTCATTTCTTCTCCAACAAATTAAAGTAAGTAGATGAGTATAAATCAATCAGGACGTCACCAAATATCTTTTGTCCAATTGTCTGCCACTGCCTAACTCAAAGTTGGCTAGAGATATAGCCCGCATATATTGTTAGGGTTACACAGAAGAAACCCCCTCTCTGAAGTTTTAAGCTCATTAGTTTTTGAACATTCTAAAACATTTAAGTTCTTAGCAAAGTGATCAATTTACAATGCAATTAGAATGTCAAACAGCATACTTACTTTGTCAAGTTAGCTAAACCAAATCTTTTATCATATAAAGTAGATAAATAACTACAAATATCGTAACCAGAAAATATTTTATTTCCAGTATTTTCCGCCAATCATGGAAAAATCAAGACAGTTAAAAGAACACTGTTATTTGTCGTATGGAATATGATCACTAAAATGGGGCATATGTTTGTTTGTTTGTGTGTGTGTGTGTGTGTGTGTGTGTGTGTGTGTGTGCTGTGATTTTTTTAGGTTCATGCCTCTTCTGATATTATTTTATCTAATTTTTCTCGAAAGATCCTACTACTTGAACAATTTGAACATTTTTGTGTCGTAAATAGTTCTGTATAAATCATTCACTTATCTAAATTCTTTTTAAAATGAGATAAATTAAGAATGACACATTTGAATTTCACAATAAAACAATAAAAAAAATCACAATAAGGCAACAACAACAAAAATAAAAATAAAAACGTTCACAATAAAACAATAAAAAACAAAACAAAACAAAACAAAAACAATAAGAACAATAAGAACAAATGAAAATAGGAATAAAATTGAAAATCTTACACAAATCTCTTTGAGAAAACAGAATCGCTTCCAGAAATTGTATTCTTGGTAAAGAAAACCGCACGTTTGCCAACACTAAAATGAAAACCAATATTTATTTAAAAGTTAATTCTAAATCTGAATTCCAAAAATTGTAGAAATATTGGAACATTAATCATCAATATAAACCAACATTAGTATACATAGAGGGTGTTTCGAGAAGGACGTCCTCCTGTCGGCGGGGATTAGAAATGGCTGACTATCCCCTCCAGACCCCTTCCCACCAAAAAGGGGTATCCTGCGCAGGACACTAAACTACATTTGAGGATGATGCTCAAGTTCATTACTCCAGGTCCACACTAATCCTGTGTGGTAGTAGTTGTTAGGGTCCCATCTAAGGGTCCAATAGATCTGCTTTAAAAATATTCATATTCGATAGGACCGTGTGCAAAAAATTCTTAAGCATCTACACAAAAAAGGTAAATTTAAATGTTCAATTAAGGGGATTCTTGAATAGTTTCCCATCTAGCCTTTTAAAATAAAACTTAGCAATAGACTCTCCAATCTGAAATAAATCACAAAAAAACAACAACTTCCAAATGAGTATAATTCGCACCAAACAAACAATCACAACACCCCTCCCCGAGGACAACCAGCGAAATGGGTAAAAAAATATGGAACTTTTTCTCTACCATCTAGATCCCGATGTACTGAAAACAATAAGAAGACTTGAACGTCTACGTTTATGAAAAACATTCTATGGTCTTTAACAAAACCTGCTTAAATAATAACTTGCTGCCAAAATACACTATATATATATTATATATATATATATATATATATATATATATATATATATGGGGGTTTCTATACCAGTGGCGGCATTCATAATAAGCAACACACACACACACACACACACACACACATATATATATATATATATATATATATATATATATATATATATATATATATATATATATATAATATATTATAAAAGTCTGACCAGACTTTCAGTTGCAGCCACTGTGACCGTGCCTGTCTGTTCCACATTGACCTTATCAGTCACGAATGTGCCTGCAGTCAACGTGGCCCACCTTCTTAATCTTCGTTCACGAAGCCAAGCCACAACGATTAGAAAAGAAACTACAAAGAGATCTAAAGAACAGAATTTTTTATATTTGCCTTAAGTATATTTCTATTACGATAATAAGGATGAAACGAAAATACGTTTGAAGCTCAGAAAACTAAACCCATTTCTGCGTTAATGACTGACTTTTGATTGTATTCAGGCAAAGATCAATGCTGATTGATTGAACAATTTACGAAATAAGAGGGTCGTTTTTTCGTAAATCGCCAACAACCTTTTCATAATATAAAATTAAATTTACTATCTTTTAAATAATTAAGGAGAAGATGGAACATGACACTGAAAAAAATTTGAGGCCTTAAGCAATTTTTTTATTTTAAAAAAGTTTTCAAAAGCATTCAATTTGAAAAGGTATTTATCTTTTATTTTTCTAATTCAAATCTCATGTACGTTGTATAATATGAAATTCTAAAAGATCGCGTTTTACTAAATTATTAATATGTAGAAAAAATAGAAAAACACGAAGTATTCCAAAAGAGGAGTTTATTCTTGGTGGTAATGTCGGCACAATGACGTTTCAGTTTTTGCAACCTTTATCAGGACACGTGGTGAAAAATTGTGCGGAGATGATGGGTGACTTACTGAATATGAGAAGTGCTGGTTTTATATGAATAAGTGGGATTAATCAGTATCGGCCGGTGTGGATTTCTGGATGCATGGACGGCCTTGAAGTTGTGGTGTGGGTACGAGAGAAGAGTTAAGTTGATAGGGTTGGTAGAAATGAAAGGTGGTGGGAGAACGTAGGTCAGGTGTTGACTCCATAATGCATGCGAGGACGTGGGGCGAGGAATAACCAAGTCGAAGAATTGGTTAGGCCTAAACTATAGTTGTAGAAACATTTTTTTTAAATTTGTAACATATTTATATATATATATATATATATATATATATATATATTTATTTATTTATTTATTTTTTTAACATATATCTATCTATCTATCTATCTATCTATCTATATATATATATATATATATATATATATATATATAT
Organism: Doryteuthis pealeii; assembly: GCA_023376005.1. Taxonomy (NCBI): domain Eukaryota; kingdom Metazoa; phylum Mollusca; class Cephalopoda; order Myopsida; family Loliginidae; genus Doryteuthis; species Doryteuthis pealeii. The sequence goes on from CM042169.1 coordinate 44,781,806, forward strand.
ATATATATATAATATATATATATATATAGTGAATAACTCAAGGAAAACAACTTTAAATTTGCTTCATGTATAATTTATTTCAACTGCAAGTTGCAGTATCATCAGTCAGAGCAAAAACATGGTTGTTATAACTATTTGTATATTTTGTATTTTTATTTTTACTTACAATATCATGGCTTTCGGGTTCTCGTAGATTTTCTTCATCGAAAATCTGAAAAGGAATTAAAAAATATATTTTAAAAAATACATCAATTCGAAAAAGTTTTAAACAAAAAGAAAAGGAAAAATATTTTATTCAAAAATTTTCAAAAGGTTCAAGATGTAGTTCCTGTCTATTTGTTCACGCACTCCTCATAAGGTTTTGGAGATAGACTCTCATAACCATACATATTCTGAAACTAAATTACCCAGTGTACTTTAATAAGAATATTTCATTTTGATCAAAAGAGCTCCCGAGAGGCATATACCTCCTACTGAAAGATTTTTCCTTTGATTTAAATGAAATTTAAACCATAGGTAAATGACCGGAAATTATGCCCGTTTACAAAATATCAGCAAATTTCAATAATTTCAAGGTCCTCAGCAAGGTATCCAGTATCCGTACAGAGTTGATTGATATAGATTTTTACTTGGCTGCCTATACTGGTGTGTCTGTTTTTAGATGTCAAAGGAGAACGGAACATGAGTTCATCCTTACTTCTCCAGTAGTGTCCAGCGTTTCTTGTCATACTTGAATGATTTGTGTGATAGGAGGATTGGTAGCCTTACAAATGTTTTCTTGTGGAGAGCTGTTTCTAAAATTTGTTCAAGACACACAGCATCCTTGTATAGTTCCCATCTTACTTTTTCTAGAGGCGTTTCGTCCAAAGCCATAACGAGAGAAAATAAACATTGAAAAATTATTTTATTTACATAACAGAAGTGAATAAATTATTTACGAAATGAAATCTCCAGTTGACTGCTCCAAATTTGAAATTTATTTAAGAATCTTTCTGATGAATTTGAGTAACCAAGGTTGATCTGATCAAGGTAAATTAATTTGATTTTCATTAACATTTGCTGTTGGTTGGTTGGTTGGTTGGTTAGTTCGATTTTACAGCATGTCAACCCTTGGGTTATCTTATGCCGAAGACGGTTTTATTTATTCTTGATGGGTATTCACATTTTTTAACTCAATTAAAAAAAAACACTTTTTAAAACCCATTTTAAAAATCAAACCCAATAGGTACTACCACTTAGAGTAGACATGGAAGTAATACCGATGAAGATGTTCTTCACGCTCTCCCTAGCTCCAGAACCGGAACTTCACCACTAAATACAATTTAACGTTATACCCAGGTCACCAATATTTGGTCTCATCCCCGAGTGGTGCTCTGAACTAAAGAGAAACCTTTAAAAATTCATCAAAATTTAGAATGACAGAATTTGGCACGTAGGTTTATCGTGGGATGGAAACAAATTTCATAATTAGAAAACTCATCAACAAAATTCAAAATGAGTCTTTACTTTCTATTTCAAAGATGACGCAAACCAGTCACATGTTATATATATATATATATATACTATATATAATATATATATATATATATATATATAGTTTTAGAAAAAGTTATCTTTTTCTACAACTATTAATGCTCTATATATTTTTCTACAACTATTAATGCTCTATTTACAATATATTGAGCCCTATAGGATTAACTACTTACACTATGTTTACATAGTAGTACCCATCAATGATATATATATATATATATATATATATATTATATATATATATCTGTGTGTGTGTGTGTGTGTTGAGAGAGAGATAGAGGCAGAGAGGCCAGAGAGGGGCAGAGGCAGAGAGACAGAGACAGCAGATTTAATGGGATTTCAAAACCGTCTTGGGTTATTTTATGCCTAAAGGTTACGGAATCGCGTTCATTGTACGTTAATATGAACATATCTGTGTATTTGTTTCTTAAAAGTTTTTTGTTATTGTTTTTGTACATGAATACGAATAATTTTTTGGCATATCTATTTGCCCAATAAATGGAACCCTTACTGGTCAGTTTGGAGTTGGGAGCAATGGCAATAAAGACGTACTCTACGCTTTCCAGATTTCAGAACTCAATATTAAAAGTGCCTCAACATTGGATGCAGTTTAACGTCATATCCAGGACACTTCTTTTTGAATGAAGTTTTTTTTTATCCTTCTGCAGGGGATACAGTTGGCATATTCTAAGCCCCATCAACAGGGAGTGGAGAGAAAGAGTACGTCAAATAAAATAGCTTGTCAAATTATGTTTGTTGCTTTTTGCTTTCATAGTATCATGAACACACACACACACACACATACACAAACACACATACATACATACATACATACATAGATGACTGGATATGTCAGATATTTGTTGCTTCTTTTTTCATAGTATCATAATCATGTTAATAGATAGATAGATAGATACGAGCAGATTGAGATAGATAGATACGAACAGTCTGAGATAGATAGATAGATAGATACGAACAGACTGGGATAGATAGATAGGAACAGACTGGGATAGATAGATATATAGATAGATATAAACAGACTGGGATAGATAGATAGATAGATAGATACGAACAGACTGGGATAGATAGATAGATAGATACGAAGCGAATGAAATAGATAGATAGATAGATAGATAGATAGATAGATACAAACAGACTGGGATAGATAGATACGAACAGACTGGGATATATAGATATATATAGTAGATAGATAATAGATAGATATATAGATAGATATAAACAGACTGGGATATATATTATATATATATATATAATATAATATATATATATATAAATAGATAGATATATAGATAGATAGATAGATAGATAGATACGAACAGATAATAGATAGATAGATAGATACAGATAGATAGATACGAAGCGATTGAAATAGATAGATGATATATAGAATAAGCTAGATAGATATGTACAGATAATAGATAGATAGATAGATAGATAGATATAGATAGATATGTACGGATAGGATAGATAGATAGATATAGATAGATATGACGGATAGATAGATAGATAGATAGATACTGGATCCGTCAGATGTTCAATCTACTATGAAGCACTGCTGAAGGATCTGCACTGGAGGCCATTGCAAATAGATATGATAGAAACGAAGCAAGAGCCGCACTAATTTCAAAGGAAAACCCAAAAACTATGAGATAAAAAATAGAAAATGAAACAAAAAATGAGTAAAGAGAATTAAAAATGCAAAGTCGTTGCCCGAGAAGTATAATTTCTCTGCTTTTTTGTTTTAGTTTAAGGCATCAGAGTTAATAATTTAAGTTCAACGAGCAGAAATAAAATAAAAAAGAGGTAAAACGATTGAGTATCAGGTTAATACTAACCTTGTCAAACCCTAGGAGGAAAGAATGACATTTTGAAGGTAACCCTGCCGATAGCAGATTTAAAAATTTACATTAAAATCATTACTTATTCAGTTTGTTATTTTCTTAGGTAAATCGAACTACGAGCATCTATGAATTACGCATATTTGTAGTACGCGCCTCAAGTGTAGAAATGAGCTAAAATCAAACAAGTATCTTCTTCTGCTGTTAGATGTATTTCCTGTTATTCTGTGCAGCGCCGTGCCATCTTTTTCTATGCCTTGTTCCATTCTCGTCAAACTTCTCCCTCTTCGTGTGAAGGTGTTTTGTAATACATGGAGTTAATTTTTTAACATATCACTGTATTATATCATTTTTGGTAATGAGTTTGTTCGTTCCTTTTTGACGAAGAATTGCTAACAATTCAGGAAAACTGTTCTTCATCTCAGACTGGAGAATTATATCCTTCATTGATATTAGAATTAGATACAAACTTGAACCCTGGGTTTTGATCTGGCCTCGAAAGATTGCCTGCTATACTAGAATCTCCTTCCTTCTTTTTTCTTGCGTCTGTAACCGCATTTGTTTCCTCGTTACATCTCTTCTCCAGTTTAGGATAAAGATTCTTACCCTTAGAGTGGGTGTCTGTTCTTGACCTTGGTGCCCTTATTTGAAGAAACACCAGGGTTGTGACTAACTATGGATTGTTTTGACTGGTCTGCTGAACAATGACTGCATAGCTGAAATCCAACAGGCATCGAAAGATTTGATGAATTCAAATTGTTCTTATCTCGCGATACTTGAAGAATATGCCGGGAACTGTAAGAGTGTTTCTAAATAAACTGTTATTTTGCGCTAGTTAATCTTCAATAAATCCCGATGAAGACATAGTCGTGACGTAAAAAGTTTTAATCGTAAGAAAGTG
>CM042169.1:44786198-44815689 GCA_023376005.1 Doryteuthis pealeii
AGAGAAGATGATTAGACTGATGCGTAATTTAAGAGTATTACGGTTTAAAGAAATAACATAAAGATAATATATATATAGTAATTACAATATTTAACTTGTTATCATAGAGTGTCCAATTGATATATACTATATTATAATAATATATACTAGTAATATATATATATAATATATATGAAAATCAGACCAATACAATAAATTACTGCTAACAGATATACCGAAAGAAGAGACAGCGGTAAATAATAATTCGATCTAAGAAAGTAAGTAACTCCGGCTTACATTTTAATAACAAGTATCATCAATAGGAAATGGATCCGACGATCAGAGTATCAAATCCCTATGAGCTGTTTTTAAGTTTTACTGTCAAATAGTGCCGCTTGGGAATGACATGAATCCATCTTCTCTTATCCCGCTATTGGTAAGTCACTGTAGAACAGAACTGGGTTCTTAAGCCTCAACAAGGCAACCAAAAGGAGAAGAAAACCTAATGGAACCTTTAACCTCTTAAAATAATTGACCGTTGTGTTATTTCCCACCCTTTGTGGAGGGGCTGGGTAAATCGCATTACATGTTAAACACATTAATTTTCAATAAGTGCTTATAACCAATCAAATAAACAACATCTGCCTATACTAGCACATGATATTGCTTCTAAATGTTGTGGCACTTTATTTCGTATTATTAAGAGCCTCTGCCAATGTTTTGTGCATTTCTCTTGCTCCCAAACGTGCCATTAAAGCGGATTCTTACGTCAATCAGCTTTCCCGATTGCCAATAGCTGACCAGCAATTCAATGGAGCAACGGCAATCGCCTTTACACCCCCCCCTTTAATTGTCCTTTATATCCTTTACGTCTGCTTTCTTTTTGAATGGACAGGAGTTTATCCACTTACGGTAGATGGACATCATCCTACGATTGTTCAGTTGTGGGTGTGTAAGGTGGACCAACTGGCGAGAGTGGAACATTTGGATATGTCTCATGTCCTTTAAGTTTTTAATATCTTTATAATATTACCAACCCTCGAACGACATGATATGACACAAGGTCAATTTTTAAGCGGAGTTTACACAGGTTTGAATTCAGAATCCTAGACCGGTTGCCATACCAAGGTAGAAAGAAGCTCAGTCTGTCCTACTATTCACTATAGTTGGAGGGAGAAAAAGTTGGATTCATACTTTCCAAATGCGCATCATGTGAAGCCGTCCAAGCTTGTTGATGGATTTTGATGGGATACCTCAACCCCCTCTGGAGTTAGTTTTCATGCCAAGAGGTTAGGAAATACATAATGTTGTTTATCTATATTTACACTTTTGCAGTTAACGGTTAGCATCGTCGGGATCGGTATTGGAGAATTACTTTTACTATGGTATTAATCAGGTTTTATTTTGATAAAAGAACAGAATGTTATCTATGTTGACTTTTTCGCGTAGATATTTCTTATTATTTGCAATAAAAAAAAGCAGTTTTTGAGAGAACAAAACACCACCTTTTTATTAGGAAGTTTTAACAGTGAAAGGTATTTGAATTTTTCACATTGTGGTTGTTGCTCTGTTTTTGAGTATAAAGGAGTAAGTTGGTGTCTGACCATTCGTAATCGGGATATAATAGCTTGTTCTTTTCTGGATATTCTAAAGGCTTATCTCCAAAGTGGGTTTAATTGTGGATGGTATTTCAGCATCATTGCCATTTTGTAAGAGGGAATCTATTAATTTTAGTTTTCAAGTTAGTATGTGGATTCTTGAATTTGTCGGGGGGTCAGATCTAAAAGCCGATTTGGTTGCTAAGTCAACTCTTTCATTTCCCTTCACTCCAATGTGGCTTTGGCCAGCATATGATAATATCTTTAGAGTTGACCCTGAAGTTCAATATACTCAGGAATTTAATGATGAGAATGTCTTTTAATATTTTTTTAATTCTCTTGATGATAACAGACAGGAGCAGTCTGAAAATAATATGAAGCTTTGGTGGTTGTTTATCAGAGATGATGCTGAGTGCTTGATCTCTTGCATGGGATTCAGCTGTAAAAATTGGAGCTTTTCTTTGGCAGATCTTTTCTCACAATGTTCTTGTTTAAACTGGCTGAGCATGTTGTTTTATTGTTGTCCTTGGAGCCATCTGTAAAGATGTAGAAGTGGTTGGGGTGGATTTGAACTCGCATCGTCGTGTCTGATATAGATATACCGCTAGAAAATATCAACATATATAGATATTAATTGATACATCTCAAGCAAATTTGAATTAATAATCAATTGATAAATGTATATTATATATACTAGCAAAAATATGCACCCTCCGGGTGCAGGTATTTGATTTTTAATGCAAAAAATACTATTTTAAATTAGAAAGGCTAATGAAACTAATATGAATGCAGATAAAAAGATTGACGTAGAGAGGGGTATAATCGAAAAATAGAAAAACTGAAACTTACTCTTCCATCACTCCCGTCTTTCATTGTTAAATTTTCGTAAATTCAGTTAAAATAGGAAAATAAAGAATAAAATTACAGTTATTTCTTCTTGTTAATCGATTCTTTTAAGATTTATCCCCGAGATTTTTGCTCATATTCATTATGATAAAACCAAATATTAGAAATCAATAATACCAAGCACATATTTATCAAAATCAATTTTTTAATATCAATATGCAAATTAGCCTGTCCGTTCATATTGTAAACCGCTATTTTATTGTATATATAGATACAATTACATGTAATTAGTAAGTAGTTTAAGCCAAGTGTTGAATCATGTAAGACAATTTAGAAGAGGTTTAAGATAAAAAATAAAATCATAGAGAAAGGGAATTATCACTTGAGCAGTGATATAGTTTCCGGTTACAGACAGACAAACACACAATCTCCATTATAATAAGAAGATATATATATATATATATATAATATATATATATAAGAGAGAGAGAGAGAGAGAGAGAGAGAGAGAAATTAATCACATCGCTATATATAATATATATATAGCAAGATGCGATTTAATTCTTAAGCGGATTTTAACAAGTTTGAATTAAGACTTTCCTTCTCGTAGACTTCTTGGCATACCAGGTTAAAGATCCCAGTTTGCCTTACTATTTACCCATAGGTGGAGGAAGAATAGTTGGTTCATACCTTTCCCAATGATAAGCGTTATGCATAATAGAACCAGTCTCGTTCAGGATTTGAACTCGTGTCGTCGTGTCCATTGCCAACGACGATAACCAGTACACCATCTTTATTATCTTTAGAACTGCAAATTTTACAAGACTAATATGAAACCTCAGCATCCGATGCTATTTAGTGTCAGGAATTGAATTGCTGCAAACTGTTTATCTGTTGCCGAATATTTTACATAATGGACATTTTCTCTTAATCAAAGTCCTTTTCTGTTTATCTGATCGAACGAAGATGACTTTTATCGACCGGTAGAAGAGCTTTCCAGTGTCTCGTGTGTGAGTACAGACACTGATAGACAAGACAGGAAATGGTAAGGAACCGGGGAAAATATTGCATTGAATAATAAGTTATGTGTTTGTTCGTAGAAGGTCACACACAAACAAATAATGCGTATTTCTAAATTCTTATATATTCCCGTATACATATTTAACAACCCCTCTGCACAAGTAGGTGGTGACACAAGGTCAATTTTTAAGCGGAATTTAAAAGGTTCGAATTCAGAGCTTTCTTTCTCCTAGACCGGTTGTCATATCAAGGTTAAAGAGCCCAGACTGGCTTACTATTTATCCATAGCTGGAGGGAGAATTGTTGGATTTATAACTTTCCCATAGGTGTTAGTGTTAGAAATGTAAACAGCTTCGGTCAGGATTTGAACTCGTCTCGCCGTGTCCATTTCCTACGACAATAACCATTACACAATGGGCACCTCCATATAAGCGAGAGATTATCGTTTATATACATAAATGAGTGAATGTCAGTTACATGCTCCCTTTCTCTCTCTCTCTCTCTTCTCTCTCTCTCTCTCTCTCTCTCTCTCTCTCTCTCAACACACACACACACACACACCACACACACAACAAATTGCTAATGTGTTGGTTGGTGAAGGTTCGTATCAAACCGATATTTTACCTCTTGTAAGGTGTCCAAGAGTCAAATAATTATTCTAATGATTTCAGTTTTTACACGAATAAAACTTATATCAATTTAAAAAAACAAAAAAACAAAAAAACAACACAAATATGACCACCAAATACTCTCTCTCTCTCTCTCTCTCTCTCTCACTCACACACACACACACACACACAAATTTGGACTGAGTTTTTATTCATTTGCTCATGGTACTTCTCTATCATTGCTTGAAAACTTTGTTCCACGCAGAAATTTATGAGGGGGGCAAACAAACAGAAATCAAAAGGGCCAGACTTGCACAGAAAAGAGAATGTGGGTACTGTTCCAAACTAAATTAACTGATAGTTTCCACCGCAGCATTCATGAATGGTACAATATATACAAAAGTACAGACATGAGACTAAGAATAGTCCATACTGTTAAATTCACTTACAGTAATGTAAGGGGGGCGAAGCCCCAACGAGAAGGGGTAGACCAAAATCTACCCCATGTGTCTCGTGGTTACTGGAACAGGAAAAGACAGAAGGGTTTTGAACCCGGCGCTTAAATATCTAGCCCCTCGCGGGCACCAGCAAACTAAACGGCAGACAACTCAACGGGAAGATAACCCTACACTGGTAACACACACACAGGATGAGATGTAGAACCTTATGGATTGTTTCTCCGAAGCATGTACATCATTTGGATTAACCATAAATGTAAAAAAGACTGTTGTCATGTATCAGCCTGTCCCGAACAAATGCTTTGTGGATCCCACTATCTTTGTATATGGTGAACGCCTCAAAGTTGTCCATCATTTTGTCTATCTTGGGAGCACATCATCGCAGGATAACTCTTCAGATAGAAAAATTTCCCTTAGGTTGCAGAAAGCAATGAGATCCTTTGGTTTTCTTGAGAAGAAGGTCTGCAGTCAAAGTGGCATTAAGATCTCCGCCAAGTTGTGTGTATACAGTCTGTGTGCTCACTGCCCTTTTGTAAGCCTGTGAGATTTGAGTTGTTTACAAACGACATCTCAGGACACATTTTCATCAGAATTGCCTTCGCAGGATTTTAGGGATAGAATGGTTGTCATTTACACCAGATACCACAATACTTGAAAAATTTCACCTGCCTAGTATTGAGAGTTTAATCCTAGATCACGTCTTCGCTGGTCTGGTCATGCTAGTTCGCATGAATGATTGCCGAATCCCAAAACAACTATTACAGGGAAATCTTAACTGGCAATGTCGTCAGTGCAAACCCAAATTGAGTTTTAAGGACTGCCTCAAGGACAACCTGAAGACACTGCTATTGATGTGGAGGACTGGGAGAAGCTAGCTGTAATAGACCCGGCTGGAGAGCCACCATCCACAGGTTGGCGAAGAATTTGAGTCCAACCGAATTAAACACCAAAATAGAAAGCGGGCTATTAGAAAGGGTAATTTTCAGCCCAGCAACATTCAAAGTGGAGAAGTTGCAACATAGGGCTGGCCTGGTGAGTCATCTGAGAAAACACAAGAATAGAGTGTCAAATGCTACTGGCACCTAACTATGATGATATAACCCCCACCCACCCCCAAAAAAAAGGAAATGGTCTTACTCGAACACGAATTGACAGCCATTATATATATATATATATGTATGTGTGTGTGTGTGTGTGTGTGTGTGTGTGTTGTGGGTGTGGATGTGGGGGGTGCTATATTCATAAGTAAATTGTACTCAATATCATTGATAAAGCATTTATATATAAGTTAATGTAGCGTGGGCATGGAGTCAACGGCCCCTGATTACTGACAGTTTCTTGGCTCTGCGATCTTCACTTTGTAGATAGCATAGGCGAGAAACTGTCAGTAATCAGGTGCTGTTGACTCATGTCCACGCTACCTTACTTATATATATATATATATATATATATATATATATATATATATATATGATGATTATGATATCTATGTGTTATATATGTTTGCGTGTCTATAATAAATATATTTTTTGATTTAGTGTGAGATAAATAAGAAACTAAAAAACGAAAGCGAAAACACACACACCTACACACACACACACACACACACACACACACACACACACACATATATATATATATATATATATTATTTATTTATTCATTTTCTCTTTGGTCTCATACTCACGGAAAAGACAAGAATCGACCTCTCTTGTGGTTTGTCCTACCACAAGGTATTTTGGTTGATGGAAAAACACTTGAATCGATAACATTCCCATAATTATTTTACATAATCAGACAGCCTCAAACGGTTGCAACAAAAACTTGATTCATAATCAATGTTCATGCGCACCCATTTGCGGACAAGGAAACACTCTTTTGACATCTATTGATTTAATAGCACATTTTTATACCGAACCAAGATTATTTTAAATTCATTATTACTGAATAGTGAGTTCGTCCTTCGCTGGATGCCCATGAAATATTTCCACATAAAAAAATCCTTATGTTAATACGGCCTGGTGTGAAGTCAGGAAAATATTTTTTTAAATCTAAAGTACAAACGATAAATGAATTCAGTTTTTCATGTAATTCAAATAGATCTTTCTTTAAAAGTAATCTATACATATATAAAGGGCAGTTGGTGTGTAGACAAAGTAAATATATATACACATCCACAATCATCAGGTCTTGCTTTTTGAGCAAAAATAATGAAGATTTGATTTATATATATAAATAATGAAATTTATTGTGTACAGTGCTCAGGTGCACCACAACTCATCAAAGTCTCGTGTCAAGTACACAGAATAATGTATTAGTGTCAGGAACATGAACAGTTTACAGTAGTAATATACATGTATGTGTGCGCGTGTGTGCATATGTGTGTGGAGAGGAGCATCAGGTATAGTGTCGGCGGACTACAGGAAGCATGGAGGCTTTGGAAGATTCATTTTATATTCCTGGAGATAATTAAAAGATAACATTTAAATAGTAGCAGCATTAAATCTTTTTGTGCATTTGATATCTTAAATAGGAGACATTATTTTTTTCTTTTCGTGTGTGTGCACTTTTTTTCTGACGCCTCACCGGGCCGGATCAACACAAGGTCTTTTTTTACATAGGGATTTTAATGGGGAATCCTACGGGGATCCAACTTGTGATTCAGTGATAATGGATCTGCGAGACTAACTTTTGATTCTCCCACTCTACCCAGGTGACGACAGGTAGCCGATTCTAGTCTTATATAGTGGCATGTTTTTGCATAAATAAATTTAAAAACAGATTTTTTACGTCTTTTCATTTTTTTATTTTTCATTTTTTTATTTTCAGATTCAGTAAATCTACAATTTTTTATCATTAGTTTTTCTAATTTAATATAATATTTAATAATTTTAAAACAGAAATACGTACGCCCTGAGGGACATTTTTTTTCTTTTTGCTAGTATAATATGATATATAATAGGGACAGTTTAGTTAAATCGGTAGAACACACGGCTTGGAATCGCATGGTTTTGAGTTCGACTCCGGTCCCTGTAAACTTAGAGTATGAATAGTACATATCAGTAATCTGGTATATGCAGTAAAGTGGCGGAGACGGCGGTAGACGTGGCGCTCCACCTCAGAAAAAAAGCAATCTCCCTGGTCTAGCGCTAGCGAAAAAGAGGGTAAATTCCTTCGCTGTCCGACTGATACCGACAATACCTTACTTATATATATAGGTGTGTGTGTGTGTGTGTGTGTGTGTGTGTGGATTCGCATCTGTCATTGTATGTACATTTTAACGTATAACTCAGAAAATGGGTTGACATGCCTTTAGAATAAATCAACCAATAAGTCATTTATCTCCACACTTCATTCTCTTCTCGTCCTATTTGAGTTTGAGAATAATCAATTTACTGCTTTCATTCGTTTTCATAAATTAAAAATCATTAACAAAAAAATTGGTGAAAGTTTTCCCTTGCTACTTGCTTGTTTGTTTATTTGTTTATTTTATAATTTATATACAGGGCCAGGTTAGTTCAGTCGGTAGAGCGTTCGGCTAGAAACCACAAGGTTCCTAGTTCGATTCCGGCCCTCGCCAACTCAGCGTATGAGTAGCACAGGGATCTGTGCGTTAAAGTAAGGGGCTGATGGTAGGTGTTGCGCTCCATCTCAGATGACAAAACAATCTCCTTGGTCTAGCGATAGTGAAAATGGGATAGACTACCTCACTGATTGGCTGATACCGACTTTAGGCCACCCCGACGACTTTATTTACTTACTTTTATAATTCATATTTTTCTCTTTCGAAAATGCATTTGTTCGAGTCTGAAAGTAGGAACCTCCATCACGAGCAGGATGTGACACAAGGCCAATTTTAAAGCGAAATAAAGCTAGTTTGTATTCAGATTTTTCCTTCTCCTAGACTGGTTGCCTAAATAAGGGCAAAAAAAGATAGTCCGTCGAATTATTTAATCATAGCTGGAGGGGGAAGAGATAAATTCATGCCTTTGCCAATGGCATTAGCGTGAAGTGAAACACAGACATCTTCATCCAGAATTTGAACTCGGGTTGCCGGTCTACATTTTCTATGACGATAAACGTTACGCTAAGCGTACCTCTAGTCTGAATGTAATTCTTATTTTGTCTTTATTTATAGTATTGTTAATATATTCTCGCATATACAAACATAAAACAATTTTCGCATATACAAACATAATGCAATTTTCAGGGGAAGTAACGTAGGAATAATTTTAACAGAGTTATTTCCCTTAGACTAGACATTTTTCTTGATATAATTTTTACATATACAAATAACAATTTATCATAATGCAGTTTCCAGGGGAAGTAACTTAGGAATAATTTTAACTGAGTTATTTCCCTTAGAACATACATTTTTTATTTAATTCTGTGTAGCATTTTAGATTATGTAAAATAAAACATATTTTGTAACGGTGTAACTCGCACTATGTTTGTATATGCGAAAATTGTTTTATGTTTGTATATGCGAGATATATTAACAATACTATAAATAAAGACAAAAATAGAATTACATTCAGACTAGAGGTACGCTTAGCGTAACGTTATCGTCATAGAAAAATGTAGACCGGCAACCGAGTTCAAATTCTGGATGAAGATGTCTGTGTTTCACTCACGCTAATGCCATTGGCAAAGGCATGAATTTATCTCTTCCCCCTCCAGCTATGATTAAATAATTCGACGGACTATCTTTTTTTTGCCCTTATTTAGGCAAACCAGTCTAGGAGAAGGAAATCTGAATACAAACTGCTTTATTTCGCTTTAAAATTGGCCTTGTGTCACATCCTGCTCGTGATGGAGGTTCCTACTTTCAGACTCGAACAAATGCATTTTCGAAAGAGAAAAATATGAATTATAAAAGTAAGTAAATAAAGTCGTCGGGGTGGCCTAAAAGTCGGTATCAGCCAATCGGTGAGTAGTCATATCCCATTTCACTATCGCTAGACCAAGGAAATTGTTTTGTCATCTGAGATGGAGCGCAACACCTACCATCAGCCCTTACTTTAACGCACAGATCCCTGTCTACTCATACGCTGAGTTGCGAGGGCCGGAATCGAACTAGGAACCTTGTGGTTTCTAGCCGAACGCTCTACCGACTGAACTAACGCTGGCCCTAGTATATAAATTATAAAATAAACAAATAAACAAACAAGCAAGTAGCAAGGGGAAAACTTTCACCAATTTTTTGTTAATGATTTTAATTTATGAAAACGAATGAAAGCAGTAAATTGATTATTCTCAACTCAATAGCGAGAAGAGAATGAAGTGTGGAGATAAATGACTTATGGTTGATTTATTCTAAAGGCATGTCAACCCATTTTTCTGAGTTATACGTTTAAAATGTACATACAATGACAGATGCGAACCACACACGACACACACACACACACACACACACCTATATAATTAAGTAAGGTATTGTCGGTATCAGTCGGACAGCGAAGGAATTCCCTCTTTTTCGCTAGCGCTAGACCAGGAGAGATTGCTTTTTCTGAGTGGAGCGCCACGTCTACCGCCGTCTCCGCCACTTTACTGCATATACCAGATTACGATATGTACTATTCATACTCTAAGTTACAGGGACCGGAGTCGAACTCAAAACCATGCCGATCCAAGCCTGTGTTCTATCCGATTTAAACTAAACTGTCCCTAATTATATTCATATTTATACTAGCAAGAAAGAAAAAATGTCCCTCAGGGCGTACGATTTCTGTTTTAAAATTATTAAATATTATATTAAATTAGAAAAAACTAATGATAAAAAATTGTAGATTTTACTGAATCTGAAAATAAAAAATGAAAAAATAAAATGAAAAAGACGTAAAAAATCTGTTTTTAAATTTATTTATCAAAAACATGCCACTATATAAGACTAGAATCGGCTACCTGTCGTCCACTGGGTAGAGTGGGAGAATCAAAAGTTAGTCTCGCAGATCCATATCACTGAATCACAAGTTGGATCCCCGTAGGATTCCCCATTAAAATCCCTATGTAAAAAAAGAACCTTGTGTTGATCCGGCCCGGTGAGGCGTCAGAAAAAAAGTGCACAACACACGAAAAGAAAAAATAATGTCTCCTATTTAAGAATATCAAATGCACAAAAAGATTTAATGCTGCTACTATTTAAATGTTATCTTTTAATTATCTCCAGGAATATAAAATGAATCTTCCCAAAGCCTCCATGCTTCCTGTAGTCCGCCGACACTATACCTGATGCTCCTCTCCACACACATATGCACACACGCGCACACATACATGTATATTACTACTGTAAACTGTTCATGTTCCTGACACTAATACATTATTCTGTGTACTTGACACGAGACTTTGATGAGTTGTGGTGCACCTGAGCACTGTACACAATAAAATTTCATATTTATATATATAAATCAAATCTTCATTATTTTTGCTCAAAAGCACAAGACCTGATGATTGTGGATGTGTATGTTATATATTACTTTGTCTACACACCAACTGCCCTTTATATATGTATAGATTACTTTTAAAGAAAGATCTATTTTGAATTACATGAAAAACTGAATTCATTATCGTTTGTACTTTAGATTTAAAAAAAATATTTTCCTGACTTCACACCAGGCCGTATTAACATAAGGATTTTTTTGTGGAAATATTTCATGGGCATCCAGCGAAGGACGAACTCACTATTCAGTAATAATGAATTTAAAATAATCTTGGTTCGGTATAAAAAATGTGCTATTAAAATCAATAGATGTCAAAAGAGTGTTTCCTTGTCCGCAAATGGGTGCGCATGAACATTGATTATGAATCAAGTTTTTGTTGCAAACCGTTTGAGGCTGTCTGATTATGTAAAATATTATGGGAATGTTATCGATTCAAGTGTTTTTCCATCAACCAAAATACCTTGTGGTAGGACAAACCACAAGAGAGGTCGATTCTTGTCTTTCCGTGAGTATGAGACCAAAGAGAAAATGAATAATAAATAATATATATATATATATATATATATGTGTGTGTGTGTGTGTGTGTGGTGGTGTGTGTGTGTGTGTAGTGTGTGTGTTTTCGCTTTCGTTTTTTAGTTTCTTATTTATCTCACACTAAATCAAAAATATATTTATTATAGACACGCAAACATATATAACACATAGATATCAATAATCATCAATATATATATATATAATTTATATATATAATATATATAATATAAGTTAAGGTAGCGTGGACATGGAGTCAACAGCACCTGATTACTGACAGTTTCTCGCCTATGCTACTACAAAGTGAAGATCGCAGAGCCAAGAAACTGTCAGTAATCAGGGGCCGTTGACTCCATGCCCACGCTACATTAACTTATATATAATGCTTTATCAATGAATATTGATACAATTTACTTATGAATATAGCACCCCCACATCCACACCCACAACACACACACACACACACACACACACACACACATACATATATATTATATATAAATGGCTGTCAATTCGTGTTCGAGTAAGACCATTTCCTTTTTTTGGGGGGTGGGGTGGGGGGTTATATCATCATAGTTAGGTGCCAGTAGCATTTGACACTCTATTCTTGTGTTTTCTCAGATGACTCACCAGGCCAGCCCTATGTTGCAACTTCTCCACTTTGAATGTTGCTGGGCTGAAAATTACCCTTTCTAATAGCCCGCTTCTATTTTGGGTGTTTAATTCGGTTGGACTCAAATTCTTCCGCCAACCTGTGGATGGTGGCTCTCCAGCCGGGTCTATTACAAGCTAGCTTCTCCCAGTCCTCCACATCAATAGCAGTGTTCTTCAGGTTGTCCTTGAGGCAGTCCTTAAAACTCAATTTGGGTTTGCACTGACGACATTTGCCAGTTAAGATTTCCCTGTAAATAGTTGTTTTGGGATTCGGCAATCATTCATGCGAACTAGATGACCAGACCAGCGAAGACGTGATCTAAGGATTAAACTCTCAATACTAGGCAGGTGAAATTTTTCAAGTATTGTGGTA
Source organism: Doryteuthis pealeii (assembly GCA_023376005.1). Classification (NCBI taxonomy): domain Eukaryota; kingdom Metazoa; phylum Mollusca; class Cephalopoda; order Myopsida; family Loliginidae; genus Doryteuthis; species Doryteuthis pealeii. The sequence goes on from CM042169.1 coordinate 44,798,706, forward strand.
TCTGGTGTAAATGACAACCATTCTATCCCTAAAATCCTGCGAAGGCAATTCTGATGAAATGTGTCCTGAGATGTCGTTTGTAAACAACTCAAATCTCACAGGCTTACAAAAGGGCAGTGAGCACACAGACTGTATACACACAACTTGGCGGAGATCTTAATGCCACTTTGACTGCAGACCTTCTTCTCAAGAAAACCAAAGGATCTCATTGCTTTCTGCAACCTAAGGGAAATTTCTATCTGAAGAGTTATCCTGCGATGATGTGCTCCCAAGATAGACAAATGATGGACAACTTTGAGGCGTTCACCATATACAAAGATAGTGGGATCCACAAAGCATTTGTTCGGGACAGGCTGATACATGACAACAGTCTTTTTTACATTTATGGTTAATCCAAATGATGTACATGCTTCGGAGAAACAATCCATAAGGTTCTACATCTCATCCTGTGTGTGTGTTACCAGTGTAGGGGTTATCTTCCCGTTGAGTTGTCTGCCCGTTTAGTTTGCTGGTGCCCGCGAGGGGCTAGAGTATTTAAGCGCCGGGTTCAAACCCTTCTGTCTTTTCCTGTTCCAGTAACCACGAGACACATGGGGTAGATTTTGGTCTACCCCTTCTCGTTGGGGCTTCGCCCCCCTTACATTACTGTAAGTGAATTATACAGTATGGACTATTCTTAGTCTCATGTCTGTACTTTTTGTATATATTGTACCATTCATGAATGCTGCGGTGGAAACTATCAGTTAATTTAGTTTGGAACAGTACCCACATTCTCTTTTCTGTGCAAGTCTGGCCCTTTTGATTTCTGTTTGTTTGTCCCCCCTCATAAATTTCTGCGTGGAACAAAGTTTTCAAGCAATGATAGAGAAGTACCATGAGCAAATGAATAAAAACTCAGTCCAAATTTGTGTTGTGTGTGTGTGTGTGTGAGTGAGAAGAGAGAGAGAGAGAGAGAGAGAGAGTATTTTGGTGGTCATATTTGTGTTGTTTTTTTGTTTTTTTTGTTTTTTTAAATTGATATAAGTTTTATTCGTGTAAAACTGAAATCATTAGAATAATTATTTGACTCTTGGACACCTTACAAGAGGTAAAATATCGGTTTTGATACGAACCTTCACCAACCAACACATTAGCAATTTGTTTGTGTGTGTGTGTTGTGTGTGTGTGTGTGAGAGAGAGAGAGAGAGAAGAGAAGAGAGAGAGAGAGAGAGAAGAGAGAGAGAGAAAGGGAGCATGTAACTGACATTCACTCATTTATGTATATAACGATAATCTCTCGCTTATATGGAGGTGCCCATTGTGTAATGGTTATTGTCGTAGGAAATGGACACGGCGAGACGAGTTCAAATCCTGACCGAAGCTGTTTACATTTCTAACACTAACACCTATGGGAAAGTTATAAATCCAACAATTCTCCTCCAGCTATGGATAACCAGTCTGGGCTCCCTTGAGCTATCTGAATTCGGGACCACCTACTTGTGCAAGTAAATATATAAATAAACGCATTTTTGTTTGTGTGTGACCTTCTACGAACAAACACATAACTTATTATTCAATGCAATATTTTCCCCGGTTCCTTACCATTTCCTGTCTTGTCTATCAGTGTCTGTACTCACACACGAGACACTGAAAGCTCTTCTACCGGTCGATAAAAGTCATCTTCGTTCGATCAGATAAACAGAAAAGGACTTTGATTAAGAGAAAATGTCCATTATGTAAAATATTCGGCAAACAGATAAACAGTTTGCAGCAATTCAATTCCTGACACTAAATAGCATCGGATGCTGAGGTTTCATATTAGTCTGTAAAATTTGCAGTTCTAAAGATAATAAAGATGGTGTACTGGTTATCGTCGTTGGCAATGGACACGACGACACGAGTTCAAATCCTGAACGAGACTGGTTCTATTATGCATAACGCTTATCATTGGGAAAGGTATGAACCAACTATTCTTCCTCCACCTATGGGTAAATAGTAAGGCAAACTGGGATCTTTAACCTTGGTATGCCAAGAAGTCTACGAGAAGGAAAAGTCTTAATTCAAACTTGTTAAAATCCGCTTAAGAAATTAATCGCATCTTGCTATATATATATATATATAGCAAGATGTGATTAATTTCTCTCTCTCTCTCTCTCCTCTCTCTCTCTCCTATATATATATATATATATATATATATATATATATCTTCTTATTATAATGGAGATTGTGTGTTTGTCTGTCTGTAACCGAAACTATATCACTGCTCAAGTGATAATTCCCTTTCTCTATGATTTTATTTTTTATCTAAACCTCTTCTAAAATTGTCTTACATGATCAACACTTGGGCTTAACTACTTACTAATTACATGTAATTGTATCTATATATACAATAAAATAGCGGTTTACAATATGAACGGACAGGCTAATTTGCATATTGATATTAAAAAATTGATTTTGATAAATATGTGCTTGGTATTATTGATTTCTAATTATTTGGTTTTATCATAATGAATATGAGCAAAAATCTCGGGGATAAATCTTAAAAGAAATCGATTAACAAGAAGAAATAACTGTAATTTTATTCTTTATTTCCTATTTTAACTGAATTTACGAAAATTTAACAATGAAAGACGGGAGTGATGGAAGAGTAAGTTTCAGTTTTTCTATTTTTCGATTATACCCCTCTCTACGTCAAATCTTTTTATCTGCATTCATATTTAGTTTCATTAGCCTTTCTAATTTAAAATAGTATTTTTTTGCATTAAAAATCAAATACCTGCACCCGGAGGGTGCATATATTTGCTAGTATATATAATATACATTTATCAATTGATTTATTAATTCAAATTTGCTGAGATGTATCAATTTATATATCTATATATGTTGATATTTTTCTAGCTATATCTATATCAGACACGACGATGCGAGTTCAAATCCACCCAACCACTTCTACATCTTTACAGATGGCTCCAAGGACAACAATAAAACAACATGCTCAGCCAGTTTAAACAAGAACATTGTGAGAAAAGATCTGCCAAAGAAAAGCTCCAATTTTACAGCTGAATCCCATGCAAGAGATCAAGCACTCAGCATCATCTCTGATAACAACCACAAAAGCTTCATATTATTTTCAGACTTGCTCTCTGTCTTGTTATCATCAAGAAATTAAAAAAATATTAAAAGACATTCTCATCATTAAATTCCTGAGTATATTGAACTTCAGGTCTAACTCTAAAGATATTATCATATGCTGGACCCCAAGCCACATTGGAGTGAAGGGAAATGAAAGAGTTGACTTAGCAACCAAATCGGCTTTAGATCTGACCCCCCGACAAATTCAAGAATCCACATACTAACTTGAAAACTAAAATTAATAGATTCCTTCTTACAAAATGGCAATGATGCTGAAATACCATCCACAATTAAACCCACTTTTGGAGATAAGCCTTTAGAATATCCAGAAAAGAACAAGCTATTATATCCCGATTACGAATTGGTCAGACACAACTTACTCCTTTATACTCAAACAAGAGCAACAACCACAATGTGAAAAATTTCAAATACCTTTCACTGTTAAAACTTCCTAATAAAAGGTGGTGTTTTGTTCTCTCAAAAACTGCTTTTTTTTATTGCAAATAATAAGAAATATCTACGCGAAAAAGTCAACATAGATAACATTCTGTTCTTTTTTATCAAAATAAAAACCTGATTAATACCATAGAAAAGTAATCCCTCAATACGATCCCCGACGATGCTAACCGTTAACTGCAAAAGTGTAAATATAGATAAACAACATATGTTATTTCCTAACCTCTTGGCATGAACTAACTCCAGACGGGTTGATATCCCATCAAAATCCATCAACAAGCTTGGACGAGGCTTCACATGATGCCATTTGGAAAGGTATGAATCCAACTTTTCTCCCTCCAACTATAAGTGAATAGTAGGACAGACTGAGCTCTTTCACCTTGGTATGGCAACCGGTCTAGGATTCTGAATTCAAACCTGTTAAACTCCGCTTAAAAATTGACCTTGTGTCATATCATGTCCGTTCGGAGGGGTTGGTAAATATATAAAGATATTAAAAACTTAAAGGACATGTAGACATATCCAAATGTTCACTCTCGCCAGTTGGTCCACTTACACACCCACAACTGATACAATCGTAGATATGATGTCCATCTTTACCGATAATGGTGGTTATCAAATGTTCTCCTGTCCATTCAATAAAATAAGCAGACGTAAAGGATATAAAGGACAATTAAAGGGGGGGGGTGATAAGGCGATTGTTGCTCATTGAATGCTGGTCAGCTATTGGCAATCGGGAAGCTGTTGAGTAAGAATCGCTTTAATGCACTTTGGAGAAGAGAAATGCACAAAAACATGGCAAGCTCTTAATTACGAAATAAAGTGCCACAACAGTTTAGAAGCAATATCATGTGCTATATAGGAGATGTTGTTTTATTGATGGTTATAAAGCAACTTTTATTGAAATTAATGTTGTTAACATGTAATGGATTTACCCAGCCCCTCCACAAAGGGTGGGAAATAACACAAGGTCAATTTTTAAGAGGGTTAAAGGTTCCAATTTAGAGTTTTTCTTCTCCTTTTGGTTGCCTTGTTGAGGCTTAAGAACCCAGTCTGTTCTACTATTTACCAATAGCCGGGAAAGAAGAGATGGATTCATGTCATTCCCAAGGGCACTAGTTTGAAGTAAAACGTAAACAGCCTCATTAGGGATTTGAACTCTGATCGTCGGATCCATTTCCTATGATGATAACTGTTATTAATGTAAGCCGAGTACTAAACTTTCTTAGATCAAATATTATTACCGCTGTCTACTTCTTTCGGTATATCTGTTAGCAGTATTTATATTGTATGGTCTGATTTCATATATATATATATATATATATATATATATATATATATATATATATATCAAGTTGGACACTTTTATGATAACAAGTTTAAATATTGTAATATACCTATAATAATTATATTTATCTTTACATAGAGTTAATTCTTTAAAACGTAATACCCTCTTAAAATTACGGTCAGTCTAGAGCTGTTAATATGAGCAAAAATAACACTTTGTCTTTTGTAATTTAAATATTTAATTTATAATATTTAATCTATTTGAAATTTAAAAATACTCATAGAATACAGTTTTCTAAAATTATTCATCAATCTTTCTAATATATAATTAAAGATAATCTTTTTATTTATTTACTGATTTATCTAATTAATTTAATATATTTTAATCTAATCTTTAAAAAAAAGCTAAGTAAAAAATTCTTCTATTTGACCGTTTTTATTTTGAATTCAAGATAGTTACAATGTAGCAATTTTCACCGGAAGTTAACCAGACAAGGTTAGATATATATATATATATATATATATTATATATATATATATAATTCAACCCATTCTCAACAGATATTACAAAGGTAAGAGACGGATTTTATCTTCTCTAATAACTTTATAGAATAATTATATTAACTTGATGCTTCAAAGGAGTCTAATAATAGGCGAGAAAAACTTTCTATCAGGGACCTCACTCTCAAAAAGTGTTTTGATACTTTTGAGAGGGGTCCCTTGGAAAGGATCTTTCATTTATCCCCCACATTTCATTCATTTTTATTTCATCCATTCATTCATTTTACCATTAATTTTTAACTATATATATATATATATATATATATATATAATATATATATATATATATATATTCAGTACTTTTAGCTCAGTCGGTAGATACTGGTCCTCGCTAACTCAGTGCATGAGTAACACAGTTTGAATTTTTGTGACAAAGAGGGGAGCTGGATAGTAGATGCAGCGTTCCACCACAGACTAGTGCAAGTGAAAAGGGGATAGAACTCCTCGCTGTCAGGCTGATACCAACAATAGACCACTCCACCAACTTTAGTATTAAAATGTACCGGGATAGGGGAGAAATGGGTTCACAAAGTGAAACATAAACAGATTTGAACTCGGGTCGCCGTGTCTATTTCATAAGACGATAAACATTATGCCATATTGATAACATTTATTCGTATTCTTATTTAACAAATTAAAATTAGATTCTTTATAGGATAGTCTTGATGACACAGGATTTAAAAGATTTTAGATGCTTATATTTCAGCTCTTTTAGCTGGGGCTGTAGAATACGCCGACTGCAACTCTGCAAAAGAGTATGACCTCTCGACAGGGACACCTATTGGTTGTGGGTGTCGAGCCGTGATGCTTAAGGGCGGAATCCTGATGGCTGAACAGTCCATGACATACAGCACTCCACTTTGGTCCTTACTTGGACTAGATGGGTGGTCGGAATGGTTCCCTTCGATCAATCGACTGGTCACGTCAAGTCCTAGCATCTACATGATTGTCCCGACCCTATTGCCCTTATGATAAACCCCTTACCCATTTTATCATATATGTGCTAGAAGGGAGTGGCTAAGGGTTATAGTGTCCTGTATGTGACGTTTAACTGCATCTAGTGGTGAAGTTCCAATTCTGGAATTTACTTTGGGAATAATACACTTGGGAAAGGTAGAAATCACTTCATCCCCCCACAGATATGGTTTAAATCGTACCAATACTGTTCTTTACATGGTTGACTTTGGTATTAAATAACCCACGAAGGTTGATATGCCATTAAACAAAGAAGACAAACCAAACTTAAAGTGAGATGATTGGTGCAGTTTGTATATCAACGACTTTCCAATAACAGACAAACATGCGATTTTAACATCTTAAAATGTTAAAAATGTGTCTTCTATTGGACGGTGTTTATTTATTTATTTATTTATTCATCTTAACGGCATGTCAACCCATTTAGAGTTATTCAATGCATAGAGTGTAAAGAACTGAGTTCTTATCGTATACAAATTTTGAAACAGATTTATTTATCTCTTAGAGTCTGATATTTGCCTCTCATCCCACTTATGAAGGACATTTTTATGTGGGCCCACCCACAAGCTGAAGCTCATGGGTGGTAGGCACAAAAAATGCGTCGATCCCGTCGGCATTCCCCTTAGAGGGGGCATCTCAGGCGCTAGGCAATAAACCCAGACCTGTCCCTTTAAATCAATGGGGCCGGTATTGGCTCTTAGAGTCTTAACATGTACTATCACTCCGGGTCAGAGTGGACTCGGAAGTAATGGCAATTAAAGGGTACTTATACTCCCCAGATCTCTTAAACTAGTGCCCTACCATTAGATGTGATTTAGTATCATACCCAGAACACCCCTTTTAGGCGGAGGGGTCTTACTCCTCACTAAGGGGTTACAGACAGGGTGGTCTTAGACGTTGTGATGTTTGATACATCAAATAAGATTAAATTATATGTATTTACCCAACCCATCCGTACGAGCAGGATGTGACACGCGATCAGTTCTGAGTTTAACAGGTTTTAATTCAGAGTTTTCCTTCTCCTAGACTGGTTTCCATTCCAAGTTTAAAGAGCCGAGTCTGCCCAGCTATTTACCCATAGCTGGAGGGAAATGTTGGATGTATACATTTCCAAAGAGTAATGCCGCTATGTGAAATGCAAACAACCACCTCCAGGATTTTAACTTGGATAGTCGTGTCCATTTCCTCCGACGATAACCATTATACAGCCAACGCCTCCTTAAGTTAATTAAACTTAAGGAGGCATTGGCTGTATAATGGTTATATTGTTTAACACTTGTACTCTTTCATGGTTAACGAAATGAGAACAATCTACCCCAATGGATTAAATAAAGGGTTCGGATCAATGGATTAAATAAAGGGTTCGGATCAAAGTTCTGTGAAAACTCCTGATAAGGAAATGAAGGTTCTCGAGTTTGCCCAGAAGGTTCCAGATTTCGACAAGAAGAATACGCCTACTGCATCCTCTGATAAACGGTATCATTGTAAATTAATGATAGTGAAGGTATTCAGGAAAATCTGTTAACTTATTTTATCAACAACCGGTAACTTTTCAGAAAAGGGAAGAGTTTATGACCATCTTTAACTAATACAGTAGTAGTATGCACTTTGGGATTTCTTATCTCGGAGGTCATCATGGTAAAGTATGCAAAGTCGACGGAATGGCCTATTGTCGGTATCAACCGGACAGCGAGGGAGTATATCCCCCTTTCACTAGCGCTAGACAAGGGAGATTCTTTTGCGTCTGAGATGGAGTGCCAGATTTACCATCAGCTCCCTACTTTACTGCACAGATACAAGCTGAGCTACTCAATACCCTAAGTCTTTAGTTACTTCCATGGCGTTATGCTTTATGAGTTCGAATTGGTTCATAAATCCCCAAATTAGACTACGTTCCATACTACGTGCAGCTTCCAAATCAGACAGAATGAAGCAATGCACAAAATGTCAGCACACCAACTATCACAATACTACCAAACTCACTACATGGTTTCAAGTAACTAGTCTTCTTTAACTATAATAATCATCGTATTTTTGGTTTGTTTCAAACATTCTTATCTAATATTAATAATTTTTCACACAAGATCTATAACAATATATCACCAAACAGGAAAAAAGATTTTACTTGTGTATTATTAGTCTGGATTTTAAAAAAATAAAATTTAGTATTATTGAGACTTTTTGGACTATCGTCCTTATGACACATAGCGCAATGGATATAAGTGTTGATTTAATACAGTTCCAAGTGACAAACATCTGAAGGTGGCAGGTTCAATCCTAACTACAAGCCAAAAATAACATAGATTACTTAAGATTGTTTAATACTTGTACCCTTTCATAGTTAACAAAATGAGAACAATCTACCCCAGTGGATTAAATAAAGGGTTCGGATGAAAGATCTGTGAAAACTCCTGATAAGGGAATGAAGGCTCCCGAGTTCGCCCAGAAGGTTCCAGATTTCGACAAGAGGAATACGCCTACTGCATCCTATGATCCTGATATGGAGAGAAAAGACAGTGTTCTGGGCATGACACTAAACTGCATCTGATAGTGAGGCTCCAGTTCTGGAAATTTGGGAAGTGTGCAGTACACCTTTATTGCAATTTCTCCCTGGTCCATTTTAACACAGAGTGATAGTACCTGTTAATGTCCCATCTATGGGTCAAATAGATCTTTTAGATAGGAATAGTTATACTAGGACGTATAATTGTTTACAAAGTACTATTATTAGTCACTTGAAACAATATAACTGTATACAAACAAATGATTATTCAATAGAAATAACTACTTGAAACCATGTAATTGTGTATGAATTATTCTTATTAGATGGGAATACTTGCTATCATATAACTGCGGACTAAAAATCTCTAAAGAAACAGCTACACAAAATATGTAAATATGAACATACAATACAAGCGATTCCCTAATTGCTAGGCATAAAACAAGTCTAGACAGGTTGACATGCCGTTAAATCCCCCCCACACACATAAACTCATACATACACACTATTTAGCTCATGTCCTGGGTATGACGTTAACTTATCTGATAGTGAGGTTCCATGGGCTCTGGGGAATGTGTAATACTCCTTCATCTCCATTAATCCCTGGTTCACTCTGGCCCGGAGTGGTAGTACCTGTTATGGTCTTATCTATAGCTTAATTGGAAAAATGTGTTTATAAAAATTAAATTGAGTACCCATCAATATATTAATTTATTTCAAAACTTTGTCGGCATTAAATAAAACAAAACAAAAAAATTTAGCTCAAGTTTTAAAAAATTGAAGATAGAAAAATATAATTTCGGTCTATTTACATATTTACATATTGGATATTTTTGCTGCGTATCATATCACATCGATGAAGTGTTATTGAAATTGGATAAAAACAAATGACTGATTGATTGGTTTTAACGGCATGTTAATCCTTCTAGAGTTATTTTATGCCTAGATGTTAGGGATTCGTGTTCATTGTACGCTTATATTTACATTTCTGTGTAGTTGTTACTTAAGAGTTTTATGGGTTTTTTGGGAGTGGGGGGTGCACGGTCGAATGCGAATCATTTTTAAACAAATCCAATTGACCCATAGATGGGACCCTAACATATACTACCACACAAAGTCAGAGTGGACTCGGAAGTAATGGCAATGAAAGGGTACTCCTAAATCTCCAGATCTCCAGATTTAAAATCTCACCATGAGATACAGTTCAATTTCATACCAATGAAACCCCTTTTAAGAAGGGGTTCTTACCCCCCCCCCTGCATGGGATAGAATCAGCGTATTCTAAGCCTCGCCGACTGAGCATGGACCAAAACAAAGTTAGAAATTCTTCAGCAATAACATTTTATTAAGATAATGTACTGTGGTCCGAACGTCTTGTTACCCCAAACATAATTTATTTAGAGGTAAAATAACTACGTAATACAACCCGAAATTCGAGAAAATAATTTAATTTTTAAATTTATTTTTAGATGTATAATGATTATGTAATATTCTCGCGATTCCCTAACCTCTAAACATAAAATAACTCTAAATGGGTTGATATGCCATGGAAATTAATCACACACACACACACACTCACACACATTCACACTATTCAGATATGGAGGCACGTGGTTAGAGTCGTATGAACTGGACTCATCGACTGGTGTTGAAATCCAAGAGGTTGTCTACATTTCACACAGCGCTAATAACCTTGGGAAAGGTATGCATCCACCTGTTCTCTCTCCAACTATGTGTAAATAGGTGGGCAGACTAGACTCTTTAACTTTGATTAGGCAACCAGTCTAGGAGAAAGAAATTTCTGAATTCAAACCTGTTAAACTCCGCCTAAAAAATTGACCTTGTGTCACATCCTGTTTGTGCGGAGGTGTTCGTAAATATGCACACACTATTCAGCTTCAGTTTTTTTTTAAGTATGATTAAGAATTGATTTTTTTTTAAAGTTCAAAACGATATGAAGGGGTGAATAGACTTTCGGACCGCCATGTTGAATTTGTCAAGTGATCCCTAAGATACATCTCAATGGTTAATGTTCAATCGAAACCAAAATAAGGCTGTTTCTATCGTTTCTTCTCCGCTAACCTTAGTATTTACTGCTCGATACAATAAATGCATTTCTTTATTTCATCTTCTGTTCGGCTTATTTTACCGCATTTCCCTTCGACTGAAGTGACTGACAACAAGCTAGATTGTTTCGACACAAAGCTGGTCTTAAGTCCTGAGGCTTTTCTAGAAGAGAGTACGTCTAAAAGCAGTGAAGTATTCTGACAACTCCACCCTCCATCACCCACCAATGAAAGCTTAAAGTGCGCCGACATTGACCAACGAATAAATCGTAGCGTAGCATCTATAAATGTACAACACTCGACTTTTGTGATGCCCTGATGTAAGAAAGTATTGGACCTTTAAAAAAAAAAAGGGAGCAAAGGTCACTTAATAAAAATATATATTATTCGACTTCATAGGTTTTTATACTTTCTCTCATACAACAGATATAAGATATTTTCCAAGTTGTAGCCGTATCAGTGCTACTGTACGGCTGTACCACTTGGACCCTAACGAAGCCCATAGAGACAAAGATATACAGGAGTTGAACAAGGATGCAACCTGCTGTCTTGAACAAGTCTAGGAAACAACACTTCACAAGAAAGCAGTTGTACGGCCATTTACCACCTATTACACAAACCATCCTAGTAAGACATTTTGGACAACTACACATGGTCACACCAGTGTACACCGATCAGCAAGAATCAACATCAATCATCTCTGTGCGGATTCTGGATGCTGCACAGAGGACCTCTCGGGGGTGATGGCCGATAGGGACAGTATTATGGATATCTGTTCTGCCTTCACGATCTGATGATGATGATAATGATGATGTGTTATTCAAGATTTTAAAGTGAATGGGATATGACACTTAACTGCGTCTGGCGGTGAGGCTCCTGTTATGTAGCTACGAGGAGTGTGGAGTACTCCATTGTCATTATTCTCAGGTCCACTCTGAGCCGAGGTGTTAGTACCTGTTAGTTTCTTATCTATAGGTCAAATAGATATCTTTAAAATGTATTTGTATTCAATAAGACCACCCAGCAAAAATGAATACAAAAGATAAATAGATAAAACTGTGGCGTTCCACCTCATACACAATCTCCCTGGTCTCGCGCTAGTGAAAAGGGGATTGACTTTCAAGCTGATAATAATAATAGGCCACTCTGCCGACTTAACATTTCCCTTAAAAAACGACTATACAAAAAATGTAAATATGAACATACAATGAATGCGATTCCCAAACTTCTAGATATAAAATAACCTTAGACGGGTTGACGTGCCGTTAAAAGGAATCAATCAATAAAAATGTACTGAATATTGATAGTTACTATAAAAGATGAATAGTTAGGAAGATATTTATTAGATCGGAAAATATTTTTAACTAGCAGGACCTGTGGATATAGAGCGGTATGATAATCTAATTATTAAAACGTTAGATATGTTTACTTAAGAGCTATTGTAAAATAGTTCAATATGTATTAGAGTTACTAGGAATGATAAATAGTTCGTAAGATATTTATTAGATAGGAAAATATTTTAACTAGCAGGACCTGTGGATATACAGCAGTATGATGATTTGATTATTATAACGTTTGATATGTTTACTTCAGAGCTAGTGTAAAATAGTTCAACATGTAAAAAGTATAAATAATCTTGATTTAACTCTCTCTCTCTCTCTCTCTCTCTCTCTCTCTCTCTCTCTCTCTCTCTCTCTTCTCTCTCATTTTTTTTCCTTCTTTTCATCTTTTCGTAATGTTCGATTGAAACAGATTAGCAATATCGCTTCCGTTCAATCACCCTCAATCTTTCCCCTACTCTATCTGTCTTTCTTTTTCTTTTTTCTTTCTTTCTTTCTTCTTTTTCTTCTTTCTTCTTTCTTGTATTTTTTCAGTGTAGCATGTCCTTTTTTCTCTTTCTTTCTTTCTTTCTGATAAAATGGAATGGTCCATTATTTAGCTGAGGTGACGACACCCATAAAAAATAAGAATTCGACGGATATGCAACGTTAATCAGGATTTACATTTTTGCATTTTATCTTGGGCGATTTGCTCTCATTTTAACTAGAGGGTGTAGCAAGATGATAACGGTTGGAGGATTAAGGAACAAGAGTATTAATATATAGATTGATTAAGACTTGTGAGTTATATTGACCGAATTATTTTTGAAGGCCTGCCAATAAACTTAGTAGTAGTAATGTCGGCAGAGTGGTCTTTTGTCGGTATCAGTCAGGCGGCGAGGGGGTCGATCTCCTTTTCGCTAGGGCTAGGAAATTTTGGGGGCAACTGAGGTGAACCGCCACACGTACCATCAGCTCCCCATTTTATCGCACAGGTCCAAGCTGTGTTACTCAATGCGCTGAGTTGGTGAGAGCTGGTGTCGAACTCGGAACCTTAAGGATCTTAGGCTGATGCTCTATCGGCTGAGCTAAACCGGTCTTTTACTAAAGTAAGTAAAGTCGGTGGAGTGACCATGGAGATTGATTTGCGTCTGAAGTGGAGCACCACATATACTATCAGCTCCCCGCTTTACCGCACAGATCCAAGATGTGCTACTCATACGCTGAATTGGTGAGGGTCGGTATCGGACTTGGAACCCTGTGGATCCTGGGCGGATGCTCTACCGACTGTGTTAAACCGGCTTTTTATTTAAGTTAGTAAAGTTTAATCAAATGGGAATAATTATTTAAGAAAGGCAAAAGATTTATTTTTCTCTTAAGTATTTAGATAATTAAATTGTCTTAGGTTAGTTATGTCAATCAGAAACATGGCTTCTCTGTGATTGTTTATTAAACCCTCTCAAAAAGAACCTTCCTTTCCCCATCAGGTACAAATTCATTTTATGGTAAAAGCTTCCCATGGCTACAATAAGTATACTTACTAAAGTTGGTTTGATTGTTTGTTAGCTGGCTGGTTGGTTGGTTGGTTGACCGGCTGGTTGGTTGGTTTGTTGGTTGGATTTTATGACCTGTCAACCCTTGTTGGGTTATTTTATGCCGAATCCTTATTTTTAGATTCATTCTTGTTGGGTATTCAATTTGTTTTACTCATTTTTAAATACATCTTTTAAAACTCATTTTTTAATCTATTTAATCTATATATGAGACGCTAACAAGTACTACCACTCCGCTTTGGAACCTTATCACTAAATGCAGTTTAACGTCATAGCCAGGACAATAAGACCCTCAGACAACGCCTTCTATATAATATAATAAAAATCTATATAATATGATAAAAGGGGTTGCCATAATAACCATAAGATAATCATATAGGAGCTAAGGCGTCACCACACACGGTTAGCAGGTGGCCTCATTGAGAGTGAACCTCTTTACCCCTCTACACACACACACACACACACACACACACACACACACATATATATATATTATATATATATATATATATATTATATATATATATATATATATACGGATGGTTGTAAAATATGGAAATAAATCTGATGGTATGAAGAAATAAGAAAAAGCAAAGAATTCCAAATTCCCCAAATAAATTTATTTGTAGATGGTGAAGTTGACGTTAAAATGTTTTGGTTTGTTATAAAATCTGCATCTGGACATTAGGATAAGTATGGTGGTTTCTAAACTTGGTTAGAATTCTTTTCACAAAAAAAGAATTGTAACTCAGTTTAGACAACGCTATACTCATTCTAATGTCCTAACCAAGATTTTATAACAAACCGGAACGTTTTAACGTCGACTTCACCATCTCCAAATAATTTATCTTTTGGAATGTTTTTTTTTTTTTTAATTTCTACATACACACACACACACACACACACACACACACATATATTAAATATATATATATATATATATATATATATATATATATATATATATATATATATATATATATATTGCGTGTATGTGTGCGCGTGTATTTGTCTTACCGCAGAAAGAACGTAATGTTATTCGTTGTGCTTTCCGAACAATAATCTTCTTTTTTTTTTCAAATAAAATAAGAAATAAATATTACAAATATTACAAACAATTATTTTTTCATAATAATCAGATACTTTGACGTGTCCTCTAATCTGGTCATTTGGGTTCCGTTTTGAGTAATCTCCCTTTATCTGAGCTCTCATGATTACATAGTACCAGTAGCAAAAAACAATCCCCTGTCTATTTGGATAATTTGCTCTAATTGTTCTGCTATTTACACATGACTGGGAGAGAACTGGTTTCATGCCTTTCTCAAAGACATTATTGTGAAGCGAATGCAAGGTGAACTTTGAACTCTGTTCACCGAATCCATTCTTAGTACTGTTAATTGATTGGTCAAACGCACCCACACCACCATATACGCATACATCTACCCACCCTCATACTGCAAATATTTCTGTGAAACTGAAAAGATTTATTTCCGCCCTTTGAAGAAAGCTTAATACCTGCGCTTGTATAGAACAATAGTTGCATCTCATTATATCAATCCCTTAAATTCGTTTTCCAGGAGTAACTGATTATTCACTGTCCGCTATTAATAGACTGAGCGGAAGACGCTATTAAAAATAAAATTGACTTCCGCTTGGGTTATGTACCCTTTTTTTATACTGTTTTATTATTATCATTAATTTTTTCTTTAATTTTTATTTTTTGTAGCTGCTGCCTTGTCGCTGTTGGGATAGTTTCTATTCTTTATTTTTCGGCAGGGAAATTACTTGAAGACTTCAATTTGTTGAAGATATTCAAGACTTTCTGAATGCGCTTCCCTTTAAAAATGAGTGACTGACGTTAGTTTCTTTGAAGAAGATTCTAAATAAAAGAAACCATTTAAGGAATGCAGAAAATAAAGAATAAGAAATTTTCTTTCAAGTCATCTAAACTTGGATTTGATTTATCAATTATAGAAATTGTTGGTATTGCCAATAAAATAGGAACAAAATGAAAATGAGTTTATAAGAACAAGAATCTGTCGTTTAGCTAAACGTATTTTTGATTAAACGTCCTTTTTGGGCATTTCTTACCAGGTTTCAGTTTTATTTTCAGCAAGAATTTTTGTAATTTTTTTTCCTTATACAATCTGGCATAGAATAAAAGATCGAAAACAATTTATTTATTTATTTTTTGCTCATCAGCTAAAAAAAGTATTTTTAGTTTTTTTATTATTATTCTTGAATTCCTAAAAACAATTTGTTTCAAATTTTGTCCAAATTCACATACTGGAATCAAGTGGTCAAAAGAAAATTATTTTTTTAAAAACCTTCGATTTAACTTAAGTCCAATTTTTTTTTAACAATTTTATGAACATTTTCAGAATAAATAATATTTTAAGTTGTTCAAATCCTGAACAAGGCTGTTTGCATTTCAAATAGTGTTTATCTCTATGAAAAGCTATGAATCCGACTATTCTCCCCCAAGCTATGGGTAAATAGTAGGAGAGACTGGAACCGTAAACGTTGGTTAGGCAACCAGTCTAGGATAATTAAAACTCTGAATTCAATCCTATTGGACGCCGCTTAAGATATTGACTTTGTGTCATATCCTACTTGTGGGGTTGGTATATATGTATATATATACACACATACACACACACACATATATATATATATATGTGTGTGTGTGTGTAGTAGTAGTAGTAGTAGTAGTAGTAGTAGAAGAAGAAGAATTTTGATACTTTTCCCACTATCAAATGCAGTTTAATGACATACGCAATGGTTTTAATCCTATCCAACCTCTCTGGAAGAATTTACAAAATTAGATTAATCTGTACGAGATTTCACTACTCTTTCTTTTCCTTGAGTGGGTATATATATATATATATAATATATATATATAATATATACGCACACACACACACACACACACCCTTGATTTAAATGAAATTTAAACCATAAATAAATGACCATTTAATACCTATTCACAAAATATCAGCAATATCAGTAATATTAAGACACCATAATGATGGTTTAACCACCATAATATTGAACATTCACCGTTTGTATGACAGGGGTGTTGTAGATAAACCCCATAAGCATATATATTCTGAAATACATTACCCAGTTATCTTGATATTTCTTTTAATCAAAGGG
>CM042169.1:44815789-44845789 GCA_023376005.1 Doryteuthis pealeii
AGGTCAATTCTTCGGATAAAACATGGGTCCATTATCAATTTTTTACTATATATCCATCTTTCTTTTCGTTCTGCTTTTTATGGCAACTTCAAATGATTTTCCCATTCTACGACCATGATTCAGACAGCAACAAAGAAGAAGCCTCTAATGATGCGACTTTTTTATTGTAGCTGAATACTGATTGTAGAAGCTAAGAAAAAAAATGGTTGTAGAATGTAAATAACACCTGGAAAAAAAAATAAAAGAATAAATTAGCCAAAATAAAGAATGATAAACTTCACTTAAATGTCAGACAATTACTAATCAATTATCAAAGATTTGAGTTGTGTATGGATTGCTTGATCACAAAAACAGCAACATTATAGCAAGTTTATAGAGCATGTTAATGCATATTATACTAACTTTGAGAATAAACAATCCAATGAAATAACAGAGTGTGTGATTTTTGAGATTTGTTATTCACCTTATAAAAGTAAAGCTTTGTGCGAGTGGCCTATTTGTCCAGTATCAGCCAGACAGAGAGTGAGTCTATCCCCTTGGTCACTAGCGTTAAGACCAGAGGAGATTGTATTTTTTGCATCCCTACTTTACCTCAAATTCCAAAGCTGTGCTACTTCATGCCACTGAGTTGCGGGGGAGGACCGTTACTGAAAACCAGATCTTGTGGTATTCTAAGTGGATGCTCTACCAACTGAAAATTCAACAGCAACAAAGAAAACGTATGCAGCAAAGTGGCAGTTATAAAATATTATCAAAAAATAAAATTAGTTTTCATTGCAATTGTAAATTTGATTTAGTTACACGAAGTATTTGTAAGTGGTCGCATCTTAGCAATCATTAAAATTGTGTGGTGTGTGTTGTGTAATCTTATTTAAATGTGTAGCATGTGTGTATTTAAACATTGCTGTATGCTGTGTATGTTTAAATATTTGGTTTGGTTTCTTTGTTTTTAATGACATATTCAACCTTCATGGGTATCAATGTCCAAAACCATCCTTGCTAAAAAAACTAGTATGAGTAGTACTGTTTTAACTAGTATCTTAAACATCGTGTGTATGAACATTTATTTAAAATGAATGTGTGTGTATGTAATCTATTTAAACATTATTCGTATTTTGTATTTAAAAATTTTCGTGCTGCGTGTGTGTGTATATTAAATATTTGGTTTAGTTTCTCTGTTTTAATGGCATATTAACTTTCATGCATTATTCAATTGCCAAAGCCATCCTTGAGAGAACAGTAGTGGTACTGTTTAACCATAGGCTGCGCTATCTAATAATATCTGTGTGTAGAACATTTATCTAAATGAATATGATGTATCAATTTAAATGTGTGTATGTTATGTCTGTATCTTAAAATCTGTTTGTAATTCATTTAAATGGGTCATGAACATTATGTGTTGCATTCTATTTTTGATATTTTGTGGGTGTACCACGTGTGTGCACATATCCATTTAAATATTTGTGTGCATTATATATGTATATATCAATTAATTTTTTGTGGGTATGCATTTAAATGTATGTTGTATGCAGTCATCTATTAAATATGTGTGTATGTATGTATTGTGTGTGCATGCATCCATTTAAATGTGTATATTTGTCTATGCATAAAAAAAGGTGACTTATGTGTATCAATTGTGTCCATTTAAATAGGCTGCTTCACATGTGATATGTGTACATCTATTTTAAATACTTGTCTGCATGTGTATGTGCTGTGTATATCCACTTAGATGCATGGTATGTGCTGCATCATTTAAATGTCTGTGTGTGTGGTGTGTGTGTGCTTGTGTGTCTTGGTTATACCTTGTTAATTGATATACGCCGATGACCCCCCAAAAAACAGGCCCCACACCAGACTTTCTTTGAAAGCAGGCCTGTTATTTTGGGTCACCCGTGTACTATGTTTAAAAGTATATCCTCTTTTTCTACTAATTAATAAAGTTTGTGAATGTAACCTTTCTTTCTCTATGTACTGATAAGTGCATATTCACTTTATATTCCCTTTTCTCTTACAACACAGTCATTTTTCTACCATCAATAAATTCATCCTACAAAATTGCAGATATAATATTTTACCCCTTTCATGATAACATAGAAACAACACTTGTTAGATTGTTTCATTCACACTTATTATATATTATATTTGTTTCATTTATGGGGGCAAATGTCAGAATTAGCGGAGAACCAAAGAAAAAAAGTGTCGGTCTGTGTTATATGTTTGCATCCATTTAAATATTAGGTGTATGTTTACGCCATAAAATAAACAAGCAACAAAAAATGAGAAAAAAAATTCCTTATATTAAATATTTAGGTGATGTTCAGCCATAAAAAAAAAAATTTTTAAAAAAACAAACCAAAAAAAAAAAAAAAAGTAAAGGGGAAAAAAATCCTTAATTTATAACCAAAGCCGAAATTAAAAATGTCACTATCACTATTTATGAAGATTTACGTGTCCTTGACAAAATTCTTCAGGAAAAGAATTCCACCGGCCTTGTAAGACGAACGTACCAACGGCCCACTCGCAGGTATCGCAAAACCCAGCTTATCCCAACTTCCTGCCAATACTTAAATTTATCAGGGTGCATACTCCTGCACACGTATATGCCGCTTTGTCCGTCTGATAGTACTGACCAGGCAGTCAAACAGTCAACCCATATTCTCGCAAGTCCTTCATAGTTTGATAGGCTAGAAACCTGCTTCATCTGTCTCGCCGAACCCTAAACATGATCGACGTCTTGGTACAAGCCTCGGATTGACTTTTTTTACATGTCTCCAGGACAGCAAGGGCATTTGTTTTGTAAGTAGCACGGGGGTCGTCGTACAAGGCCATGAATTCCCGCACCGTCTCTATGTTGTGAGCATAAACATCAAGCCCGATCGAGCCACGACTTCGACTGCCTTCAGGTCCCCCCGGAAATCCGGAGTGAGACATTCAACCAGGATGGAAGGCTTCTCTTTCTTTACCTGCATTACAGTCTCAGCCAAAATGGGCGCCCCTCCGTCAGGAAGTCGTCTCTGTATTCTTTTCTATCGACCGAGTCATGACAATATAGTCAAGACTCCCAGGATGCTATGGCTTTGGCGGTTTTTATAGGTTCCTCGGGATCAGGTGGGGTGGTCTACGTATGTCTTTACTGAACAGAAACGACAGCCTAAAAAATAACAAAAGAAAAAAAGTTAAACATTTTGAAATGGTTAGAAGGAAAGCATTTCTGAAAAACAAAATTCAGTATTGGTTAGGAGCGGTTTGATTTAGAAGCCATTCCACAATGCAGTTTGGAATAATAAAAATAATAATACGGTAACAAATTCAGTATATATATATAGCACCTCAACATTGACCTTAATACCTATGAAAATCAAGTGATCAATCGGAAAGGATGCATAAGGACATGTTTCGCTAAATTAAAGAGCTTTGAAAAAATAGATTAAACATCATGATCAGCTCTGTCAAACTCTAAAGCAAAACATTCTGACTCCGCTTTAGAAAATTAATCTGTCAGTGTGGCTTCATAGCTCACAACAAGGCTGGGCTAGTATCATACTCAAGCAAACCCAAATAAAATGTCTTCTTGATAGCATGCACAACATGGGAGAAACAAGTCATTCATGCTGACCCTCATTTATTGTTCATGATTATGATAGGAGAATGCACCATATATACATATAAGTATTTTAATTTTACTTGAAGCATGGCATAAGTATTTATCATATCTTATTATTTTGAGGGCTATTGCAATGTAAAAGTAATTTGTCCAAAGTCTTATTAATCTCAAAGTATCTTCACTTCAGAGATGTCTCTTTTTTTGCATGCAATAGCCTTAAAATAAATAAATAAGATATAAAATTTATTATATATATATATATATATATATCTAATATATATATATATATATATATGTTATGAAATACGATGAGGAAATTAATCCAAATATGTGAAAGAAAATGTTTTTCAAAAATATAATAGACACAGGATCTTATGATCAAAGGAATAATTTTATATGTCTATACTTAAGTATTTTGGTTATCATAAACCATCATCACACATTCACCATACACTTAACATTTTCATTTTTCTCCCTTACAAAATTTATTTTTGCACTGTCCTGATGATGGTTTTTTCATAAACCGAAATACTGAAGTATAGACATATAAAATTTTTCCTTTGATAATAACATCCTGTGTCTGTTATATTTTTGAAAAACATTTCTTCACACACATATATATATACATATATATATATATATATATATATACACATCATTCATCATCATCATCATCTAGGCATGCTGACAGCACAGATTCCCTCGCTCTCTTGCCATCCATCAGTCATCACCCTCAAACAAGTCCTATAGACAGCATCTAGTGTCCACACAATGCACCTCCAGAGATAGTGAATGTATGATAAGAGTGACATGGCATCTCACAAAGCAGGAAGAAGGACAGTGACTGGAAGGTTGGCATAAGGATAATAATGATGAAGATACTGCCCAAAGAAGAAAAAACAAGATGGCATCTCCAGAATTTAGACAAATAGTCCAAAGATTTCTATTTGGCATCATCAGAGAATATCAAAAGTTTGTCCTTACTTCACCAGTAGTTTATGAGATTGGAGGTAGTGGCCATACAGCATGTCCTGATGGTTTTATTCAAATGATTGTGAGATAAAGGTCATACAGATGATGTTTTGTAGGGTGGTTGTTCCAAAATAGACCGGTAAAAAAAAAAATGGTTGAGTTGTGATCAGATGAACAACGAAGCCTGAAATTTAACAGATAAAGGAGATAAACTCCTCATTTTAAGATCACGACTATTTCGTTATCGAAATAGCTATTAAAATTATAAATAATAAATAAATAAAATATGCTAACTAAAAAATGAAAATTTCTCAATTAATGTTTGGAAACAATTCATTTCAAGAAACATTTAAATAATCTAAACATCTTTTTTTTTGTATGAATTTTTGAGATGAGGCTTGATAATTTGTATTATTTTGATTTTTCAGACTATTGTCCTTATCTTTATTGTGATATGTAAAAACACAATATTTCAGCCGCTCTATCCTCCAACCTTCTTCATGTGTTTCTTGTCAATTGTCATCATTATGCTCGGATAGACAGGGAACACCTGAAGAAGGCCAGAGTATACAGCGGCCAAAACATTGTGTTTTTACATACCACGAAAAGATGAGGACAACAGTCCAAAAAACCAAAGTAATTCAAGTTTTAAATCCAAATCATGGCCTGGTGTCAAAATTAACCTTAATAAATCTTATCATAATGGAGATTCGGTGTCTGTCTGTCTAAAACCAAAACTTCTTATGTTACAATACCCTCAGGAATTGCGTAAGTTTATTAAGTGAGTATTTAATTTATAGTAAAAATTATTAATACATATAATAAATCTTATTCATTAATGATGTCTCTATGAAAATCTGATTTAGATTTGCCTCAAAATGTTATTTGTGCATTTAAAATCCTGCATTGTGCCTCATAGGTCACTAAGAAATAAAAGTTAACATAATATATGGTGTGAATAATTTGCATACTGGTTTTAACAAAACCAGGTTTAATAAGTAATTACTTGGTGTTATTGATCTTTAATATTATTAATTTATTCTCCAACATATTAAAATCAATCCTATAAATAATTTTATATAGAAACCAATTGAAATATAATTAAATTAGTGTAATCATTTTAATAAGCTGCTTGCGTCTGTTGTAGGCTGCCGAAACACTGAATCTTTCAAAGCCTCCATGCTTCCTGTAGTCTGCCGACACTATACCTGATGCCCCTCTCCACACACATATGCACATTACTACTGTAAACTGTTCATGTTCCTGACACTAATACATTATTCTGTGTACTTGACATGAGACTTTATTTGAGTTGTGGTGCACCTGAGCACTGTACACAATAAATTTCATTAGTATTATTGTAATGAAACATTAAATTAGAAAGACTAATTAAGTTAAATATAATATAATAATAATATTATTATATTATATTTAACTTAATTAGTCTTTCTAATTTAATGTTTCATTACATTAAAAATGAAATATTTACGTTTGGTGAAGGACGTATATTCTTGCTAGTACTTAATAAGGGTAACTCACCTCTTGTACATGTGTCTCCAAGGACCATAATTGTGGCCGTAGCTGTTCCTTCCTCTCCTCCCCAACATTCTCCAATGTTTGGACACTTGGCCTCTTCACAAACTGTGTGGCAACTCCAAATCTCGAAGCTGAGATTTTATACTTGTGTAACTTTTGCCCAGAGGAATTTCAGTTTTCAGCCAACGAGGTAAACGGAGCCTGAAAGTTTTAAAAAAAAATCATTATTATATATATATATATATATATAAATATTATATATTATATATATAAATAGGTATGCCCACCTAATTAATTAATTATTAATTAACTTTCAAAATTAGGTACGACTTCAATTAAGCACAGTCTCCCAAAAATTGTCGGCTTAAAAAAGCCATATCATAAACACATTGCTTGTGTATTTACTTCTCATATATATATATATATATATATATAAAAGAAAGATTCTGTATGTCTCTCAGTATATTTGCTTGTACAACAAGTGTGTGCATATCCTTTTATAAAGGAAAATTGGTGGAGACCAACAAAAATAAAAGTTCAATAAAATCCACAACCTATTTTTGTCTGAGAGAAGGTTAAACAATTTTTTACTCTTCATTTTCCATAAGAAAAGCTAAATAAAAATATAATGAGGGTATAAACCAATGAAATTAATAAAACATGAAAAAAAAAAAACAATAAAAAAAATTACAATCAGAAGAATATTAAAAACAAACAACTTAGAAACAAGAATATATAAAGAATAAAAGATAATTAACAAAATACATAAAAAATTTTTTTATTAATCTATAAATGAATATAGATAAGACTAGGTACTGGCAATTTTGTCGTCTGCTACGAATTTTAAAAGCGAATTAAAAATAATTAAATCTATTATTTAAGGTCAAACTTTGTCTAAATCGATAAGTAGTACATAATGACGATCATTAAAAAAAAATTACATATGGAGTTTATTTTTAATAGATTTAAAACGATTTGTTTTGGTCAATTTCAACACGATCCACCATTCTGTCTATTTTTCAATGGTTTTACACGCTTGTTAACAATTTTTATGTAACATTCACAACTGCAAAAAAATTTACCAAAAATCAGGTAATTATCCGATTTTAATGAAATTTTCTGTATTGATTTATCAATTAATGAATTTTATAATGCATCAGTTATTTTATTACAAAACTTTAATTTAATATTTTTGCTATGAAAAATTAATATATAAAATTCATTTAAAATATGAAAAGCCTGATGTTAAGTTTAAAATGTTATATTTTTAGATTCTAGAAATAAATATCTATTTAATGCAAACCTTATTTTAGATACATAAAGTAATAAGTTTTGAAGAAAAACTCTATTGAAAATGTCCCCCCCCACTTTTTAAACAGAAAAAATATCAATGTATAATTTTTTATTTTATAAGATAATAGCCAATTAAATAATTATCAAATTTAAAAATCAAAATTAATTATTTATTATTTCTTTACATTTTATTTTTCAATTTTCGGTACTTATTTTCTAAGACTAAGAGATTTATTTTTAATTTTTAAAATCCTAGGCAACATTGGGTAGCTCTGCTAGTTATTACTATTGACTAACATTTTCTTTCATTTTTTAATTTTAGGTACTTTTTTAATTTTAATTTTCATCGCAACTCAGGTTGTTATTCCAACATAAATGAGAAACAACTTGTCTAAAGAGATAATGATAAAGGATAAGTTCTAGGTGAGTCTAGGAAATTAAGGAAATGACGCCAGAGATCATTTCCTCAAAGTATTTTATGAAGCAGATGGAACCCCCGTATAATTCAATAATTCTATGAAAAAAGTCAATTTAAAATATGATATATTCCATAAAAAGAAAAAAAAATTTCTGAATGTAAACAAAGCCAAATTTTTAAGGAAATTTTTTTAAAAATTGCAATTCATATTTTTTGAGTTTGTTTATGTTTGTTTACCTACGAGAGAAAAAGTAAATATTTTAGGCTGAACTTGCACAAAGGTGTCAAAATTAGGGTGACCCAGAAAAAACAGAACCCACAAATTTTGTAATAAAACTTAATTTTTAACTATGGGGGGGGGGGTCTAGGGTTAGGATTAGTTTAATGGGAAAATGAATAAATAATTTGGGTATGTTTTTTCTGGGTCACCCTGTATACCGGTGACCCAGAAAAAACAGAACCCATACATTTTGTAATAAAACTGTTGATTTTAACTAGGGGGGTTAGGGTTGGGGTTGGGGTTTAAGGTTAGTTTAATGGGAAAATAAATAAATAATTTAGGTTCTGTTTTTTCTGAGTCACCCTAATTTTGACACCTTTGTGCAAGTTCAGCCATATTTCATAATAAAAAAATGTATTCAAAATGGTTGTAATTAAAAAAAAAAAAACTATTTCAGTGAGCGCGACACGTGCTTCAGAATCTTTAAAATCCACTTCTTCAACTTCAAGCTAATAATTCAATTAATTATTTTAGGACTTAATTCTAATAATAGATAAAAAATCAAATAAATCAATTAATTGAATTGATATTTCCCTGGCTTCCCACCAGGCCTGATTAACACAAGGTCTTTTAAACGTGGGGATTATCTTTTTCTACAGGGCATCCAGCGAGGATCGAACTCGCTATTCAGTAGAAATGGATCTGCGAGACTAGCATGCTAACCATTACACCACAATAAGTACTGTAAAAATAAATAAATTTTCTGTATTGCACTATTCTCGAATCATTAATTAATTAATTAATAGTACCCAAAAATGTACCTGTGTGCAAAAATTTCCAGCGAAGCCTTTTAGAGTTTAAACGGAGGGTGCTGAGTACTTTTGCACATGCAATTTCGTATTTCACTATGATTAAAATCGATAAAATATCTTAAAAATTGTCTTTTCAACGGAAACGGTGATTTTCTAAATATAGTTCCTCTTTTAAAATTCAACCGACACGGTTTGTTTTTTTAACTTTTTATTTTAAAATACTTTTTATTGCTGACCTTTAAGAAAAGGTATTTTATTTTCACATAAAAATGATAAGACGTAAAAAAAGGGTAAATCTTATGTAATCTATGAAAGTTGAATGATGCATTGCAGTAAAAATTATAATTATATAATATTTATAAAAATGATGATAAAAAAACCATTAAGAAAGAACGAAAGCAGTTTATTTAGTAAAACTGTTATTTATGCATTTAATTTACCCAACTTATCTGCCACAGGTTGTATGTGACAATAGGTCGCAAGTATTGGGCATCAAGAGAGGATCGAACTTGCTATTCAGTAGTCGTGGATCTGCTAGACAAGCTTGGTATTCCAGGATACATTGTTATGTAAGCTGAGTTTACATAACAAATGTCATTTAAATGGCATTTTTATCGAAAATACGAATGCATAGACTGAGATATTACGTAAAAAATAGAAAAACAGTATTTCCCAAAAAGATGAAATTATTTAACATTGGAATACTTTGTTTATCTAGTTTTTTTTTTTTTACATACTGTCGGTTTTATTTACATTTACTGAGATACGCTACAATAGCGAGACTGATAATTTTACCTACATCTCACTAAGATACACAACAAAATCATTTTTATATAATTAAAACTAAAAATCTTTTAATGTTTTAGTGAGTAAACTTATCAACAGTGTATACAAGAATTTTATGTGCTGTAATTAATGTTTTTTATTTTTTTGTAAATAATATTTTTCTGAAAATACGTAAAACTTTATTTCAAGATGATTTTTCAGACACTAAATTTGAATTTAACCGAGATATAGAAATAAATAATTATATATAGGTAAAATTCAAGTTTAGTGTCCCCAAAATATTTTAAAATAAAGTTTTACGGATTTTCACAAAAAATATTATTTACAAAAAAAAGAAAGAAAAAAAAAGGAAACCCTAAAAAAACAACACGTTTACAGCACATAAAATTTACGTATCAGTTAATAACTTAAAATATTTTTATAAACGATGTTTATAAAATGTATTTATAGATTATTTTTTTAATGAAGTTTTTATAAGATATT
Organism: Doryteuthis pealeii; assembly: GCA_023376005.1. Classification (NCBI taxonomy): domain Eukaryota; kingdom Metazoa; phylum Mollusca; class Cephalopoda; order Myopsida; family Loliginidae; genus Doryteuthis; species Doryteuthis pealeii. Next base: position 44,825,914 of record CM042169.1, read on the forward strand.
TTTATAGATTATTTTTTTTAATAAAAATATTTTTTATAATTTTAATAACATTTTGATGAATATTTTTAAAATAAAAATATTTTGATTTTTTTAATAAAAATATTCTTTAAATGATTTTTTATGAAATACTTGAACTTTACTTATGATAAATTAGACGAATTGAGTTGTCTTCTTTATCAAATCTAAATAAATAAAGACATATTAAAACATTTCACATTGAAGGGTACGTAAAAGTCAGAGTTTTCCTCTTCTTTTTTTTTTGTTTACAAAATCGGGAAGGTGGAAATACAATCTCCAAAATTTACTCACCTTTCACCTTCTTTTTTAACAATTTTCTGAGGAGACTTCGCTAAATCTGGATCTTCAATAAAATCTGCAAGATCTGGTCCATCGGCTAAAAATCTCCTTTTGTTTTTTCGTCAGGGTAGCGAAATGCCTAGCGTATGTCCCTATAATAGGTAAATGTCGAAGCCGACAGGGTAAAGCAGGGCTTAAATGAAGAATGTGTGAGGTAGCCATGGTTGGGGACTTTGTAACTTTTTTCTTTTATCAATAATTATCCATGAGCGGATCGACAATGCTGCGAAAAGGACCCTGCGATTTCGTATATCTCAAGGTCAGGGAAGGGAGATAACTCTAAAAGCAAGTTATATAACTCGACTGCGTTTAACGTTAGTGTGGTACAAAGCCTAAAAATAGAATGGGTAGCAAGTTGGGATAGGTGAAATGTTTATATAACTGCACATCTATATATCAATATTGAAATTTATTATTAAGCTATCTAATTAAGTTATTGAATTTGATGATCAAGTTTGAATTGAATTAAATTTTCATTCTTGTATATTCACACATACATGTCTTTAAACCACGCTGTCAAATATCATTATCCAAATTATATATATATATATATATATATATATGTGTGTGTGTGTGTGTGTGTGTGTGTGTGTGTGTACATTTATATACATAAACATAGGGCCGGATTAGCTCAGTCGCTAGAGCGTCCGCCTAGGAACCACAAGGTTCCTGGTTTGATACCGGCCCTCGCCAACTCAGCGTATGAATATCACAGAGATCTATGCGGTAAAGTGATGAGCTGATGGTAGGTGCGTCGCTTCACCTCAGACGCCAAAACAATCTCCTTGGTTTAACGCTTAGTAGTAAAGTCGTCGGGGTGGCCTAAAGTTGGTATCAACCAGACAGCGAGGGAGTCTATCCCCTTTTCGCTAGCGCTAGACCAAGGAAATTGTTTTTGTGTCTGGGGTGGAGCGCCACATCTTCCATCAGCTCTTCACTTTACCACACAGATCCCTGTGCTAATCATACTCTGAGTTGGCAAGGGCCCGTATCGAACCAGGAACCTTGTGGTTCTTAGACGGACGCTCTACCAACCGGGCTAAACCGGTCCTTAATAATAATAATAAGAAGAAGAAGACCAGACCTAGTGTTGATTAACAAAAAAGAAAGAACTTGTCAACTGGTAGATTTTGCAGTTCCAGTAGATCACAGGGTGAAGCTGAAGGAAAATGGACAAATACTTGGATCTTGCCAGAGAACTAAAAAAGTTATGGAATATGAAAGTCAAAGTTATACCAATTGTAGTTGGTGCACTTGGAACGGTCCCAAAAGGATTGGAAAAGGGTTTGGAAAGTCTGGAAATCAGTGGAAGAATTGATACCATCCAGAACACTGCACTGCTGCAATCTGCCTGAATACTCAGAAGAGTGCTGGAGACCTGAGGAGATATGCTGTCTCTCATACTCCAGTGAAAGACCATCAGCTAACACTGATGTGAAAACTCAAAAGTAGTAAATAATAATAATAATAATAATAATAATAATAATAATAATAATAATAATAAAGAATTGAGACCATCCGGATAAGAGCATTGTTGAAATCTGCTGGAATACTCAGGAGAGTACTGGAGTCCTGAGGAAATTTGTTGTCACTCAAACTCCAGTGAAATACCATCAACTAACGCTGGTGTGAAATTTATAAAAAAAACTCAAAGAAAAGATAGAACTCCGATCGTCATTCAAAAGCATTACTATCATTTAGAAAAAATGAAGGTATCTATAATCTCTTCATAATTTATGGAATTTAATTTTCCAGATAAATATAGAATTAGTCTATTTTTTCTTAAAACATTTGAAAATGTATATCATTTTTTACTTAATCTTTTTGGTTTTCTCTTTCCTTTTCCCTTAACGTAAAATCATATACGTATATAGTATTTTATGACCCTTTGATTCACCCCCTCCAAAAGTACGTGATGGGTGAAAGTAATTAAGAAAAATATCTCGATGGTCTTATTTTACTGGTTTTTTTTTTAAATATGAATATACACTAGAAACTTCGGACCGTATGACCATTAGGCACCCCTTTTGCGATCTCATTTCATAAGGACATTTTTTTCATTTACACCGTCCGAATCCGGTTGTTTGTTAGGGATTAGGGTTAGGGGTTAGTTTTATAATAATAAAAAACTCTAAAAATCGTCTGTTAACAAACAACCGGTTGTTGACGGTGTAAATGAAAAAAATGTACTTATGAATCAGCAAAGCAAAAGGGGTGCCAAAAGGTCATATGGTCCGAAACTTCTATTATCCCAGTGCCCAATCTCCATAAAACAAAAATTTTCATCATACCATGCGGTAATTGAAACTACCTTATGAAGCCTGAATAAGTAAAAGTCTACATGTGGACTTATACTAAGATAAAGCTTATATAATTTTTATGTATAAGGATTATTTATTTATTTATTTTTGTGGTCCGCTCTAGTGTTTTTCTTTATTTGAACAACACCAGGTCACATCTGTGTCAGTAGATTATAATCAACTCCTGGGACTAGTATTGCCACAAGATACTACTACTATTGAAATGCCAAATATCAATGATAGCAAACGTGAAACTCAGATATCAGATCTGCGTGTCATAATCGGCAGGTGCTCCCTTGATAGCCAACATGGGGGATCCGATCGTCATCCTGTTGTATATTGTACAAACGGAAATAGAAATTTCCGGTTCAATTAAACAGTCACAAAGGTGACAAAGGACTTTTTCCTGGTGGGAGCGAACAAAGAAAACGCGTAGGCGTTTGAGATATATAAAAGGGGGTCAGTAGTGAACAGACCGCAGAGAGACGGAGTGACCGACGCGGTCACGCACCGCCACAGCTAAGGGCGGTGAGACACCACCAGCCACCCCTTTACCTCAACGTCGCCTGATCTCAACAGCAGCCTTTGTAGTCATTGTTAACCCTCGGTCATTTCATTGTCAACTCTCGCCGCCCACCACGTACAGCCGAGAAGAAGAAATAAAGTCAAACTTCCTCTATACTCATGTGTTGTGATTTCATTAAGCGACCACTACATATATCGTCTAGAAATAGTAACGATACCCGCTACGATACGAGTTTGAAGAAGCCGCTATATAACGTATATAGAATTTGATGCCAGTATATACCAGCAACGTATACGATTTAGTGCCGGTAAAGAAGGCGCTACGCAACAATCCTGCGAATGTTGGCTGCTCAAATTTCTATTTCAGCTACACTGACGAAAACGAAAACAATTCATTTGACATACACCAGAGAGCGAACGGTCCGAACTCATCTGATAGCCAACATCGAGGATCTGGTTGGAATCATGCAAATGTTGGCTGCTCAAATTTCTCTTTCAGCTACACTGACGAAGATGAAAATAATTCATCTGACAGACACCAGAGGGCGAACGGTCGGTACTTCTCTGATAGCCAACATGGGGGAACCAATCGATATCCTGTCAAGGTTGGCTCCACAAATTTTTTTTTTTCAGCTACCCAACCGAAGAAAACAATCCATCACTGACACATCAAAAAATGAAATGGGCGAGAGAAGACAACATAAATATATCAAAGTAAAAATTAATACGACACAGTAAATGTAGAGTGCGTGGTTACAGAGATGAGACCATTAATCATCTATTAAGAGAATGTAGCAAACTATCACAACGAGATTACAAATCTAGGCACGACTGGGTTGGAAAGGTGATCCACTGGGAATTATGCAAAAAACTAAATTTTGACCATACAACTAAATGGTATATCCATAAATCAGAATCTGTTCTTAAGAACGAAACACGTAAAATTCTCTGGGACTTTGAGATAAAGACGGATCACCTTATCCCAGCCAGAAGACCAGAACTAGTATTAGCAAGAAAAAGAGAACTTGTCAACTAGTAGATTTTGCAGTTCCAACAGACCACAGGGAGAAGATGAAAGAAAACGAAAAAATAAACTAATACCTGGACTCTACTAAAGAATTGAAAAAGCTGTGGAATATGAGGGTGAAAGTGATACCAATTGTAGTTGGTGTTGTTGGAACGGTCCCCAACAGCTTAGAAAATAAACTAGAGGAACTGGAAACCAGAGGAATAATTGTGACCATCTAAAGAACAGCATTGTTGAAATCGGTTAGAATACCCAGAAGAGTCCTGAAGATCTGAGAAGATTTGTTGTCACCCAGACACCACTGAAAGACCAACAGCTTACACTGGTGTGAAAGACTCATGAGTGAAATAATAATAATTTTATTATAATGAAGATTGTGTGTCACCACCATCGTCACTATTCCTTTTTCAATGGTTATTAAATAATCATTGTCTGATCTTAATTAGCATCTAATTCATTCATGTCTTTATCAAAGTCTATCTGAGATAGATTTTCCTCAAAACAATCCATATTATTAATGTAATATTTACTGTGCATCCCACATGCCGGTCAGACACAATGTCCAATTAATGTGGGGACGGCCACGAACCAAAGCTCATGGGATGGCAGGCACAAAAAATGCGTGGATCCCCTCGGCATTCCCCCTCAAGGGGGTGTCTCAGGCTCTGGGCAATAAACCCAGCCCAACCCCTTTAAGTCTAAGAAGCAGGTGTTGTCTGGGATCACGCCGTTTATTTCATCAACACCGGCCCCGAAGGAACGGGTTTTTGATGTGTTATTTACCGTATATATATATATATATATATATATATATATATGTCTAATTTTTTTTAAAGGGACGTAATTTGAAAATGTTCAATTTTTAAAATTTAAAAACAATTGTTCAATTTTGATGAAATCTTCTGCACTTTATTCATTGAGGAATTAATCTTACAATGAATAACTAATTTTATATTAATTTTTTTTAATCAATTAACATTGTGGGGTGGGGTTCATTTGAATAAAAAAAATTCCAGTCCCTAATTTTTACATTTCTAGAAAGATAAAACTAGAAGACAACATTTTTAAATATTGTCAACACCAGGCAAAGGTTATTTGAAATTGAATTTTTTTTTTTTTTTTGTTTACTCAAAATTAATTTTTGTAGCGTGTTTTCTCTTTTCGTAGTTTGAAAAACATTTTTTTTTTGTTGAATTGATGAAAAAAAGAAAAGAAAAGTATTTTCTCTGATTCAATTGACCTATTTTTATTCACTTAAAATTTAATGGTGCATTTTAAACGCCTGAGAAGTGGCATACTGTAAACAATATTTTAGTTATGAGTAAAGATTTAATCTATCTAGAAATGTATGATTAAAAATATTTAAACATATTTTCCGAGATTTTTATATATTCAAAAATCATTGCTAATGATTATTCTTTTTCATTTACGGAAGACTGCAGTTATAGCTCAAAATGGGGTTTTCCCCTTTTTACTTCAAAATTTTCACTCCGAGGATAGCATCAACGGGTTCAGATGCGTGTCCTTGTTTTGTTGTTATTTTTTCTTACGTTTTTTGGCTACGGAGTGTAACTTTTAATAATTTTTTTCTTTCTTCCATATTCTTTCTTCTTTTTTTCCCCTTCTCTCTCTCTCTCTCTCTCTCTCTCTCTCTCTCTCTTCTCTCTCTCTCTCTCTCTCTCTCTCTCTCTCTTGTAGGAAAATACAGGCGTGTAAAATATTAGATTAATTAGGGTCAGGTGGAATATGACACAAGAGGAATTTGTTAATATGTCTCCACTTAGAAACTAATTTACTTTTGTTCAGCAAATTTTTACCAAAATTTTTTAGAATGCATATTTTTTCTTCTAGAGAATCTGAAGTTCTATTCATCACCTTTATAAGCTTCGGTTTTTTTCACAATATCCCATTTGGAATTTTTGCCAGTTATGTCTTTTATATGCGATACATATTTATTTTGTTGTTGTTGGAATAACTTCTGTTATTGAAGGCGAGGTTGTGATTGTACCATCTGTTTTCCAATTGAGTTCTGTGTCACCGATGTATATTTTTCATAATTGGTCTTCTCTTTTTCTTTGATGGTGGCCTTGTATATGATATTGTTAATTAAAGGGACAGCTGGCTCTATCGCTGCATGTGCATCTTCCGTCCTGGTTACTGTCTTTTTCATTTAATATCTTAAAATTATGCTTGTTTCATATATATATATATATATATATATATATATATATATATATATATTGTTACGAACGCCTATGCTGATTGGGAACGATCAAACACAGAGTCGCACAAGAAAGAAAGAAAAAAAATGCGATAAAGGTCCCAGGTATGAAACGCTAACGGTTTCACAGAAGGGATAAAAGGAGAAAAATCAAGCCTTCTACTTCCCGCTCCAGAAAGGTAGTGAATAAGCCGAGAAAACAGAATGGACCCTGGTCAAGCCAAAGAAAACACGAACACAATATCATACATTTATAACAAACAAAAGCAAATAGCTTTTTATTATAAAATAAATAGCAGCTGCTGGCAATCCTGGGTGTTAGCCGGGAATTCAATTAACACATCAACATATTTTCTTTTTAAGGATTCTCTCCTTTCTTTTCTTTTTTTCTTCTTTATATGATTATAAAGTTCACAATTCAAAGCTTAGATAATAGTCACAGATGACAGTTCATATAAAATGTTCAGAGTCAAAGTTCATATGGAATTGTTACAGTTAAAAGTTCAAAAGTGTTCTTGAAACTACGGAGTCAAATGAGATAATGCAAAATATTTTAAACAAGGAGAGACTTACATTTATGAAGAGATTCCTTTTAAACAATTCCCTTTTCATTTCTCGTATTACTTCAGTGTCACATAAAATAGGTTCCTTTTTTTTCTCCTCTTTTTTTCACACAATAACTTTACAAATTTTCTTAGCAAATAGTAGACCTTTTAAAATCACTCGATACACGTTTAAGGTTTTGCCTTTCTTCTGTCTCATCTCCCATAGCAGCAGCGAATTTTCTCAAACGTCCGGTCGCTTTGAAATCTTCTTTACTTGTGTCTTTCAAAACTAATCTTTCTTTCTTTTTCACTAAATTGGCGGGAAGTTCAAGGGAACGCTATGAGTCTTGAAGTCACGCGTACTTAAAATTTCACTAAAGTTCGTGGCTGGTTTTGGCCACCGGTGTGAGGGGGGAGGGGGAGGTGTTATGATTCTCAATAAAGGGTAGTAATCGGAATGTAAAATATTTTATATTTCCTGACTTCATCCTTACCCGTTTTGTTTTTCTCTCTATCATTCAAACATTTAAAAGTGTACTCTTACATATTCATGACAATATATATATATATATATACGCTTCTCGCAAATACATATGTGCAAGCTGAATCAGTGCTGCATAGCAGAGAGAGAGAGAGAGAGAGAGAGAGAGAGAGAGAGAGAGAGAGAGAGAAACAAGAGGCATTGTCCTCTATGTGAACTCAGAGGAAACTGCCTTCATGATTTTTAAACAAGATGGAGGCATCTCCACACTGGATGGTAAACCTCTAAAATTTGTAGACTAGTTCATATACGTTAGTAGTAATATCTCATCTACAGAAAGCAATGTCAATGCACGCATAGGAAAAGCATGGACTGCTATAAAATGAACATCCATCATATGGAACTTTGTTCTCCCTGATAAGATAAAGCGAGAATTCTTACAAGCTGTAGCCACATCAATGCTACTGTACAGCTGCACCACTTGGACTCTAACAAAGAATTAGAGAATAAGCTAGATGAGAATTGCACAAGGATGCTGTATATGATGCTTGTTTTAAACAAATCATGGACGCACTATCCCACAAGAAAGCAGCTGTACAGCAACTTCCCCCTATCACAGAAATCATCAGAGTAACACGAACAAGACCTGCTGGGTACTGCTGGTGAACCAAAGACGAACTCATAAGCGACGTTCTCCTGTGGGTACCTACTCATAGATACACCAGTGTAGGCAAACAGCAAGGACGTACATCAATTAGCTCTGCATGGATTCTGGATTCTATGTGGTGGGCCTCATAAGTGCAGTTGGGAGAGAGAGAGAGAGAGAGAGAGAGAGAGAGAGAGAGAGAGAGAGAGAGAGAGAGAGATTGGTAAAACCATCTTTGTTACAATGCAAATCATTTACATGATTTCTATTAACACCCTGTGATCTCCCTTAACTCTTCGCCTACTTCAATCCGCTCACAGCGGCTCCCTGTTTCTATCCATACCACACCCAAGCAAAGTATAAAAAAACTGATGGTTTGTTCATTATAATTGAGCAGTAATATGACTCTATTTGAATAGAATTAGTTCTGAGGTGAATAGTCAACTTTGAAATATTACATCATACGGGTAAAAATACAAAGAAAATGTCGGAAAATTTTGTAGACAAAGAGTTAAAAACAATTGAACATAACTGATACTACCAATATGAATTAGTGAAAGAAATCTGTTTTATCTCAAGATGTTAAGAATAACATAATAAAACAGTTAAATATATTTTTAAAAACAAAACAATATTCGTTTTTATTTTCTGAATGTATGGAATAAACAATTAACTGTCAACAAGTGGTATGTTCAGCAAGCAGCCATGTTGTTGTCTCTTACTACACTTTTTTCATTGAAGAGTCAAACGTTCGCTAGGGGAGATAACTCTCCCTTAACAAAAGCGAAAAGAATAAGCAAAGGGAATGTCAAAATCAAGATCAATAAAAAATAAACAAATGTTCATTAAACAATTACATAGCAAATACAACGCATCATTTGTATTTTTCAGATTTTTTTATGACTGTTGTCCTCATTTTTATTGTTATATACACAACGTTTCAGCCGATATTTCCTCCAGCCTTCTTCAGGTGTTTTTGTCGAACCTTTATATCGTAATATGGCACCTTCATGAAATTTTGAACGGAACCCTTTATTTAATTCCTTGGGGTAGATTGTTCTTATTCCGGTAGGATACATGGTGCAACAGATGTAACGGTTGAGTTATTACAGTTCTAAGTGACAATCTTCTGGGGGTTGCAGGTTTAAGAGTATTTACAGGGGTGGGGGTCGTTGGAGCCCTTATTCTCCGGTAGTAGTGGTTATTATTCGGACGAAAGAAGGAAACAAACAGGAATATAAATTACAGACACATATATTATCAAAAGTACAGAAATTGTTGCAAATTTTAATGGCATTTGCAACAGACTTATCTGAGAGGTGCAATAAAAAGTTCTTGGTGAAGTGCGCTAGAAAGGTGTTCTACTTGCTGGTTTTGGAATGCTGTTAAAACGCTTCGTCTGGTCGGTTCTCGTTCCTCAGCCTTCTTTTAGTTTGCTATTGTGACAGCCTTAGAAAGTTTGCTGTTACAATGCTTAGAGTTTGCTGTTTTTATGGCAAGGTGGTGGGAGCGCTTATTTAACGTGACTCCTCAGGTTGACAATCTCAAGACAAGTGTAGCCCTTTTTTATTGGCAAGGTGGTGGGAGCGCTTATCTTAGCGTCTCTCCTCGGTAACTGCTCCCGATAAGTGGAGGTTTGGTTTTTCCCCTCCAACAGGAGGTTGGCGATTCGCCCCCTAGCGGCAAAGGGAAGATAACTTGACTATCATTTTTTCGAATTGGTTCAATCCTGACTACAGGCGATAATAACAGAATACTTAACACAGCTTAACACTTGTACCTGGTCATGGTTGGAGGAATGTAGACGCCGGTGGATTGAATAAAGGATTCGGTTCGGAGTTCCGCGAAGGTTGCTAATTACGACATGAAGGCTCCCGAGTTCGACAAGAAACATCCGAAGAAGTTAGGAGGGCACATTGACCGAAACGTTGTGTATATAACAATAAAAACGAGAACAATAGTCGGAAAAATCTAGATAATACAAATTATCAAGCTTCATCTAAAAGATTCAAACAAATAACATAACATTTATCTCAAGGTTTTATTCCACTGAAAGAAATTGTCAACAACGACGATTTGTATTAGTTCTCAATCTAGTAAAGATTGAGAAAAAGTGCCACCCAGATGAACGGATAATTCAAGAACTAAATTCAGTTTTTATTGTAAGTAAATGTTTCTATCAGATTTTTCAGATAATATGAGCTTTTCTGATATTGTGGTATAATTGAATTTTACATAACAAAAGCAACAGGAACAATGTACAAAAATGGCTTCTTCAAAATATTAGAATCAAATAGTCTTTGCCAAAACGACAAATGCATGGAGGAACAGGGTCGTAGCAGAGATAAATGTAATTTTTGAGGGTATAGGGACAAACAAAATTTAGAATTTGGTCTATATCAGGGTTGTAGCAGAGATAATATTTTTGGCGGGAGGGAACAAGATTTATAATTTGGTCTAAAGTTATCAAAGGACACTAATATAATTAGCAGCAAGTACATCTAGATTGGAAGAAAATAGTAATTCTTTGAAATAATAGAGAACCATCTGAACAAATTTTGTTGTTGTATTTTTATTGTTGTACATTCCAGTTTCAGTATATAAAATGGATCTTCTATCAAGTACTACTATGTTAACGCAGGGTTATTTATAATAATAACTGACCACATGACAAAGAATTCACTCATCGGAGTTTTATGAAAGTTATAGTCTTCCTTGCTTTAATAGTATTTTGCTGTAGAAATATTACAAATGGTAAAAAAATTGTTCCAAAATCTTATTGTACTTTCATTGTACATTCCAATTTCAGTATAAAAAAAAGGATCCTCAATAAACTACAAATATGTTAACATGGGATTATTTGCAATAAAAACACTGTTGAGCCCATGACAAAGAATTCTGTCTTCAGAGTTTTATGAAAGTTATATTCTTCCTTGAGTTGCATAGTTTTTTGTTCTTTCTTGTAGTTCTTAGTTAAAATAAACCTCTATAAAATATCACTAATGGTAAAATGTTTCTTTTTTTGTTGCTATAAACCTATATGGGCTGCAACCCAGAGACCCCAAAGGCCCTCTCGTCTTGGTCCCCTGATTAACAAAAAATAAAAAAAAATAAAAATAAGGATATAAGAAAGAACAGTATTAAAAAAGGATCCTCAATAAACTACAAATATGTTAACATGGGGTAATTTGCAATAAAAACACTGTTGAGCCCATGACAAAGAATTCTGTCATGGAAGTCTTATGAAAGTTATATTCTTCTTTGCTTTGATAGTTTTTTCTTTCTTTTATTTTTCTTTATTTTATTTTGTTGAAATAAAACCCTGTAAAAAATATTACAACTCGCCCAGTCTACGAAGTTCCACACAAAAAAAAATACTACTCCATCGTCTCTCATAGACGGAAGGATGCAAAAAAAAATATTCTTTCTTGCTTTGATATTTTTTTTTTCTTATATTTCTTTCTTGTATTCTATTGAAATAAAACTCTGTAAAAATATTACAAGTGGTAATTTTTTTTAGGCAGCCCCTCCCCTGGCAGCTACGGTCCTGGGGAAGTAAAACATTAATTCACAAAAACTGGACGTTTAATGATCTAGTAGACCCGGAACAACAATATGTGCATTTTTTACGAATTGGCCTCTAAGATAATAAAAAAAAACTCTATTTATTTTATCTATTCCCCCCCCCTCAGGGTGGAAGAAGAAGAAGTGAGGTACTGTTATACTAACGGGGTATCTGAATTCCTTACATGGCGCTGCACATCTGTTTGAGTTTTTTTTTGGGGGGGGGGTAAATTATGGAAAATATTTATCCAGGCCTTTGGAAATTCGGTCCATCGGTGCTTAGTGCCATTGGCCCAGATCTAAGAACTTGGCGCTGAGTGCGGTGGTTTGCCGATTAATATTTAAGGCCTACCTTCTCCTACCACATAGAAGCTCTTTCTCTGAGTTCTTGCTGTTATCACGAACTACTCATAAGATCTCATTAGTTCATTATTTCCTTATTGTAGATTAGAATATTGGGTGGCAACGCACCTTTTGTTACCAGATCGGTGACCTTCTCTTTCTGTATTTCTATGCTCAGAAATAGTGACAAATGAGAGTCATAAGATAATCTACCATTCTTCTATGCTCAGAAATAGTGACAAATGAGAGTCATAAGATAATCTACCATTCTTCTATGCTCAGAAATAGTGACAAATGAGAGTCATAAGATAATCTACATTCTTCTATGCTCAGAAATAGTGACAAATGAGAGTCATAGATAATCTACATTCTTCTATGCTCAGAAATAGTGACAAATGAGAGTCATAAGATGCTCAGAAATAGTGACAAATGAGAGTCATAAGATAATCTACAATTCTTCTATGCTCAGAAATAGTGACAAATGAGAGTCATAAGATAATCTACATTCTTCTATGCTCAGAATAGTGACAATGAAGTCATAAGATAATCCATTCTTCTATGCTCAGAAATAGTGACAAATGAGAGTCATAAGATAATCTACAATTCTTCTATGCTCAGAAATAGTGACAAATGAGAGTCATAAGATAATCTACCATTCTTCTATGCTCAGAAATAGTGACAAATGAGAGTCATAAGATAATCTACAATTCTTCTATGCTCAGAAATAGTGACAAATGAGAGTCATAAGATAATCTACAATTCTTCTATGCTCAGAAATAGTGACAAATGAGAGTCATAAGATAATCTACCATTCTTCTATGCTCAGAAATAGTGACAAATGAGAGTCATAAAATAATCTACCATTCTTCTATGCTCAGAATAGTGACAAATGAGAGTCATAAGATAATCTACAATTCTTCTATGCTCAGAAATAGTGAAATGAGAGTCATAAGATAATCTACCATTCTTCTATGCTCAGAAATAGTGACAAATGAGAGTCATAAGATAATCTACAATTCTTCTATGCTCAGAAATAGTGACAAATGAGAGTCATAAGATAATCTACCATTCTTCTATGCTCAGAAATAGTGACAAATGAGAGTCATAAGATAATCTACCATTCTTCTATGCTCAGAAATAGTGACAAATGAGAGTCATAAGATAATCTACATTCTTCTATGCTCAGAAATAGTGACAAATGAGAGTCATAAGATAATCTACCATTCTTCTATGCTCAGAAATAGTGACAAATGAGAGTCATAAGTAATCTACCTCTATGCTCAGAATATGCTCAGTGACAAATGAGAGTCATAAGATAATCTACCATTCTTCTATGCTCAGAAATAGTGACAAATGAGAGTCATAATCTACAATTCTTCTATGCTCAGAAATAGTGACAAATGAGAGTCATAAGATAATCTACCATTCTTCTATGCTCAGAAATAGTGACAAATGAGAGTCATAAGATAAATCAGTGACTGAGAGTCATAAGATAATCTACCATTCTTCTATGCTCAGAAATAGTGACAAATGAGAGTCATAAGATAATCTACATTCTTCTATGCTCAGAAATAGTGACAAATGAGAGTCATAAGATATCTACCATCTTCTATGTCAGAAATAGTGACAAATGAGAGTCATAAGATAATCCATTCTTCTATGCTCAGAAATAGTGACAAATGAGAGTCATAAGATAATCTACAATTCTTCTATGCTCAGAAATAGTGACAAATGAGAGTCATAAGATAATCTACCATTCTTCTATGCTCAGAAATAGTGACAAATGAGAGTCATAAGAAATCTACCATTCTTCTATGCTCAGAAATAGTGACAAATGAGAGTCATAAGATAATCTACAATTCTTCTATGCTCAGAAATAGTGACAAATGAGAGTCATAAGATAATCTACCATTCTTCTATGCTCAGAAATAGTGACAAATGAGAGTCATAAGATAATCTACAATTCTTCTATGCTCAGAAATAGTGACAAATGAGAGTCATAAGATAATCTACCATTCTTCTATGCTCAGAAATAGTGACAAATGAGAGTCATAAGATAATCTACCATTCTTCTATGCTCAGAAATAGTGACAAATGAGAGTCATAAGATAATCTACAATTCTTCTCATGAGAGTCATAAGCATTCTTCATGCTCAAATAGTGCAAATGGAGTCATAAGATAATCTACCATTTTCATGCTCAAAATAGTGACAAATGAGAGTCATAAGATAATCTCCATTCTTCTATGCTCAGAAATAGTGACAAATGAGAGTCATAAGATAATCTACATTCTTCTATGCTCAAAAATAGTGACAAATGAAGTCATAAGATAATCTACATTCTTCTATGCTCAGAAATAGTGACAAAGAGTCATACATTCTTCTATGCTCAGAAATAGTGACAAATGAGAGTCATAAGATCTACCATTCTTCTATGCTCAGAAATAGTGACAAATGAGAGTCATAAGATAATCTACAATTCTTCTATGCTCAGAAATAGTGACAAATGAGAGTCATAAGATAATCTATCATTAACAGACCCTTGACAGGAGTCGAAGTTGGGAAACTAAGCAGTATTTCACAAAATACTGTGGACCCCTTCCTCTAACAGTCACTCAATTGACCTCTTAGCTATACTTTATTCTTATATAGATATTAATTTGGTTAAATCGAACTTAACGGATCTAAATTCCACCATCGTATGTCAGCCCACCGAAAGAAAAAATACAAAAAATCAGGTAATTAATCGAATTTAATGAAATTTTTAGTGTTGATATATTAATCAATAAAAAATGCATTAAAACTAGTTATTTTATTTAAAAACCTTTACATTTTTTCAGGTCAGTTAATTTGAACCACGTTTCTTTGAGGCATAACACAGATACGTGGTTCAAAGTTAACTGACCTGAAAAAATGTAAAAGTTTTTAAATAAGATAACTAGTGCATTATATATTTTATTCATCAATATATCAACACTGAAAATTTCATTAAATTTGGTTAATTCCCTGATTTTTTTGTATTTTTTTCTTTCGGCGGAGTGACATACGATGGTGGAATTTAGGTCCGTTAAGTTCGATTCAACCGGTATTTTTATATAGATATTTTTTGTTTACCAATTATTTACCACCTCAATATCTAGTGTTAGAATAATTTTTTGATTTTTATAAATTCCATCTTATCAGATGATGTTGAAATTAAATTCACTGTCGAATATAAGATCAACTCAGAAATGAATAAAAGAAGCAGAGCCTATATACCAACCCTACGGTTAGTTTACCAAAGAGACAACATGGTAATAATTTGTATAAGACACTGCCTGTCCATTTCTTTCCTGTGTTTCCTATTGAAATGTATTTGTTGTTATCCTTTATTGAATGTTATCTGTTTCTTCCTTTATATAGTTTTCACGGTATTTATTAGATAAACTTGATAACGTCAGTATGAGGCGTCGAACGTTTTCTTTCTACCAAGATCAGCGGAGGTTACACTACCCTCTTACGTCGAGTAGATAATAAATTCTCGATAAAATTTAGCTTTAGTCTCGAGACTTTTTGAATACACTGTAAGGTAAACTAGAAATAAAGAATAAACTTGCAAAATTCAAATTTTTATCCTGTCTGCAGCGCCATGTAAACTAGGAATTCAGATGTCCATTTTTACATTGTTCTTTCCTTCCAATTTACTGTTGTCGACTCCATTTTTATTTATTTCAGTTTCCTTTCCTTTCTTCTTAACACCATTTCTGTCTTCTTTATTTTCAATGTTCATATCGTCATTTTTATCGTATTCTAAGATGATTTTAAACAATCTATTTCAAAATATTTTAAAACTAGCTACCTCATTCTGTCATAAATCACAATTTGGGAAAAATATTGCATTCTTAATAAGACTTATTTTTGGTGCGACTAAAACACAGAGTGTTTCCGAAAAATCAATAAAAGAAATCAATAGCATTTTGTAATCTAATAACTTGACCAATTCTCGTTCAAATGATCTCAAAATTTAACAGCATGTATAGAAAAACAAAACAAAAATCAAACAAAAAATAACTCAAAATTCTATGTTTTATGTTTTGTTTTTTCTTTCCAGGTATACAAATGCCATTCCTTTAAAAGAAAGCGTTGAAATATTATACATAGTATTTTGAATTGTTTCCATACATTCTGTTAGAATTTGAGATCATTTGAACATGAATTGCCCAAGTAATTAGATTATAAAATGATATCATTTTTTTCTGAAGTACCCTGAACATCTTAATTGATGTCAATTCGTTTTGAGAAAAACCCTATCTTGTATTTGTTTTGAAATAACAAGGCGATTTAGAAACTGCATTCTGAATATGAAAGTAACGAAATCAGACGGTAATTGCAAATAATGTAGAAGATCTGAAAAGGAATGTAGCTGACATCACAGTTAAATATGAATTCAGCTTTTCTCGTCTGATAAAGTTAGAAGCAACGACTTTTCTTTGTAATTCGACCGCTAAGTTAATAAATAAAACAAAATAAAACACAATGAAATACGAAAAGAAAGACGGAAACATCTCAGTAACATCACCTACATTCCGTAGCGGAAGTGTTTTTTGCAGAACACGGATCATTTGCATAAGCGAATTAAAATACTGCTCAGTCCAACCATCGTGATCATATTTTTCGTAAGCAGACGTTCTCGGGTTTGCGCCGGCCATCTTGTCCTGCATACGTAACACACCAATCGTTTCCTTTTTGATCGACGGGGACAAGCAGCCTCATCGAAAGTGGCCGGCAGTTAATCCTGCCTTTCACTTCTGCTTTACATTCTTATTCAGACCTACAAAGTTAAGCACTAAGTGAACTAATAATCCATTATAAATGTCATTAAGTACAACATTTCACTTTTACTGAAGATATATAACAATTCGTTCATCAACAAAGACAATATAGTTAAGTGTGTTTTTCGTTTGAAAAAATCAATTCAACAAGGAGGTATTATGGGAAAATAGCTGCTACAGGACTTCCAGTGGACACAGTTTCACATACGTGAATTGATAGAATGAAAACATGTGCTCATAAATAACAATTCTATTAAGAAAATACTTTCTTTTTTTTCTGCTTTCTGTAGATTTTCATGAATTTTCAACTTGAATTTCAAAAGAAATCTTTTATTTTTTAAATTGTTTATTCCTTTGAAGAATTAAAAGTGTCGGTTGTTTGAGATTCCGAAGATTGGTCTTCTTGAAGTGAAAGATCCAGGTAATTTGAATTCTTCGATAACAAATCTTCAATCATTAATTTCAACTGATGGAACTCTGGTCTGTCTTTTGGTTTTTCTGCCCATGTCAGTCTCATGATGTGATACCTCAGCGGAAGAAAAAGAAAGAACAAATAAAAGTATTAAATGACTGATGACATCATCAACAAACATGTTTTTCGTTTGAATAATTATGATATTTTGGACTGTTGTCCTCTTCTTTATTGTGTATAAACATAATGTTCAAGCCCCTGTAACCTCGAGTTCTGTTTTAGGTGTTTTTATTTATTATTTTAATTACTTTAGAACAAGTCATCTTCAGACGATTACCCATGAAACTCGATTGAATTCACAGGTAATCGTCTGAAGATGACTTATTTTGAGGTAATTAAAATAATAAATAAATAAAACCCACCTAAAATAGGGCCCGGGGTTACAGTGGCTTGAATATTGTGTTTATACACAATATAGATGAGGACAACAGTGCGAAATATCATAATTATTCATATCAAGCCTCATCTCATAAATGCACATACAAATATATTGTTATGTTTTTTTTTCCAATTAATTCTCTACGCGACTCGTGACATATTCAAGATTTTTGTCACTACTACTGCTAGCATTGTCATTTTTTTTGTTTGTTTTTACGAGTGAAACATCTTTCTTCTCAAAGGCAAATATACTTAATATATTTTAATACAGGGAATAAAATGGTTAGTTATCTTTAAAATACTTCTGAATTTTCACCTTTTTTAAAACGAATACTCCCTTCAAAATAACAACAGGAACCAGCCTCGTGCGCTCTTTTGATCTGCTTTTTTCAAGAAAATAAATGTCGTTTTTCATCTGAATTCTGAAATTGGTTAATATAAAGTTAATTCAATGTTAAAAAATGTTTTTTTAGTTTTATTATTGAAAAAAAGTTAATCCATTGGTAAAGAAGTTGATATTTATTGAAAAATGGTCCAAAATATTTATTTCAAAAGTGTTTATATGCCATAAAACAAAACAATAAAAGAACCACCTATGTTGAAAAATAAACTTTATTTGTTCATATTCTATCTTGGTATCTTGTTCATTCTATGAACTTTTTAGTCGGCCCTCAAAAGAACCAATTTACAATAAAAATATAGACAGTTTATCTATCGATCTATCTGTTTATGGTCAAGTCACGCTGAAAGCACCGGTTCCAGCGAGATCACCGATGTTAAAGAGCGACGAGCCTTTTCAATACTTAATCAGGAGACCGCTTAAGCAGCAGTATGTACTGTAATCAATATGAGTCTTTTATTTAACAAAATTACTTGATTCAGCATTAAATGACCATAAAAGGGTTGATATGTCGTAAAACAAAACAACCAACCAATTAACTACACTATCCATGAAATTTAAATGACAATATACCACAATAGCTAAAGAGACGATTCTTCCAGGCTGTGGTTGTGTCGGTACTGCTGTATGGCTGTACCATCTGGACCCTAACGAAGCGCTTTGAGAATAAGCTAGATGGGAGCTGCACCAGAATGCTGCGAGCGGTCCTGAATAAGTTGTGGAAGCAGCACCCCACAAAAAAGCAACTGTATGGCCACCTACCCCCATCTCACAAACCATACGAGTAAGACGAGCTAAGCATGCAGGACACTGCTGGAAGAGCAAGGACGAGCTCGTAAGCGACGTACTATTATGGAAGCCAGCACATGGACACGCTAATGTGGACCGCCCAGTCAGGACCTATATTGACCAACTATGTATGGATGCTGGCTGCTGCGCGGAGGAACTCCCAGAGTCGATGAATGATAGGGAAGGTTGGCGAGAGATTGTCATGAATATCCGTGAAAACTGCGCGACATGATGATGATGATGATGATGATGATACCACAATACTTACAATTCCTCGGAACAATTATTTGGTTTTTCCATTCTGTATCCACTCGATAAAACATGATACAAATCTGTGAGAAGAATTCCTGGATATGGCGAGGCACCTGAAAAACCGATATTAGTTTGAAATTGTTTATTTACATTGACTTGTGAGATTTTGACCTTCAAACATTTCATTTTTTTTACATAACAGTCCCCAAGAACTAGGAAAAGAGATTGGGTGAACAAAAGATTACAGGAAAAATTGAAACCATCCAGACCACAGCAATACTAAAATTGGCAAGGATACTTAGGAGAGTCCTGGATACATGAGATGACGTGCACTAGTAGTTTGGAACATCCTAGAGCAGCATTCAGTTCTTCTTCATTTAAAGCTACTTTGTCGTTTCCTTTGCGAGGGTCCTCAGCTTCCTCAGTTGCTTGCCAGATCTTAGGGCTCGCAGTCCTGCATTTTGGAAGTCCGCCCACAGCTGACCAAGCAAGTTTGTGCAATGGGGACCCCTTTCGTGCCCGGTAGTTTTTTTACCCTATTTCAGCATATTCCAGGGATATTTGTGCAGGTGCTTCTTCGGGTATCTGTAGTACATAGCTAAACATGGACTATTATAGTTACACCCCTCTTGTTGATTGGTTTTTCCTATATTCAGTACGGAATCCTGGTGGCTAAGCAGTCCATGACATACAACACTCCACTTTAGCCCTTACTTTGGCTAGCCATGTCAAGCTCTAGCACGCATATCATTGTATCAACCCTATTG
>CM042169.1:44850789-44913289 GCA_023376005.1 Doryteuthis pealeii
ATCTCTTTTCGAATATTGGTTTCGTTTTGTTTAATGATATATCAACATACATGGATTATTTAATGCCGAAGTCATCATCATCGTCATCACCAGGTCGTGCTCACTGCATGGATATCCATGACTCTCTCCCTACAACTATCCCCATCGGTCATTGACCCTGGAAGATCCTACATTTCAGCATCCAGAATCCTCACAGAGCTGGCTAATGTAAGTTTTTGCTGGCCGACCTACATTCGTGTGTTCATGTGTAGGTGTCATAGGAGAACATCACTTATGGTTTCGTCCTTGCTTTTCCAGCATTGTCTAGTACGTATTGATCGTCTCACTCTAATGGTTTGTGTGATAAGGGGAAAATAGCTGTACAGCTGTGCAGATGTTCTTGTGGGGTGCTGCTTCCAAGATTTGTTCAAAACAGTACGCAGCGTTCTTGTGTAGCTCCCATCTAGCTTTTTACTCTAAGCAATTTGTTAGAGTCAAAGTGGTGCAGTTGTCCAAATTAGTCAAGCAGGACCTGTGGATATGCCAAAGTATGATCATTTAATTATTACAACGTGTGTTATATTTACTTAAGAGCTATTGTAAAGTAATTCAGATGTGCGGGATTAGAATTTTACAATCGTCCAAAAGAATAAAAGATCAAATGTCTTTTAGCGTCTAATGATAGTAGAGTATCAGAGTTTGATCACCTCTGATAGGGTCAGCATGGCGAGGGAAGTCTGATGTTGGAATACCCGAAACTTCCCAATGAACCATGAAAATAACATCACTGACGACATCCACCAGCGCCCCAAATGTAGTAGCGTATATTTAAAGCAATATGTAAAAAGTATAATAATCATCATTTAAATGTCTCTGGCTCTTTTTTTTCTTTCTTTCCTTCTTTTCATCTTTTCATTATATTCGATTGAAACAGATTAGCGTTATCACTTTAACGTGCTCACCTCTTCCCGCTATCTTTCTCCTACTTTCTTTATTTCCTTCTTTATCATTATATTTTTCTGTATAGCATGTCTTTTTCCATCCCTTTCTTTCTTCATAATAAAAACTGAATGGTCCATTACTTAGCTGAATTGACGACAAGAAATAAGAATTCGGTGGATAAGCGACACCAGATAATCAGGATCATTTTTGCATTTCATCTTGGACGGTTTAGATGGTCTCATTTTTAACCAGAGATGATAACGATCTGACAGAGCTCCCCAATGATGCTGCCCCTAAGTGTAAAGTTCGTGCAGTTATTCGGTTTTTAAACGCAAAAGACATTAAACCGATTGAAATTTATAGCAAATTAACGTGAGTGTATGGCGAGTCGTGCACGGATGACAAAAACGTCAAAAAAGATTTAACTTTTTTTTTAAATCAAAAAAAAAAAAAAAAAGAAAAGAAAAGAGATGCAAGGAGTTTGCAACGACAACGAGGTTCAACATTCCCTCAAAGACACGGTAGCAAGCTGGTATGACATGGGCGTACAAAAACTGCCACAATGCCTATAAAAATGCATAAATCGAAATGGCGATTAGATATATGTTCAAACATTAAAATAATGAAACATCATTGACAATAAAGAATAAACGTTTCTATGATTTCTAAATATTTTGGAGACTTTCTCCATTACACTTCTAATACTATGAATAAATAGACATACTTACATGAGATAGCTCAATAGATTACCATTGGGAACATATTCCATTATAATTGCAATAGGTTCACTTTTGGTACATGCACCAATCATTGTGACAATGTTGGGATGACGTCCGATTTTTTTCATTAAGTGCAGCTCTGCTAATAAATCTTCCTTGTACGATAACGGAGCTGAATCTATAGAAGTAAGAACATTTATAATGATTATTTGGTGTTAATTGATAAAAGCTTAGTAATAATTTTTGTAACGTCACATGTACATATTGTAAATAATAAAATAATAACTATATTATATGCATTTGATTACAAAAAGAAATCATCCAAGCCATGTCACACACCCCCTTCAATTTCTCTGAAATTTTGTACAGGTGTGGACTATGTTAAAGTTAGACAATCCCAAAAATTTGAGCTTCCAATTCCAAGAATTGGCGGAGTTATGTCGATATTTAGCTTTCCAAATTTGAAGGGAGTCGTGAAAAATGGCGAGTTTTGTCATCTATTTTTGTCTTTAAAATGATTTCTAGAGCTTTCCTACTCCTAAAGAATAGTTTATAAAAGCATTTTTGCCCGGGAAATCCAAAAATGCTATCATAAAAGTATGAAAGTTAACCAATTTTAAATTATTGATTATTTTTTATTTTTTATTTTTTCATAGCAAGATCAATATCCTAATGTGGCACTGCATCTATGATAGAGATTTTTTTCTATTATTATATCAAATCTATTGAACATTATTTGTACCAAAAAGATAGTTTCGTTTTCATCTATCTTTATTTCTGTTTCCTTAATGTATAAATTAATGAAACAGAAATAAATATAAATGAAAGATTATTACTTATCCGTAATACACGCACTTCTAAGAAAAATACGGAGTTGTTTGAAACTTATAGTGTGTACTGGGCCAATCTATAATTGTAAGTCCTGATCCCAGCAGCTCGATACCTCTATCTATATTTAACTAGCAGCGGCTACTCGGTGTCACCTGGGTAGAGGGGGATTAGTCCCGCAGATCAATTATTACTGAATCGTGACTTGAATCCTCGTAGGATGACCCATTTAAATCCCGATGTAAAAAAAATAGACCTTGCATTGATCCAGCTACTCTGAAAAGAAATGTTAATGTCTACTATCTAGAATATTAAATGAAAAAAAATCCATGCTGTTATTTAAATTTTACTTTTTAATTATATTCATGAATATAAATCAAATCTCTATTATTTTTGCTCAAAAACCAAGCCCTGATTATATTTAATGTGTATGTATATTTACTTTGTAGTTATATGTATAGATGGAGGTTTGTCGTTTTCATTCTCAGGCGATCAGTGTTCTAAAATGAGTGTCAGCTGTGACATTTTATTCATATACTAGAAGTGGCTATCCAGCGTTGCCTGGGTAGAGGGGTGATTTTTGTTAGAGCTAGTCTCGCAGATCCATTATTAGTGAATCGTGAGTTGGATCTTCGCAGGATGCCCCATTAAAATCCCCACGTAAAAAAAAGACCTTGCGTTGATCCAGGCATTCTGAAAAGAAAAAATTAATGTTTACTATTTACGATATCAAATGCAAATAAAAATCCATGCTGTTATCCTTTAAATTTTACCTATTTCTTATCTTCACGAATATAAATCAAATCTTCATTATTTTTGCCCAAAAAGCAAGACCTGGTGATAGTGAATGTGTGTATATATATATATACTTTGTCATTAATTGTTTATTTTCATAGTTTCATACACACAACTGCCATTTATATATGTATAGATTACATTCGGACATACATTACACACAAACTGCCCTTTATATATGTATAGATTACATTCGGACATACATACACACAACTGCCCTTTATATATGTATAGATTACATTCGGACATACATACACACAACTGCCCTTTATATATGTATAGATTACATTCGGACATATATACACACAACTGCCCTTTATATATGTATAGATTACATTCGGACATACATACACACAACTGCCCTTTATATATGTATAGATTACATTCGGACATACATACACACAACTGCCCTTATATATGTATAGATTACATTCGGACATACATACACACAACTGCTCTTTATATATGTATAGATTACATTCGGACATACATAACACACAACTGCCCTTTATATATGTATAGATTACATTCGGACATACATACACACAACTGCCCTTTATATATGTATAGATGACATGTCAAATTAGACCTACTTGAACAAATAAAATAATTTCTTACTAGCGTGTAGGTATTTACCCAATTTATTCGCCATATGTACAATGTGAAACAAAGTCGCAATTATAGGGCATCCATGGAGGATCGAACTCGTTATTCATAAGTAATTGATCTTGCGAGACACCACGACGTGAAACACAAATTTCTTTGTAGCGAGTATCATCAAATAAAAAATGGAACTTTAAAACTCAGAAAATGTTGATCACTGCTTCAATTAGCAATAATTGATTGGTTGTTTTTTGTTTAATGGCATATCAACCATTGTGAGTTATTTAATGCCAAATCTTGTTATATATATATATAGAGAGAGAGATGGGACCCTAACAAATACTACCACTCAGGGACCAAGGAGTAATGTCAACGAATAGTAGTGGTAGTGGGTAACGTGTTTGACTGAGAATTCACACTGAGTTTGAACTCCAGTCTCCATTTTTGGACTAATACCCCTGGGAAAGGTGTGAACCCCCTCATGTCGCAGAACTAGAATTGCTTTGGCATTAAATAACCCACAAAGGTTGATATGCTATTAAACAAAGAAACCAAGCTAAAATAAAATGTGGAATAAAAACGTATCTGTGATGTGACATAAACTTACCTCTTACAACTTTGATGGCCACTTTCCTTTTACAATAATAACCACAGACAACTTTTCCAAATGCGCCTTGGCCAAGTGGTGTACTAAACTCAAGAAGATTAGGATCCAATTCCCATTCATCATTTGTTACATTAGATTCACTCGAATAATCCATCTTATCTGAAAATATAAAACATTTAGAGAATACCTTAAATTGATATTTGTTTGTTTTATACCCTACCTATGAACATTAATGGATATATCCCAATCTTCATATACCCTACCTATGAACATTAATGGGTATGTCCCAATCTTCATATACCCTAGCTATGAACATTAATGGGTATGTCCCAATCTTCATATACCCTACCTATGAACATTAATGGGTATATCCCAATTCTCATATACCCTACCTATGAACATTAATGGATATGTCACAATCATCATATACCCTACCTAGCTTTGAATATATATAATATATATATATATATATATATATATATTGAAGGCCAATACAATGCGTATGAAAAATAAAAACAAAAAGATGTTATTTCTTTTTGTTTTTTTTGTTTTTGTTTTTGTTTTTATTTTTCATACGCATTGTATTGGCCTTCAAAATATTAATATATTATAACATACTTAACAATGCTTCAAGCAAATTACCAATTGCTTTTTATATATATATATATATATATATATATATATATATATATTATTTATATTTTTGAAGGCAATTGCAATGCGTATATCGTATAAAATTAGATAATCATTGGAAATAATGATGACAAGCAAACTTGGCGAATAACGTGTGCGACGTAAAACATCGTACAGCTGTTTCAACTTTATCAAGTCTCATCAGCGGTGTATACCTACGATCTCCCTCCGACAGAGATTGAAACCGAGAACCCAGCACGCAGAATCAGACACTCAACCTCTGAGCTACCGACCCGTCGCACACGAAACACGCCAAATCAACCTGTCAATGATAAACACGCCACTACTACACTTAGTACAGTGAGCGTTGAGAGAATTGCACATTAGGCCCCTGCTCAAGGTTAAGAATAATAGAATTTGATAATTTGCTTTTGGAGCATTGTTAAGTAAAGTATATAATTATTACATTTGTTCTCAACAAACATTAAAAAAAAAAGAAATTACAGTTATTCGCCCATTTCATTCATAAAGGAGGAGAAGAAGAAAGAAAAAGAAAAAGGAGAGGAAAAAGAAATAAGAAGAGAAATTATAACCACACAAAGAAAAAAAAAACGTAAGCACGTCCATTTCTGATACGAAACTCTGATGATGAAGTTTATGCTTCGAAATCGATAAGACAAAAATAACAACTTTTTGTTTTAATTTTTCATACGCATTGTATTGGCCATCAAATTATTAATATATTATATAATTATTTATATTTTTGAAGTCAATTACAATGCGTATATCGTATAAAATTCGATAATTATTAAGAATAATCATGACATGTAAACTCGGCGAATATATATATGAATTACAATGAAATTATGATATAGGATTATTTTGTGTATTTGGTGTTGGCAAGCTGGTACACTACAAGAAGTTCTTTAATGTAAAAGACTTAATGTAAATATCAAAATATATTAACAGTGGATGCTTTCAAGCCGGTATAAATTGTGTGGCGTAAACGAAAGGCCATTTTTCAAAACAATGCTCCACCACGACACGCAGCAAAAACAATAGAATCAAAATTTGACTGGCATTCTTTGTCCGTGATGTTTTGGCCTGGTCAGTTGCCAGATCTTAACTCCATATTTTCTGAAGTTTTTGGCATTAAAAATGAATATCAAAAGGGAATCTATATACGTGATGATTACTAAAAAGATCTACATAGTCGGCGGCAAACTGGCCTGTTGTCAGCATCAGCCGAACAGCGAGAGAGTATCTCCTTTTCGCTAGCGCTAAACCAGAGAGATTGTTCTTGCTATAGTGAAGCGCCACACCTACCATCAACCCTCAGATGCTTTTTCGCTCTGATCAGATTACCCAAACTAGCATTCTTATACGCCGAGTTGGTGGGGATTGGTATTGAACCTGGAACCTTTCGATTCCTAGGCGGATGCTCTACCGACTTAGCTAAAACGGTCCCTACTTTAAAAATCTACATAAATTGAGCAACCATTTACCAAAAAATAGGTTGGTTGGTTGGTTGGATTTTTTGGAATGTCAACCCTTGGTTTATTTTATACCGTAAAAGTTTTTGTTTAATTCATTGTTGTAGACTATTCAATTTTGTAATCTATTTAACCCATAGATGGGACTCTAACAGGTACTATCACCCCAGGCCAGAGTGCAACTGGGAGTAATGGCAATGAAGAGGTACCAACACTCCCAAGAACTCCAGTAAGACCCTCAGTCACCGCTTTCTATCACATATATGATAAAAACGGTTGGGGTTTGCTATAAGAGCAATACGTTTGGGACAATTATATAGGTGCTATGGCTTGACATGAGCAGCTGATTTATCGGAGGAGGCTCTCCGACTGCTAGTCTTGCAAGGAAGGGTTAAAGTGGAATGTTGCATACCATGTACTGCTCAGTCACCTTGATTCTGTTTTTAAGCATCACGGGTCGCCATACAATTGGTGGGCCGATTAAGGCATCTTTTCCCTCTATAGAGGTGCAGTCGGTGTATTCTACCACCCCAGCCGACAAGTCGGGATAACAATAAGACTTAAATGAAAGAAGAAAAAAACAACAACAAGAAACTACTTACATCCACTGACATTTGATTTGTAACTGTTACTCTTGGAGACGATATTTTTTGTAATCACAATGTTCTTTAGTTTTCTCTTTTTGCTGCAAACTGCCAATATGATAGATGTAACCACCAGCAAAGCAAACACAATCGCTGCAGAATCAGACACTGTTTGGAAATATTATAATACTTATAGACGTGTAGACCAATATTCGCAATGCGTTTTCTATGCAAGCATACATCAACAAGAAGAACACTTTTCAGTAATGAAATGTCCGCTTAGTAAGGATAGTCTCTTACGTATGATGATTATAGAGTACACTTATCCTTTTCTATGTAAGTCCTTAAACAATAAACTGCATTTGCTGGTGAGGCTCCAGTCCTGAATATTTGGGGAGTATTACAAAAGTTATTACAAAATAAAAAGGCCAACCAGTCTATTATGTAACAGTATCAATAATAATAATAATAAAAGTATTTTTATGTGTATATGAAATAAGTTTGGGAGTAGAGATGTAGAAGAGAAGAATACTTTTTAATACATCTTTTAAATTTACATGTGCTATCCGATTATCAAGCATAACACATGGTATTATGATTAGCTAGCTAGATTAGTAGACCATTGAAAGTGAGATTGATTCTCACTGGGTGCCCCAAACTTCTGATCTTGTGCCACAGCTAAGCTAAGCTTAAATATTATTAACAATAATTTAAGATATCTTTAAAGGAAATAGGCAGATGTCTTTTGAAAAATCGTTGGAATTATTTTGTGTGAATTCAAAATGGTTCTTACTTTTTTTAACGTTCATAATGCTTGAGGTTGGTTTGTCGAGCAGAACAGACGTATTCAGGTAGAAAGAATCGCTTCGTAATGTCATATTATCAGACTCACCATAAACTGCTTCCACCTTAAAGAAAGAAAATAAATTTCCAATTATCTTGATATAACGCAACAGTAGGAATGTTTCTTTTTCTTTGTGATAATAAATCTTAAAAAACAACATAATAACAACATATATTGTGTTATATTACAATGTATTAGGTTATTGTATGTTGTGACTCGACGGGTTAAGCATGTTACAACGGTATGCTAAATTGATATACGTAATGAATGTCCTATATCAAATGATATCTCCAACAATTATAAAATTATAGTGAACATAATATCAACAGTTTGTGAGGGTGCTTGCAGATAAATGTGAGAATTCAATAGAGGAAAACGGTACTTACGATTCGGCGGATATATTATGAGATTTTGAGTAATTGTGAGTGGTGTTTTTGTTAGCACTGGAGGGGCTGTTGGTATGGTGGATGGTGATGGTGATGATAGATTATGTATATGGGTCGAAGTGTGATAATAGGTGTTTATTCTCATGTCGGCATTTGGATAATATTTCGGATTTTTTGTTCAGTAGGGTTTTCTTTTTACATACATACATTCACGAGATAATCTCAAATATGTCATGCATCGCATGAATAATTTAGATTTATTCGTGAAATGTTCCAATCTTATCACATTGGTTCATCTTGAAACAAGTCAATCGTTCTATGAAATTCAACACTTTGCCCATATATACATATTGATGTTGGCACTAGGCAGTGGGATTCCATCGAAAACTGGGTTAGCCGTCAACCAGCGAAGGAAAGGTTCAAACGGAAGGACATACAGCAGACAACCTTGGCACTTTGATTTTAGGAATGGGAGGGGGTCCTCTAGGGTAGTGGCTAATTTGCTGGATTGTGCCTCGAGTTCGAACTCCAGTCGCACTATTATGCTCAATTTCGGACTATTACCCTCCGGGAAGGTATGAACCCCTATCCACAAGCTATGGATTAGCCCCACTACTGTTCTTCTACAAGGATGGTTATGGCTTTAGATATCCCTCAAAGGTTAATATTTCATTAAACAAAGAATCCAAACCGAAACCTAACCGCATTGATATAAATAAAGTGAAAGGTTTCGATCTTACCCCATTACTCTTCATGTCTATTGTACCGTATCTTATATATATATATATATATATATATATATATATATAATAATAATCCATTTCATAATCAGAATCTGGAAAATCGTCGCTTTCAATTCGAAATACGACGAAATTTTAAAAAATGTTGTTTTTTTTTCAACTCATGCAAGAGAATATAAATAATATAATTTTAAAATAAAAATTCTACAAAATACATAAAAATAAAGCAAATAATGATTAAAGCGAAGGATCTAAGATTTTGACGAAATCATGCTGTTAACAAAAACGATCTGGAATGATTTCTCCGTTACCATTGGAAAAAGACGTGCTGATGATGGTGTTAAAATAAACACCAATTGCTTATATAAAATAGAAAAAAAAATATGAATAACAAATCTATTTCCTTACCTCTAGTTTATAGATAAGTGAAGGTTCAAAAGCCAAAGTTATGCTTGGATAGAAAGTCTCAGCTTTTCCTGCTATAAGAAGATTTGGTTGGCTCAAATCTCCCGGTGCGTGCCAGGATATAATATAACGAACATCTTCGGTGTCAAGAGATGCATTCCATGAGAAATTTCCAACCATTTTATTCAAGTTCTTATTGAATATTAATGAGTCAGTGTAGACTTTAAATTTCTTCGGTTCTTCTGAAAATCAAAAAAGAGAAAAAGAAAATGAATGTATTAATTATCTAAAAGCAAAACACCGTTTATTGTAAAACAAACCTTAATAGAAAATTATTTTTATATTATTTGTGAGTTTGTAATAAAAACAATAAAAAATGTTTGTATCTAACATAGATTCTGTCTAATATTTGAAATCCGGAAAAGACGATGTTCGAAGTGAATACAATGAATGACAAAATATTGAATTGATATTATTGATTAAATATGAAATGAATAAAGTGGTGAATTTCTTGATTACAGAAAAAAACATTTATTTATCTATTTATTTATTTGAATAAAGTTTTGGTATAACAAATAGCAACGATTGTTTTTTTACAAATGGAATCATACTTTATCAAGAATGAAAAAAATAAACTTTACGGCCCCTTCGATTGGATCATGGACAAAAGAAACATCCAGTAAATTAAAAGTCATAAGGTAAATTCAATTGACTAAAGACGGGGTGAAACATTATATTATATATATCTTATTATAATGGAGATTGTGTGTTTTTCTGTCTGTAACCGAAACTATATTACTACTCGAGTCACAATTCCCTTCGTTATTTACATCACATTCTCCATGATTTTATTTATATTTAAACCTCAATTATTAATAAAATTGCTTTACCTTTTATTAGTGTTGTCCATACCTACATATAAATAACATGCAATTGTATTTATATATACAAAAAATAGCGGT
The DNA here is from genome assembly GCA_023376005.1 of Doryteuthis pealeii. NCBI lineage: Eukaryota > Metazoa > Mollusca > Cephalopoda > Myopsida > Loliginidae > Doryteuthis > Doryteuthis pealeii. Next base: position 44,861,310 of record CM042169.1, read on the forward strand.
TTACAGTGTGAATGGGAAGGCTAATTTGCATATTGATATTAAAAATGTGATTTTATTAAATATGTGCTTAGTATTATTGATTTCTAATTGTTTGGTTTTATTTTAATGAATATAAGCAAAAATCTCTTCAATGAATCTTAAATGAAATCCATTAACAAGAAAAAATAACTGTCATTTTATTCTTTATTTCCTAATTTAACTAAATAGTTAAATAAGTAAAATTCAGCAACGAAAGACGGGAGTGATGGAAGAGTAATTCATTTCTATTTTTCTATTATACCCCCACTCTGTTACATATCTTTTTATATGCCTTCTTATTAGACTTTCTAATTTAATACGATATTTCATTACATTAAAACTTAAATACTTGCACCCGGAGGGTGCATATATTGGCTAGTATATAATAAAAAAGCTTCCTGGCATCCATCTACTATTTACCCTTAGCTAGAGGAAGAATAGTTGGATGCATACCTTTCCCAGTGATATGTGAAATGCAAACAGTCTCATGCAGAATTTGGATCCAGGTCAATGAGTCTATTTCCAACGAAGATAACCATTACACCACACGCCTCCATAATATATGACAGAAATATAAATAATATTTACTTACTTGTTTGTGAAATTATTTCAATTCGATTGCAGTGTGTAAAGAAATTGTCTGGGGTATAACATTTCGGTGTTTTTATTTTGAATTTCCGTGCATAATTTCCAGAACCTTTTAATTGTATTGTGTATCGAGAATTGTAGATCATATTTGTTAGGGTCATCACAACCTGAAATATAAATGTCTCAAACGCATCAATAGTAAGAAATAAAACAACTTAAACAATGTGGGATTATTTAATAAACATTTAAAAATGTATGAATGAATTCATAAATATTTCAGAATTCTACATCAGTTGTTTTCAATTACCATATTTGACGGCATATAAGACGCACCCCCATTTCAGCAGGTCAGATTTAGGAAAACGGTTTTAGTGTATTTAAGCATATATTGTTGAAAACAGTCTAGCTGTGCATTACACAAGCAGAAACATAGCTGTCTAATGTCAATTTGTCAGTACAGGCAAGTAATAAGCATACACAAGACATCTCAGTAGCAGGAAATTTTTGAAAAAAAAGTGCGTTCTATATGCCGTCAAATACGATAACTTCGAAATGAACCAAATATTGAATTTCTTGATTACAGAAGTATAGATAATATCAAAAAACAAAAAGAAAACAAACAAAACAAATTTTATTTCATTTGAAATAGAAATATTGGTTGGTTGGTATTTAATGGCATATCAACTCTTGTAGGTTATTTAATGCTACATCTTTTTTTTTAAATATATGATTTGTTTAACTTCATGTGTATTAATAAATTGCTAGAAATACTTTTTAATATAGTTGGTTGGTAAATATTTGGTTTTATAAGCTGGTAAAAATAATTTTCATTATCTCAATGTGTATCAATATATCAATGGAAATTAATTCAAGTTAGATTTTTTCAATTTATAAACAAATTGGTAGAAATAATTATCATCAACTTTAAATAGGTTGTAGGCAAATATTTTGGTTTGGTTTGGTTTTATAGATTCATAGATATGATTTTCATTAACTTCATGTTCATTAATAAATTGGAAGAAATCATTTTATGGTATATTTATATTAACTTTATGAATATTAGTAAATTGATATAAATAATTTATTAACTTCATATGTATTAATAAGTTGGTAGAAATAATTTTCATGCTAGACTTATCTTTAACTTAATGTTATCTTATACCTAATAGAAAATTGAGATGGAATCTCACGATAAAAAAAAATGGAAGAAATAATTTTCATTAACTTCAAAACATATCTATTTAACCATAGATAGAATGAAATATCAGAAAAAATGTGTATTATATACAAAGAGAGAATAGGGTAATAAAGAATAAAGCAAACCTTGCTTCCGACGATTGTGGCTCTAGCGGGTCCATAGTGTTGAGGTGGTAGATCACATTCAGGAGCATCCAGATAAATTCCACAATCTTCCAAGAACCAATTTACGTAGAATTGATTCGGAACTGGTTTTATAGTTTGAAGCTTTGGTGAGTATTTAAGATGTAATATTGCAACCAATACGTTGTTTAACTCTGTAAAATTCTGGTAAGAGATCAAGGAATTCTTTCGGTTGGTATTTTTCTCCTGTTTCATTGTCTGTTCACCTGTAATCAACCCTTTAAGAATAAAATAAAGCGAAAATGTGAATGAGTTAACAAGTTGATGGATCATTTTTAGAAGACAGAAATATTTTTATAAAAGAGGCAAAACATGTTTTTTTTCATACTAGTGTACTAAGGCCGTCAAAATTGACAGCATATATGAAATATTTTATTTGTACCGTATACCATAACCTGGTTTGGTTGTGAAGGCGTTTCTTATGTAGCATGTTTTGCACAGTGTTGAGATGAAATAAATGTTGGTTGTACATATCTTCAAACGGTACAAATATATGAGAGAACAATTCACGACGAAAGTAATAACAAATAGACTTTATTGCCTTTTTTTAAATAATTTATTTTCTACTAAAAAATTAGTGAGGACTTTTTAAAAATATTATGTAAAACCAACCTGTTGTTAAAGAGTGGAGGGAGAAAAGACTTACTGAGGAATTTCACATTTGAATCCTAAGCGCTAATTGGATTCGAACACTAACTGATGGCATTCGAAAAACGTTTCTCAAGGGTACATTGCTATGCGAAATGCAAACAACTACGTTCAAGATTTGAATTCGAGTAACCGAGTCCATTTCCTGTGACGGTAACTGTTTTTTCAACAACAACAACAACAATAATAATAATAATAATAATAATAATAATAATAATAATAATAATAATAACTACATCAAAGCGAAAATCCAACAAAATAGTAAATGTAGACTTTGCGGTAATAGAGATGAGACTGTAACCATATACTCTGCGAATGTAGCAAACTAGCTCAACAAGAATACAAAACTAGACACGACTGGGTTGGGAAGGTGATCCACTGGGAATTATGCAAAAAAATTAAATTTTGACCATGCAAAAAAATGGAATATGCATAAACCAGAATCTGTTCTTGAGAACGAAACACATAAAATTCTCTGGGACTTTGAAATAAAAACGGATCACCTTATCCCAGCAAGAAGACCAGACCTAGTGTTGATAAACAAAGAAGAAAGAACTTTTCAACTGGTGGATTTTGCAGTGCCAGCACATCACAGGGTGAAGCTAAAGGAAAAGGAAAAAATAGACAAATATCTGGACCTTGCCAGAAAACTGAAAAAGTTATGGAATATGAAAGTGTAGTTGGTGCACTTGGAACAGTCCCAAAAGGATTGGAAAAGGGTCTGGAATGTTTGGATATCAGAGGAAGGGTTGAAACCATTCAGAACACTGCACTGCTGCAATCTGCCAGAATACTCAGAAGAGTCCTGGAGACCTGAGGAGACTTGCTGTCACTCAGACTCCAGTGAAAAAGACCATCAGCTAACGCTGATGTGAAAACTCAAAAGGAGATAATAATAATATTATTATTAATAATAATAATAATAATAATAATAATAGTAGTAGTAGTAGTAGTAGTATTTTTAATTCACATATTTGAAATGAATTTTATTGTATTGATAACTTTATCTTTGTTTTTAGCACTCTTTTCAGTATCATGGATACTGTAAGCGTTGTGATTTAAATATATATCTAACTAGTAATGGGTGTTAAAGACAAAAATTAAATACACAGATCCATGTGGTGTTTTATTATGGTAGATTACCACTTGCCATTGGATAACTCAAACAAAATAGAAGTACAGACAATAAAATACGATTGAAATAATGTTCGTTCTTCTTACCACTGTTTGTTGGAAGATGAATAGTGAATTTCTCTTCAGCCATGATTCCTTTGTTATCCACAGCCAGAAGCAAAAAGATGGACTTTTCACTGATGTTTACCGCTTCAAAACTTGCAGACAAAGAGGAAGTCTGAAATACACACAAACACACACAGACATATACACAGGATGTTTGCAAAAGTTCATAGTACACCACTGTTTTTTGTTTTAAATAAAATTGCTGTAAAATTTCACACACACACACACACACACACACACACACACATATATATATATATATATATATATATATATGTGTGTGTGTGTGTGTGTGTGTGTGTGTGTGTTGTTTTGGATAAAATATATAGGTGTGTATTTAAATACTAGCGGAAGTACCTGGTCCTTGGCCGTACTAAAATGATTTTAGGAACACCAGGAAGTGAGAGAGAAAGGGGGAAGACAGGAGTAAGAGAGTGAATGAGAGGAAATTAATTTAGACAAGATTCTCATGAAATTAAAAAAAATATCGGTGATGATGTATATATGACAATGTTCTTTTTTTTTAGGAAATGGTTTTTGTTTACATTTAAAATATTATATATAAAAATGTAACCCTAAATTCGTGAGAGTTTTGAAATAGTTTTATTTTTCAAAAAACTGTTTTTGTACATATTGTTATAGATGGTATCTATACGTCTCTCTCTCTCTCTCTCTCTCTCTCTCTCTCTCTCTCTCTCTCTCTCTCTCTCTCTCTCTCTCGTGCGTTTATTATCCATAATAAAACGTGGAGAGGAGAAATCAAATATGGCCTAATGTCGGTATTAGCCAGACAGCGAGGGTGTCTATCCCATTTTCACTAGCGCTAGATCAAGGAGATTAATTTTGTGTCTGAGGTGGAGCGCCACACCCACCATTAGCTCCTCACTTTACCGCACAGAGCCCTGTGCTATTCATACGCTAAGTTAGCGAGGGATGGTATGGAACCAATAACCTTGTGATTGCTAGGCAAGTGCTCGCCTCGTCCATTTGTTTTGAACTGGGGTCATCATGTTCATTTTCAACAACGATAACCATTACACCACGAACGCCTCCATAGTGTGCAGATTGATGAGTTTAGAATATTAGATATGCCGTTAAAGAAAACAAAACAAAACAAATAAAATAATGAAGAAAATTAGTTAATAATACAATTTGAATGAAGACTTAAGGTCATATTTAACACGAAGGTTCTAAATCAGTGGTGCTCAACCGGGGTCCACATGGACTCATATGGTCCATGTAACATTACTGAGGTCTACACAAAAATACGAAACTGTCTTCGATGGGACCGAATATAAATAAATCGCTGAGCAGCATAAACCACAAGTACTCAATATCATGGATAGAGTATACATATAGTTGATATATATGCTTTCTCTCTATATATACATACACACACACACACATATATATATACATACATATGTGTGTGCGTGTGTGTGTGTGTGTGTGTGTGTGTCGTACCTAGTACTTTATATACGTAGTTTAAATGCATTTATTACACTTTTTAAGAATGATTATATCGTTGTTACCTGAAAAATTGAATCCCATTCTTTTGTCTGGTGATCTTGTTTCAGAAGAACGAAAACTGTTCGTCGCTTGAAATTTCTTTCCATTGAAGAATTCCAACTTATGTGAATGGACGATGATGAGAGTTTCGCTTTTGGGTGTTCTTTGAAATGTTCTTGGCGTTTTCTGTTACTGACTGAAGATAAAAATGGAAATTATTAGAAACTTGTCTTGTCTATTGACAATATTGAAATGAATTTACTAATAACAAATTAACTAGTAAATAAATTAACTAATTAGTAAATTAACTAATAAATAAATGAATAATAAATGGACTAATCAATGAATGGACTAATAAATAGACTAGTAAGTAAAGGAATTAATAAGTAAATTAACTAGTCAATGAATGAAATAATAAATAAATGAATTAGCAAGTAATAGACGAATGGACTAATAAGTAAATAAACTAATAAGCAAATGAACTAATAAATAAATGAATTATAAATAAACTAAAGAATACATTGACGAATCATTGAATTGACTAATAAATAAATAAATAGACTGGTAAGTAAATTTATTAATAAGTAAATGAACTAGTCAATGAATGAAATGATAAATAAACGAACAAATAGATGAACGGACTAATAAGTGAATAAACAAATGAACTAATAAATCAATGGACTAATAAGTAGATTAACTATTAAATAAATGAACTACATAAATGAAATAATGAATGAAGGCACTAACAAATAAATGAACTAATATGTAAATGAACTACTGAAAAAATACACTAATAAATAAATCAACTAACAAGTAAATGAACCAATAGATAAATGAATAATAAATGAATGAACTAATAAATGAATGGACTGATAAGTGAATGGACTGATAGATAAATGGACTGATAGATAAATGGACTTATAAGTTTTAGAACTAATAAGAAAATCAACTAAGACATGAATGGACAAATAAATAAATGAACTAGTAAGTAAATGTATTATTAAGTGAATGAACTAATGAATGAATGAATTAATAAGTAAATGAAATAATCATTAAATTTTTCGATTAAAACAATTATTTTTCTAGATCCAAAGAAAAGAAACTATACTATTTGAACAAACAGACATCTTGCTTTTAATTGTTTCATCAGAGTCCTAAAGGAGTGAATGGAGTCAGGCCCCAGTAAAAGACAGTCAAGAAAAAAAACTGCGTATGGAAAAATGCAGCATCTTTTCTAGTCATTACACACAGTTCATATTACTTTCCTTGATTGAAACAATTGTATTACTAGATGCAAAGAAGATAAACTTTAATCGATATGAAGTGAAAAAAGAAGAAAATTGTTCAGATACCTGACGGTTTTTGCTGGTGAAAGTCACATGCCGTTTGGCAACCATAGTTCTAAAAGAAATAATATTTACAAAGGATGAAATATTTCATGAAATAATATTTGAACAAATAAAGTCCAATTTACAGTTACCGTAATTATTCGGTTATAAAACGCAATCGTTTATAAAACTCACCCCTAAATTTGGGCAACTAAAAATTCTAAAAAAAAATTTTTTAAATTTAAAATTTTTTAAAAAACAAAGCCCAAAAGCGTATCTTGTATGTAATGCGCACTGACATTATTGTAGAATTTGTAGCAGCTAAATTTATTATTTGTTCAATTTTTCACGCAGTTCATATAGAATAAAAATAAATTATACAGTTTAATGATTTTTTGAAACCAAACTTTTATGCAGTATTTAGAGAAAAACACGGATATATTTTATACAATACAACAAGCTTGTGTAAAAATAAGTTTACATGAGGAGAAACAAAATTATAAACAAACACACATTTCCGTGGATATATATTTAATGCGGCATAAAACAGACGCGTTTATTACTCATTAGTTAGTTTGGATCATAGATATAACTTATATCAATCATATCGTCATGGATTTGGTGATTCACGGAGCTAGATAAAAAGTTAATAGATAATTGTTGTTGTATATAATACGCCCCCTTAACTTTTGAACTTATAAATGCGAGGAGAAAAGTGCGTCTTATACACAATTAATTACGACAGTAAAAATACTGACAGAAAACAAAGAACACACACTCAGGTAATGTTGAAAAGTAATAAGAAAAAGTGAAACATGTGAGGATGATTTATAGATATCTGAAAAATATATTTGCCGACGTTTAACGTTTCGATTGATAAGTACAATATCAAACATATATCTTAATTGAATATCAAATATATATCTAAATTAAATGTGTATCAGATATGAACTTCTAAAATGTCGGATTCATTTTCATTTTCCTCTTCAACAAACTGTAAAAATATATGAGGTAGGGGTTATCGTCCTTGTTCTACGAGCCTCGCTATCAAACAACCAATCACGGGCCAGCATTCTTTGACAGCAAAGCCAGAGAGGCAAATTCTTCTCTTTCTGATCCACCAGCACCCGGAGTCAGATGACAAAAAGGGCGTCTCTTAAATCCAGCAGAGCGACCAGATAGCCGTAGCTAAGGGGCTCCGATAACTCAACCTACCTAAGGATTTCAGCTAAGTGGACTATTATTCTATATAACATTCCCGCAGACAAACCAAAGTTTGCAACTATTTGTTATGTATGTCTTTATTCAACAATGTGTTATGTATGTCTTTATTCCAATTCTAAGTTGAGTTTCACGGAATGTTTGAGATGAGGCTTGAATATTAGTATTATCTGCATTATTCGGACTATTGTCCCCATCTTCATTGTTATTTGTACGAAACGTTGTACAAATAACAATGAAGATGGAGACAATAGTCCGAATAATGCAGATAATACTAAGTTGAGTTTGTTTTACTTCTTTAACTCTAACTTGTCTGTCACCACTCGTGGTCTGAATCACCACAAAACAAAGGTAACTGAATATAAATCAATCAGGAAATCGCCAAATATCTTTTGTCCAACTGTCTGCCACTGCCTAACTCAAAGATGGCTAGAGATATAGCCCGCATATATTGTTATGGTTACTCAGAAGAAATCTCCTCTCTGAAGTTTTAAGCTCATTAGTTTTTAAACATTCTAAAACATTTAAGTTCTTAGCAAAGTGATCAATTTCCAATGCAAGTAGAATGTCAAACAGCATACTTACTTTGTCAAGTTAGCTAAACCAAATCTTTTATCATATAAAGTAGATAACTAACTACAAATATCGTAACCAGAAAATATTTTATTTCCAGTATTTTCCGCCAATCATGGAAAAATCAAGACAGTTAAAAAAACACTGTTATTTGTCGTATGGAATATGATCACTAAAATGGGGCATATGTTTGTTTGTTTGTGTGTGTGTGTGTGTGTGTGTGTGTGTGTGTGTGTGTGTGTGTGTGTGTGTGTGTGTGTGTGTGTTGTGATTTTTTTTTAGGTTCATGCCTCTTCTGATATTATTTTATCTAATTTTTCACAAAAGATCCTACTTGAATTTAAACATTGTTGTGTCGTAAATAGTTCTGTATAAATCATTCACTTATTTAAATTCTTTTTAAAATGAGATAAATTAAGAATGACACATTTAAATTTCAAATAAAAACAATAAAAAAATCACAATAAAGCAACAACAACAAAAATAAAAATAAAAACGTTCACAATAAAACAATAAAAATCAAAACAAAACAAAACAAACAATAAGAACAAATGAAAATAGGAATAAAATTGAAAATCTTACACAAATCTCTTTGAGAAAACAGAATCGCTTCCAGAAATTGTATTCTTGGTAAAGAAAACCGCACGTTTGCCAACACTGAAATGAAAAACAATATTTATTTAAAAGTTAATTCTAAATCTGAATTCCAAAAATTGTAGAAATATTGGAACATTAATCGTCAATATAAACCAACATTAGTATACATAGAGGGTGTTTCGAGAAGGACGTCCTCCTGTCGGCGGGGATTAGAAATTGGCTGACTATCCCCTCCAGACCCCCTTCCCACCAAAAAGGGGTATCCTGCGCAGGACACTAAACTACATTTGAGGATGATGCTCAAGTTCATTACTCCCAGGTCCACACTAATCCTGTGTGGTAGTAGTTGTTAGGGTCCCATCTAAGAGTCCAATAGATCTGCTTTAAAATATTCATATTCGATAGGACCGTGTGCAAAAAATTCTTAAGCATCTACACAAAAAAGGTAAATTTAAATGTTCAATTAAGGGGATTCTTGAATAGTTCCCATCTAGCTTTTAAAAATAAACTTAGCAATAGACTCTCCAATCTGAATAAATCACAAAAAAACAACAACTTCCAAATGAGTATAATTCGCACCAAACAAACAATCACAACACCCCTCCCCGAGGACAACCAGCGAAATGGGTAAAAAAATATGGAACTTTTCCTCTACCATCTAGATCCCGATGTACTGAAAACAATAAGAAGACTTGAACGTCTACGTTTATGAAAAACATTCCATGGTCTTTAACAAAAACTGCTTAAATAATAACTTGCTGCCAAAATACACTATATATATATATATATATATATATGGGGGTTTCTATACCAGTGGCGTGCATTCATAATAAGCAACACACACACACACACACACACACACACACACACACATATATATATATATATATATATATATATTATAAAACTCTGACCAGACTTTCAGTTGCAGCCACTGCGACCGTGCCTGTCTGTTCCACATTGACCTTATCAGTCACGAATGTGCCTGCAGTCAACGTAGACCACCTTCTTAATCTTCGTTCACGAAGCCAAACCACAACGATTAGAAAAGAAACTACAAAGAGATCTAAAGAACAGAATTCTTTAATATTTGCCTTAAGTATATTTCTATTACGATAATAAGGATGAAACGAAAATACGTTTGAAGCTCAGAAAACTAAACCCATTTCTGCGTTAATGACTGACTTTTGATTGTATTCAGGCAAAGATCAATGCTGATTGATTGAACAATTTACGAAATAAGAGGGAAGTTTTTTTCGTAAATCGCCAACAACCTTTTCATAATATAAAATTAAATTTACTATCTTTTAAATAATTAAGGAGAAGATGAAACATGACACTGAAAAAAAAATTGAGGCCTTAAGCAATTTTTTTTATTTTAAAAAAGTTTTCAAAAGTATTCAATTTGAAAAGGTATTTATCTTTTATTTTTCTAATTCAAATCTCATGTACGTTGTATAACATGAAATTCTAAAAGATCGCGTTTTACTAAATTATTAATATGTAGAAAAAATAGAAAAACACGAAGTATTCCAAAAGAGGAGTTTATTCTTGGTGGTAATATCGGCACAATGACGTTTCGGTTTTTGTAACCTTTATCAGGATACGTGGTGAAATTTTGTGCGGAGATGATGGGTGACTTACTGAATATGAGAAGTGCTGGTTTTATATGAATAAGTGGGATTAATCAGTATCAGCCGGTGTGGATTTCTGGATGCATGGACGCCCTTGAAGTTGTGGTGTGGATACGAGAGAAGAGTTAAGTTGATAGGGTTGGTAGAAATGAAAGGTGGTGGGAGAACGTAGGTCAGGTGTTGACTCCATAATGCATGCGAGGACGTGGGGCGAGGAATAACCAAGTCGAAGAATTGGTTAGGCCTAAACTATAGTTGTAGAAACCTTTTTTTTTAAATTTGTAAACATATATAATATATATATATATATATATATATATATTATATATTATTTATATATATATATATATATATAATAATTTTAACATATATATATATATATATATACATTTTTATATATATATATATAATATATACATTTAACATATATATATATATATATATATATATATATATATATATATATATATAGGGAATAAATCAAGGAAAATAACTTTAAATTTGCTTCATGTAATAATTTATTTCAACTGCAAGTTGCAGTATCATCAGTCAGAGCAAAAACATGGTTGTTATAACTATTTGTATATTTTGTATTTTTATTTTTACTTACAATATCATGGCTTTCGGGTTCTCGTAGATTTTCTTCATCGAAAATCTGAAAAGGAATTAAAAAATATATTTTTAAAAATACATCAATTCGAAAAAGTTTTAAACAAAAAGAAAAGGAAAAATATTTTATTCAAAAATGTTCAAAAACGTTCAAGTTGTAGTTCCTGTCTATTTGTTCACGCACTCCTCATAAGGTTTTGGAGATAGACTCTCATAACCATACATTTTCTGAAACTAAATTACCCAGTGTACTTTAATAAGAATATTTCATTTTGATCAAAAGAGCTCCCGAGGGGCATATACCTCCTACTGAATTTTTTTTCCTTTTATTCAAATGAAATTTAAATGTAAATGACCGGAAATTATGCCCGTTTACAAAATATCAGCAAACTTCAATAATTTCTAGGTCCTCAGCAAGGTATCCAGTATCCGTACAGAGTTGATTGATATAGATTTTTGCTCGGCTGCCTATACTGGTGTGTCTATTTTTAGATGTCAAAGGAGAACGGAACATGAGTTCATCCTTACTTCTCCAGTAGTGTCCAGCGTTTCTTGTCATACTTGAATGATTTGTGTGATAGGAGGATAGTTAGCCTTACAAATGCTTTCTTGTGGAGTGCTGTTTCTAAAATGTGTTCAAGATACACAGCATCCTTGTATAGTTCCCATCTTGCTTTTTCTAGAGGCGTTTCGTCCAAAGCCATAACGAGAGAAAATAAACATTGAAAAATTATTTTATTTACATAACAGAAGTGAATAAATTATTTACGAAATGAAATCTCCAGTTGACTGCTCCAAATTTGAAATTTATTTAAGAATCTTTCTGATGAATTTGAGTAACCAAGGTTGATCTGATCAAGGTAAATTAATTTGATTTTCATTAACATTTGCTGTTGGTTGGTTGGTTGGTTGGTTATTTCGATTTTACAGCATGTCAACCCTTGGGTTATCTTATGCCGAAGACGGTTTTATCTATTCTTGATGGGTATTCAAATTTTTTAACTCAATATTTTAAAAAACACTTTTTAAAACCCATTTAAAAAATCAAACACAATAGGTACTGCCACTCAGAGTAGACCTGGAAGTAATACCGATGAAGAGGTTCTTCACGCTCTCCCTAGCTCCAAAACCGGAACTTCACCACTAAATACAATTTAACGTTATACCCAGGTCACCAATATTTGGTCTCATCCCCGAGTGGTGCTCTGAACTAAAGAGAAACCTTTAAAAATTTATCAGAATTTAGAATGACAGAATTTGGCACGCAGGTTTATCGTGGGATGGAAACAAATTTCATAATTAGAAAACTCACCAACAAAATTAAAAATGAGTCTTTACTTTCTATTTCAAAGATGACGCAACCAGTCACATGATTATATATAATATTATATATATATTATATATATATATATATATATATAATATATATATATCTGTGTGTGTGTGTGTGTGTGTGTGTGTGTGTTGAAGAGAGATAGAGAGAGAGACAGAGAGAGAGAGAGAGACAGTAGATTTAATGGGATTTCAAACCGTCTTGGGTTATTTTATACCTAAAGGTTAGGGAATCTAGTTCATTGTACGTTAATATGAACATATCTGTGTATTTGTTTCTTAAAAGTTTTTTGTTATTGTTTTTGCACATGAATACGAATAATTTTTTAGCATATCTATTTGACCAATAGATGGAACCCTTACTGGTCAGTGTGGAGTTGGGAGTAATGGCAATAAAGGGGTACTCTTTCCAGATTTCAGAACTCAATATTAAAAGTGCCTCAACATTGGATGCATTTTAACGTCATATCCAGAACACTTCAGTTGGCATATTCTAAGCCCCATCGACAGGGCGTGGAGAGAAAGAGTACGTGAAATAAAATAGCTTGTCAAATTATGTTTGTTGCTTTTTGCTTTCATAGTATCATGAACACACACACACACACACGCACACACACATACACAAACACACATACATACATAGATGACTAGATAAGTCAGATATTTGTTGCTTCTTTTTTCATAGTATCATAATCATGTTAATAGATAGATAGATACAAGCAGATTGAGATAGATAGATACGAACAGACTGAGATAGATAGATAGATACAAACAGACTGGGATAGATAGATACGAACATACTGGGATAGATAGATAGATAGATAGATAGATACAAACAGACTGGGATAGATAGATAGATAGATAGATACGAAGCGATTGAAATAGATAGATAGATAGATACGAACAGACTGGGATAGATATATAGATAGATAGTAGATAGATAGATAGATAGATATGAAGCGATTGAAATAGATAGATAGATAGATAGATAGATATGTACGGATAGATAGATAGATAGATAGATAGATAGATAGATACTGGATCCGTCAGATGTTCATCTACTATGAAGGCACTGCTGAAGGATCTGCACTGGAAGGCCATTGCAAATAGATATGATAAACGAAGCAAGAGCCGCACTAATTTCAAGGAAAACCAATAAAACTATAAATAAAATAGAATAAAATGAAACAAAAAATGAGTAAAGAGAATTAAAAATGCAAAGTCGTTGCCCGGAGAAGTATAATTTCTCTGCTTTTTTGTTTTAGTTTAAGGCATCAGAGTTAATAATTTAAGTTCAACGATGCAGAAATAAAAATAAAAAAAGACGTAAAACGATTGAGTATCAGGTTAATTACTAACCTTGTCAAACCCTAGGAGGAAGAATGACATTTTGAAGGTAACCCTGCCGATAGCAGATTTTAAAATTTACATTAAAATCATTACTTTCAGTTTGTTATTTTCTTTAGGTAAATCGATACGAGCATCTATGAATTTACGCATATTTGTGTACGCGCCTCAAGTGGTAGAAATTGAGCATAATTTCAACAAGTTCTTCTTCTGCTGTAAGATTGGCTATTTCCTGTTTATTCTGCCAGCGCCGTCCATCTTTTTTTATATGCTTGTTCATTCTCGTCAACTTCTCCCTCTTCGTGTGAAGGTGTTTTGTATATCACGGAGTTAATTTTTTAACATATCACTGTATATCATTTTTGGTAATGAGTTTGTTCGTTCCTTTTTGACGAAGATTGCTGATATTTCAGGAAACTGTTCTTCATCTTCAGACTGGAGAACTATATCATTCATTGATATAGAATTAGATAAACTTGAACCCTGGGTTTGATCTGGCCTCGAAAGATTGCCTGCTATACTAGAATCTCCTTCCTTCTTTTTCTTGTGTCTGTAACGCATTTGTTTCCTCGTTACATTCTCTTCTCCAGGTTTAGGCTAAAGATTCTTACCCTCAGAGGGTGTCTGTTCTTGCATTGGTGCCTTATTTGAAGAAACACCAGGTGTTCTGACAAACTAATGAATTGTTTTGACTGGTCTCTGAACAATGACTGCATAGCTGAATCCAACAGGCTTCGAAAGATTTGATGAATTTAAATTGTTCTTATCTCGCGATACTTGATGTATACGCCGGAAACTGAAGATGTTCGTTAAATACGTTTTTATTTTGGCTAGTTAATCTTCAACCTAATCCGATGAAGACATTCGTGACGTAAAGTGTTTTTATCGTAGAAAGTGGACTCGGCCACCTGGGTTGAAATCTTGGCTATGTTTCACTGAAGGGAAAGGTAGGTATTTACTCAGCCCGTTCGAAACTGGTAGGATGTGACACAATTGCAAGTATGGGGCATCTAGCGAGGAATCGAACTCGCTATTCAGTATAAATGTAACAGATAGACTAGCTTGCCAACCATCACACCACAATGGGACACCCTACCATTACGAAGGGTATGGATCTATTTTCCCTCCAGCTAAGGGTAAAGTAATAGGGCAGACTGGACTCTTTAACCTTAGATTGGCCACTGATTTAGGAGAAGAAAAACTGTGAATTCGAACATGTTGTAGACCTGGATAGGGATGGGCCTAGGCTATCATGGCTCTAGACGCACTATTATGAGTAGTTCCTTTACAATCGAACCAGTTTGCAAGACCAGTGAAGAGAGAGTCCGATAAGAATTAATTATATCTAAAAATCAAATATAATATACTATAGTATCTTGACTTACGAATGCCCCAAATTACGAAGTTTCCTAGTTACGAGCTGTTACTCAGTCGATTTTTGCTTTGAGTTGCGAGCTAAAATTTGAGGAGCGAGTCGGCTTCTGATACTCTTATGTTCCCTAAAAACATTTAAGTTTCCAAATTTATTTCGCCAATAAAAAGTATTTTTCATAAAAAGTAAACATTAAAACATTACAGTTCATTGCATTCTATTTTATTATGTTTTAAAATAAAATGATGCAATACAGAGTTATTTTTATTATTTAAAAAATATAACAAAATTTAGGGTGTTTTTTGTAGGACTGGGACAGATTAATGGCATTTCAGTTTATTTCAACGGGAAAAATTGATTTGATATACGAGGACATTGAGTAACGAGCAGAACGAATTAAACTCGTAAGTTAAGGTATCACTATTTAACTTAATAGAAATAAATACGCTTGTTTTTCTTTTTAACGTGTATCAAAGCTTTTTAAGTTCAGTTCATCATATTTCTTCTTCTTTTCTCTCTGTCTGGTTTCTTCATTTTCTTCTTTCATCTTCGTCTTTTTTTCTTTCTAAACTGTATTTATATCTATAATTCTATCTCACGTCTTTTCTTTTTCCATTTTACCTAACCCATTTTCAATCCTTTTCGTTTTATATTAATTCTGTCAACTTTTTCTTCCATACTTTACGGTTGCTCTTATTCTTGACGCCATCTTTTTTCTACCCTATGTCTCGTGTTTATTCGCGGTTCTTTTCCTCCATTGTGACTCTTTTATTTCATACATTATTGCAACGTTTCCGTCTTTGCCTCTGCCTAACTCTACCTCCACATCCATTCTCACTTTTATCCTTCACTATTCTCTCGTATTCCAATTTCTTATTTCTCTCCCTCCTCCTTCCTATCCTCTGACTCTCCCCCCCCTCCATAATCTTCGGTATAAACGGTTGAATTAACTGCAGTTATAATTGCCCTTCTCCTTCCAAAGATTTTTCATATCTTGACCTGCAAGTCATATTTTCACATCTCGCCAACTCTTTCTTTTGAATTTCATACTTGCAGCATTTTCACTACAAAACTAAAAATTTAATCAGAAAACGTTCATTTCCTAGTCTATAATTTTAGCTTAAAAATTATATATAAAAAAACGTGACATTGATTATTTTAAAAACTTAAACATTGTATCAAATTTCATGTGCGTCTCAAAGGTTTTTCTTTAAAATCTGCAAACGTGTATATATGTACGCGTTTACATATATGAAAAATACACCAAAAAATTTTAGTAAGATTTCTAATAAATTCAAGAAGGTGCACTTATCAAAACGGTTATCGTCGTAAAAAAATGAAATCGGCGCCCCGAATTCAAATTCTGAACGGAATTTATTGCGTTTCACTTCATACTGATACTCTTGGGAAAGGTATGAATTCATATCTTCTCACCTTCATTATAAACCAGACTGGCTTTTATAGCCTTGGTAAGGCAACCAGTCTAGGAGAAGGAAAACTCTGAAATCAAACTAGATGATTAATATGGCAATCATTCATAGCATTTTTCTTTTAAATGGAAAAATAGGATACCTTTAAACAAACATGTTTGCACACAAGAATGAAGTTTGAATGTTTTTTGTATTCAATTTGGGGGTGGGGGCAGTCTTTGGAAGCTCATATCCAACATATCTGAGGGGACAAAGGATTAAAACTTGATTTTAAGTGTTTTATTATATGCTATTTTCAGCCACCAGAGTTTTTCAACCAGTGTGCCATGGCACACTAGTATACTGTCAAGCTTCTGTGGGTGTGCCGTGAGTCTTAAGGATGGTTGATCATCCTTTTATATTTTTATTCTATTACTTAAATATTTTTTTGTTTTAATTATGCTACACTTGTAGCACATTTTCACTATTCATTTTCTTTTAAAATTTAAATGATAAAATAATTAGATGTTTATATACTGATGGTTGTACCTCGATTAATTTATTTCCCAGCTCACTGTGCCGTGAGATGAAAAAGGTTGAAAAACACGGAGCAAGAGTAGAGGAGAGAGAGAGAGAGAGAGAGAGAGAGAGAGAGAGAGAGAGAGAGAGAGAGAGAGAGAGAGAGAGAATAATCTTTTCAACAAAATCTTCACTACATTTAATGCATAATCAAATGTAATGAAAGGTTTTACTATTAAGAATAGTGTTTCCAAGTGTTAAACAACAAAATATTGAAGAATAAAGAAAATGTCACCAATGAAAAGTGTCTATTTCAAAGTTTCCATGGAGAGAAAAAAATAAACCGCCATGATCTGTCTCAGCGCTCGTTACTGTGAACATGATCAGTCAATGGCTTATTACAAAATCACTCAGATCTTTTATGCATTGTAAAAAGATTAAAAGAAATTAGGGTTATTTCCTATAACTCCAACATAAACAAAGGGGAACAACTCTTGACTGATAAATTGTTTATTTAAATAAATAAAAAATTTATCAGTCAAGAGTTGTTCCCCTTTGTTGATCTACAAAAAAAAGATTAAAAGAAATGAGGGTTATTTCCTATAACTCCAACATAAACAAAGAGGAACCACTCTTGACTGATAAATTGTTTATTTATTTATTGATCTACAAGAAAAAAAACAGGGTTAGGGTTGGGTTAGGTTAGGGTTAAGGTTTAGGGTTAAGGTTAGGGTTTAGAGTTAGGGTTAGGTTTAACGTTAGGGTTTAGGGTTAGTTTAATAGGAAAATAAATAAATAATTTATCAGTCAAGAGTGGTTCCCCTTTGTTTATGTTGGAGTTATAGGATATAACCGAAATGAGTGATACCAAATCAATAAGCAATACTATTATGATTCAATGCAAACAGATTAATTCGGAATTGTATTGATTGATTGATTGATTTAACATGTCAACCCGTATACGATTAATTTATGCTTAGAGGTTAGGGAATCGCGTTCATTATACATTCGATTACGATCAAGTCACGTTGAAAGCATCGGTTCCTGATAGATCACCGAAGTTAAGCAGCGATGAATCTGTTCAGTACTTAGATGGGTGACCCCCTAAGAAACAGCAGGTACTGCAAACAACCTGGTTCCTTTGTTTGTCATAATGACTTGAAAAGGGTTGATATGCCGTAAAAACAACCGACCAACCATTTAAGCAACATCAGGTACTGTAGCCAACCGAATATCAAAATGACTTGATTCGGCATTAAATCACCCCAAAAGGTTTGATATGCCGTAAAACAAAACCAACCAACCAAACATTTTACATTCATATTTAGATTACTTGCGTTGTTGTTTCTTAAGGATATTTACCACTTATCCCACTTATGAGGGTTGACACAAGGACACTTTTATGTGGGCCCACCCACGAGCCGATACTCTTAGGTGGTAGGTGCAAAAATGCGTTGATCCCGTCGGCATTTGTGGCCATTCTTTAGGCTTCAACCAAGAACGCTTGTTTAGTGGAGATCCTTTGTGTTAAGCAGAGCGCGATCCTTAGAGTAGAATCCTTTGGTTGTTCCTTGGTGCTCCTCAGTCTTGCAGGTCCTTCGTCAATGATTGCAAATGGACGTCTCTCAGTATCAGCGATTAAGTAGTTAACCAACCATGTATTCGGGCTGTTGATTGGCTAAGGTTTAAACCACGTGACCTCATTTAGTCTATAAATTTAAGTGGTGTATTGCAGCACACCTTCTATACAAAATATTCCAACAGAGGCACCTCAGGCACTGGGCAATAAACCCAACCCTGCTCCTTTAAATCAAGGGGGCAGGTATTGCCTGGTGGGTAGCCCCCTGGGATCAACACTGTTAACATTACTTTACCAGTCCAGAGGCTGAAGCACTCTGGGCCACCCCGAGGGACAGGTAAGTATAGTTTGTTTCTTAAGGTGTTTATTTATTTATCTATCTATTTTGTTGCATGGTTCTATCGAATACAAATGGTTTATAAACACGTGTATTTGACTCATAGACCGTAACAGATATTACATATCCGACTCAGAGTGGACATTGGAGTAGCGGGAATGATGGGATGCTCTACACTCCACTGAACTGCAGCAACCACCGTCAGATGCAGTTCAATATGACGCACTGGACAAATGCCAAAATAAAAATTTGAAAAAAATTATTTTGAATTTCTTAAAAAAGTTCCATTTGGTATTCCCATGTATTTAGCAATTTTATACATATATTTCATAGAGATGTACCGTTCCAAAATAGACAAATTTACGTTCATAATTTACACACACACACACATATATATATATATATATAATATATATATATATATATATATAAAAGAGATAAGCAGAGAGAGTGAGAGAGGGGGAGAGAGCGAGAGAAGGAGAGGGAGAGAAATATGAGATGAGTAAATCAACAAATGTATACGAATTTAACTTTTTCAAAGTGAAAAAGAGAGAAAGAAGAGGAGAGAGAGAGAGAGAGAGAGAGAGAAAGATATATATATATATATATATATAATATATATATATATATATATATATATATATATATAGAGAGAGAGAGAGAGAGAGAGAGAGAGAGAGATGAGTAAATCGACAATTATATAGATTTGATCTTTTCAAAGATATATTCATTATATATTCATTATTTACTATAAAAATGTAAAGAAATATAACCGTCAAAATCATTTTACAATAGAATACGCTAATGGGTAAACTGATGACAATTGTAAAAGATTTCCAAGTCTCAATCAATATTCGCAAATTTGTTTATTTATCAATTAAACTTACAGTAGGAAAAGAGGAGCCGAGACATAGAAGGGAATAAGTAATTCTGTCACGGCTGCGCATTGCCCATACAAGATTTAAGCCTTTTTATACTCAAACAAGCAGACCAACCACGATGTGAAACATGCCAAACAACTTGCACTGTCAAACATTTCCTCATAGAATGTGGAGTGTTCGCTCCAATCAGAAAACGATTTTCCAACGCAAATAACATGACAGATCTTATTGAAGATGTTAACATAGATGTCATTTCATCCTTCTTGAAAGAAAGAAAAATGTATCGAAAATTACGAACCAGATGTAAAATACATTCACGAAACTATCTACAGAAAAAACCTCTGACGAAAAATTGAGGAGCAACTTGTTTCGCAATCTAATATTTCTTTTAAAAACAAGATATTTACCTACAAACAAATACACAAAAATCAAATATACAAAAGAAAATAAATGCCAGCATATAACCCGCACGGGTTGATATGCCATTGTACAAAATGTAGCATAATTATTAGGGTCTACCAGAGTTTGATAGTGGGAATAAAGTTGTGTTCTGACTGCTAGAGAAAGAGAGGAAAAGGAGTTGGGGGGCAGGCAAGGGTTGAAGTTTGGAGGAGTAGACACACAACGGGGTGCCAGTAACTTGACCGAGGAATGACCACGGAAGGGGAATTGAAAGTAAAAACCGGAAGTTCCTGGTATTGACCGGAAGCAGAAATGGCGTGGTGACGAGTAACGAGGGAGAAGAAAATCGTTCTCTTTTTCTTTTCGGCCGTAGCAGGGTTCAGACGGGGCTGCTGGTCCCTCGTGTGGGACAAGCGATATAGAAGTTGATACCATGTTAGAAGTTAGAATAATTTAACCGTATCCTCTCTCTCTCTTTCTCTCTGTCTTTCCTTCCCTCCGAAACAGAGCCCACGACACGAGCCTGAAAATAAATACTAAGCCCCTTGTGACTATCCAACTTGCGTGTATGTTGTTCCTTAAACCTAACGGCTACTAATGACGACTGCTGCTGGGGATTGGGTTGGCACATGCTATTATATCGTTCCGGAGTTTACCACAAAGACACTTTGGTACTTTATTATATTATACAAAATAACCTAACCTAACCATATCTAC
Source organism: Doryteuthis pealeii (assembly GCA_023376005.1). Classification (NCBI taxonomy): domain Eukaryota; kingdom Metazoa; phylum Mollusca; class Cephalopoda; order Myopsida; family Loliginidae; genus Doryteuthis; species Doryteuthis pealeii. The sequence goes on from CM042169.1 coordinate 44,882,549, forward strand.
TATAAACCTTTCTACACGAGCAGGATGCGACACAAGGTCAATTTTTATAAGTTGTGCTATTACGTTCACTTTTAAACCAATACTCATAGGAAGCATCAAACTCGGAACTAAAGGTTCCGAGTTCGATACTGACCCTCACCAATTCAGCTCATGAGTAACACAACTTGGATCTGGGTGGTAAAGTAGCGGATGATGGTAGGTGTGGTGCACTACATCAGACGCAAAAAAACTCTCCCTCCTGGTCTGGCGTTAGTGAAAAGGGGATAGACTTGCTGTCCGGCTGATACTGACAATAGGCCATCCTGCAGACTTTACTTACTCTTGGGAAAGGTTTGAACCCCTCACCCGATCTATAGGTTAAATAGTACCCTTACTGTTCTTTTACTGGAATGGCTTTGGCATTAAATAAACCACGAAGGTTGATATGCCATTAAACAAAGAAACAAAAAAAAACAAAAAAAAAAACAAACAAATTCAATACCCCCCACGAATACAGGCTTATTACACATTGGTTTTAAAAAATAATTTAATTTTGTAATCTGATGTGTTTATCGATAGAATTGGTGTTGCCATCAATAAATGAAGTTGTGCAACATTTTATTTCAAGGTAACAAAATTCTGATGTTGAAAAAAGGTGCAGATAATCAGAGGTTTCTTTATTGGCCGTAGGGTCAGTGATTAGGACACATCATTTCTATTTTATTAAGTATCAGGGATAATCATCTAATATTATCTTTAAAGTGTCGATTACCTTCAGGCTTGGTAACATTCTACGTACAAATGTTTCTACATGAAGAAACGTTCTTGCATATTAATATCTTCAATTCTAATGCAAGTTAATGAAACTATAAATGAGCAAAAAAGTATTTTCACACACACACACACACACACACACACACATATATATATATATATATATATATATATATATATATATACATTAATCACAAAGTTAATACCACGTTTTAATTGTAGTAACATAATTAGTTAATCTAAAAGGGCTCAATATATTTCGTAAAATATAGAGTATTTATAGTTGTAGAAAAAGGTTTTATCTCTACCAAGGTGTTCAAGGTACATGTTCCCCAGTTCTCCTGAAAAAGGTGTACCTTGAACACCGAAACTATGGTAGAGGGAAAAATCTTTTCTACAACATATATATATATATATATATATATATATATATATATATGAACTTTGGTGGACTAATCCACGAATTCCACCCAAATATTAAAAAGTTGGCCAGAAAACTTTAAAAAATCACAAATAAAATTGTTAAACAGGAGATGTGTCTTTTGTTTAATTCAACATAAATGAAAAAATGCTGCTCAAATACACACACACACACACACACACACACACACACACACATATATATATATATATATATATATATATATATATATATATATATATATAAGTTAGGGTTGTGAAGGTATAAAGTCAATAGCGTGTGTAGCTGTCAATTTCTCGCCTATGCATGATACAATGGTTATCGTCGAAATGAACTCGGTGACCCGAGTTCAAATCCTGCACGGCACTGTTTGCATGTCCTATAGCGCTAATACCCCTGAGAAAGCTATGTATCTAACTATTCCCCGTTCAGCTATGTATAACTAGTATGACAGACTGGGCTCTTTAACCTTAGATAGGCAACAAGTCTGGGAAAAGTTAAAGTCTGAATTCAAACCTGTTAAAGTTCACTTAAGAAATTGACCGTGTGTCACGTCTTACTTGGGGGGGGGGGGTAAATATGTATGCGATTTTAAAATTCGTTTGAAAATCGTATACTTATGGTTTATCTCCAGTTCTGATGATCTAAGGAGTGTAGGGTACCCCATCATTGTTATTACTCCCAGATCCACTCTAATCCGAAGTTAAGGTAACATTTATGAGTTATTTAGATCTGTTTCAAAAATATTCTATGAGCCAGATTGTAAAAAAACCTCTTAAGACACAACTACACAAAACATGTAAACATGAACATACAATAAACATGATTCCCTAACCCCTAGGCATATAATACCCCGAGAGGATTTGACATGCCGTTACAATCAATCATTCAATCAAAATGAATTACACTTACCTTTTCCATGCAATTTACGCGACATCTAGCGATCAAGAGAACCTCTTCCGGGATTTCAGCCGCATGGTGGAAATTAATACTGCTCCAGAGGAGCACGATGAGAACTCCAGTCCAGTTATATAGAAACATTGTTAGTTGATTTTGAGAAAGTAAACCATTGATCGATTGATGACTTTTGAGTCCGAGAATCAAGAGGAAGGCATCAAGTGTTGAAAGAGTCCAATCGATTTTTTTGTTTACATTTTCAATTGCTCTGACCTTTTAAAAATCAAAAGAATTCATCTTTTTTGTTTTGTCTTTTTCTATTTGGCATCATCCGATTAATCTATGTTTTCTAATTCAGACAAACTAATAACTAAAATCTGTGGAATACTACATCATATTCAGATCAGTTTGTTTATTTTCAATAATTTACTTTTTTTCGTTTTAGTACACAAGATTGTTTGTTTAATATCATTAGTATGAATTAATGTACATATTCATGTTAGACCTTTTTTATCTTGGATCATCAATAGTGTTTGTATATCATATTAATTACAAAGGTGCAAATAACAATAGCAAATGTATTAGTGCAACTGACTCTAATTGTGTGTTTAATTGTTCATATACCCTCAGCATAAGTAACGCATGTCTATCAATTTGTTACATTTCATTTAGTCATATAACTAATTTGAAATATCATTCTTTACAATTAAACATACAATTAAACTTTAAATCAGCAAAAATTCACAGATATATACAAAATTAAACTGTTAAATTTTAGTGACCTCAGTTTAGGTCACCTAAAATCGTTACATCTTTAAATATTTGAAAATCTTGAGTATCTCTGCTGTCTATTACATTGAAGATCTTTATCTGATCGCCTTGCTTTTGAGTAATGGATAGTAAATTTGTCACACATATCATTACTGAGTAGTGAGTTCGATCCTCACTCGGAGATCCAAACTAGTGCCTAAACCAAACTTGCAGACTTTTAAATTATGAGTCAAGAATTCTGAAAGAATTGCTAATATCTTATTTGCATTGTATTTAAATGCAGAACTGTGAACACATACATTATTAACAAAAGGTGGTTGTTTTGTTTTACGGCATATCATTCCTTATCGGATCATTTAATGCCAGATCAAGTTATTTTGATAAACAATGGAGTCAGGTAACATACAGTACCTGCTGTTGTTTAAGTGGTCACCCAATTAAATATTGAACAGACCCACCGCTGCTTAACTGCAGTGACCTATCGAGAACCAACACTTTCAGTCAAACTTGATCGTAATGTGTTAACAAAATACCTAAATTAAAATGTGAATTTCAAAATCTTAAAAAAATATTAGCTATGCGTGTTCAGCGCAATAACGAAAGTTGCGTTTTTTTGTTGTTTTTTTTTTAATGTAGTTTATGTTATTTAGTTCTTGATGAGGAACTTTCAACAAAAATATTTTATATTTTGCGAAACCTTCTCTAAAGTGAAAGTGAAAGTAGATGTTTAAGTTGGATGTATTTTGAAAATTTAAATTGATAATTTCATGATTATTGTTGTTGCAATTTAATAACTTTCTACTTTTCATGCACAGGTTAGTTATTCAGATTCATGTACATTAAATTGTGTTACAATTTTAACAGGTAAATAAAAAGATAAGCAATTAGAGTTTCCTACGTAAAAATACCATAAAGAGATTATTCAAATCTATGAAAGGTTGCTAGGTGAAGGATCAATTGATTTATCATAATAATATTTCTCAGGTTATCATAAATAATAATTCGTTATTTCTAAGTTGTAATGTCAAAAGAAAAATTATTTTTACAGAATATTCTAATTTAATGAACTTATTAGAAATTGCAAAAGAAAAAAACCCTACTAAATTGAAAATATAAGCGAAACCAAAAAGTGAAGCATCAATGTAAATGAGATGAAAATTAACTTACTTGATTTATTTTGTCATCATAATCGAACACATTCTTAGGTGAATCCGCAGAGAAATTATCCAATTATTATGTTTTGTATTTTCAAAATAATAAGGAATGTTAAAAATTCATATCAATCAAAGACAATGATTTCTTGAAAAAAATATGGCATTATATAACCCTATAGATTTGAGCCTAAAAAAATGAATTGTTTTAAAAATTAAAGTAATTTACTAAAAATATCATGTAGCTCAAAAAATTTATTCTGAAAATTTTCATAAAATTTTAAAAAAATTGCGGTATCAAGTTTTTTATACATATTTTTATGACGACTTTATTCGAGTGCGTAAATTTGAACAAAATTTGGAACAAATTGCCGTTGTTTTTATGAATTTAGGAAACAAATTCACTAAAAACTCTTCTTTCGTAGCTGAGCAAAAGAAATAGATTATTTTAAAAATTTAACTACTTTACATATTTAACTACTTTAATTATCTTTTAGCTCTAAACATTTATTCTTAAAATTTTCATAAAACTTTTAAAGATTTGCAAAGTTTTTATATTTTTATGACCACGTATACCTATGTGAATTTTGGAAAACTTTGGAACAAATTGTTGTTTTTATGAATTAAAAAATAAACAAACTGAAAATTCTATTTTTGTTGGTTGATTTTAAATTACATTTGATTAAATGTCAATCAGTGCTTATCAAGATACGATATAAAAATGTTAAGTTTCAAAAAATTGTTGAAAGTCGAATTGTTAATTCTTTCAGTAAGATTCACCACAAAAAAGAAAATTGTGGAAATAAACAATATTTTTGTTTACATATATCATCATCATCATCATCATCATCATCATCATCAGGTCGCACTGGCAGAACAGATACCTCACCAACCACCTCTTCGCGCAGCATCCAAAACCCGCGCAGAGCTGATCGGTGTAGTTTTTTGTTGGTCGGCCTATACTGGTGTGTTATCCATGCGTAGGTATCCACAGGAGAAGGTCACTTGTGAGATCGTCCTTGCATCTTCAGCAGTGTAATTGACACTTTTATATTCAATATTTGTCAATTACTTTACCCTTCTTTCTTAAAAAATGTAAGTTGAAATATTTTTTCTTTTCATTCAAAATTCAAATTAGATTTAACTTTCCTTTCGAATAGTTTTTTTTCCGTTTTTTATTGACAAGTTGTTTTCGTTTGTTTATCTGTCTGTCTGTTTGTTTGTTTGTTTGTGTGTGTGTGTGTGTGTGTGTGTGTGTGTTGTTATTGTTGTTGTTGTTATTGTTATTGTAGTTGTTTCTTTTTTGAATACTTTTTTAAAAAGTTCGATTCTTTTTAAAAAAATCGAATCGCCGATCTTGGTGAACTTTTTTCTCGGATTGTTATTTTTTTTTCGTATTGTACGTTTAAAGTTTACAACTTTTCATCGGAGTAAGAATATTAGTTTTCCAGTGTTCAGCTGATAACGGAAACGTAGCGTACCCGGGTCTTGCGTTGTTGTTGTTGTTGTTGTTGTTGAGGTGGTGGGTTTGGGATCAACATGAGGCTCTCGTAAGTTCGTCACAAATCACTGGATGACTACGAAAGGCAGTGAACCAAAAAACAAAACAAACAAACACAACGACGACGGCGACGATAGATAAGAGACAAGAGCGGTGTTGGGCTTCATTGCACTTACGATAAACTCTTCTTCTTCTTGCCTTCTCTTAGCTCCGCCCCTTCAATCTTTACATTACTTTATAAGCCACGCCCATTTCTCTTTTTGGCGACGGTAGCATTCACTCTTAATTGTCGATTCTATTCTTTCCCTTTTTACGCCTTACTTCCTTTCTCTCCCTCCCATCCACACCACACCCCTCTCTTTCAATTCTTTTCTCTTTGATTTCCTTTTACGATCTTTCTTTCTAATTAGACTCATTTTTTTTATTATTCCCTTAAAATAACCGTTTCCCCTAAATTTTCTAATCTAAATCTTCAACTATTACCCCTGTACCCTTTTCACTTTTTCTTTTTGGACTTTTACATGTTTTATTTCTTCGTTACTTCGCAACATTCTTTCCAATATTCCCGCACTTTACATATCTCTCCATATCAATTTGTTGTTTTGTTTTGTTTTGTTTTTATTTACTTTATTTGGCTTTTTCTTCATCTTCTCTTTGGTTTGGCTTCTTTGTCAACCTTCTTGGGTTATTTAATGCCAAAGCCATCCTTGTAGAAGAACAGTAGTGGTACTATTTAATTCATAGATGATGGGATGAGGGGGTTTCATACTTTTCCCAATGATATTAGCCCGAAGGTGACACTTTCCCATAGACAGATAGCAGCGAACATATTCAGGTTGATAGATAAATAGTTTGGTTTGTTTATTTGTTTAATGACATATCAATCTTCGTGGGTTATTTAATGCCAAAGCCATTGTAGAAGAACAGTAGTGGTACTATTTAATTCATAGATGGTGGGATGGGGGGTTCATACTTTTCCCAAGGGTATTAGCCCGAAAGTGAACGACTAGAGTTCGAACTCACTTCCTAATATATTGAAGTCTAGCACATTAGTCATTATATCATGGGGACTCGCCCGCTTAAATGAAAATGAGATCTTGTATGATTGAGTTGGTTTCTTAGTTTAATGGCATATCAACCTTCATGGGTTAATAAACGCCAAATCATCATTGTAGAAGAACAGTAGTTGTTCTATTTAACCAATTGCTTGAGGAAGGAGAGGGTTCATACCTTTCCCAAGGGTTGTATTTTCCTGACCTCCCGCCTGGCCGGGATCAATACAAGGTTTTGTTACATAATTATTAGTCACATATTTATGGCAATAGTGTAGAAATCATAATGGCGATTAATGCAGCTGATGGCCTTGAGAGTGAGTGACGGCGCTTGACCTCACTCTCATCCTGCCTTCCGGGGATGGATCGTGAGAACCGGAAGGCATAGAAGACCCTGTTCCGGTTTAAGGATAGAAGTAACTCAGTCAGTTAGAAGTTAGAAACCGAGCTAGTAACATGTAAGTCTCACTGCGCAGAATGTCTGGGTTGGGGATTGGAAATAAAGTAACATCAACGTTTGTGTTTATTACCTAAAAACTAACAATGACACAGGGCTTCTGATAACGAGAAATCCCCATAGAAGACCAGACCTTAGAAGATATACCAAGTCAACACCAGACGCGAGACCAGACCAAGATGTTAGAAGATAGAACCAAAGCCGACCAGAAGAGAAGACGACTAGAAGTAGTAAGAAAAGGGTATACAATATATATGCTGATTTGGTACTGTGAAAACGCCAGTACGTAACAGTTATTTTAACGTGGGGAACCACGCACAAACCGAAGCTCATGTGATAGCTAGTGCAAAAATTATGTGGTTCCTGTCGACATTCCCCTTTTGGACACGCCTTAGACACCGTGCAATAAACCCATCCCTGTCTCTTTAAATCAAGGGGATAAGTGTTGCCTGGCGGGACGGCCCTCTGGGACTACGCGATTAATTTTACTGAGCGGTTCAAAAACCAAAGCTTCTAATACGGGTAAGTTCGATGTCGCAGTCTGGTACGTTAGCCACTACACCACTATTCTCTTTAAAGTTTTTTTTTTCATAGATCATCTATGAAAAAGTTTGATAAAGTAAACATAATTTGCCTACGCAGTCGATTTGACGAAAAACTACATTAACTTTTTTTTCGTAGATTCAGATAATCATTGTGTTATGATCTGAACACAACACAAAATCCCGTTAATTTTATTTGAATCTAGCTTAATTGCCGCCCATAAGATGGCTTTTAAGCTCGTGAACTAATAATTTTTTGCCATATTCTAGTGATATAGTACTATAGATAAAATGTTTAAATTAAACAAATTTTACAATAAAAGAGGGATACTTTTTGTTGATTTACGTTTAATTAATGGAAAAATCCGTGATAGAAGAGGTTCCAATACACAAGTGATGGGCTTTAAAAATTTTGACATACGGGGTTCAATCCTATTAGAATGTTTTGATATTATTGAAATTTGCTGGAGCTTTATGAATACATCATATCTTGTCATTTAACTTGATAAGGGGAAAAATTCTGCTAGGGTTTGTTCCACATAGGGACCCCTTTGATTAACAGGAATATACTTATCCAAGTAACCTGGGTAATGTATTTTCAGAATATATATGGTTATGGGATCTATCTACAACACCCCTAATCATACAAACGGTGAATGTTAATATTGTGGTGGTTAACCATCATTATGGTGTCTTAATATTACTGACATTTGCTGATATTTTGTGAATAGGTATAATTAATGGTCATTTATTTATGGTTTAAATTTCATTTAAATCAAGGGGGGAAATTCAATAGAAGGTATTTGCCCTCTTACCCGGAGAAACCTTTGATCAAATGAAATATACTAATCCAAGTACTCTGATTAATTTAGTTTCAGAATATGTATGGTTATGGGAGTCTATCTACGAGGAGTTCGTGAACAAATAAACAAGAACTACAACTATATATATATATATATATATATATATATATATATATATATGTGTGTGTGTGTGTGTGTGTGTGTGTGTGTGTGTGTGTGTGTGTGTGTGTGTGTATATATATATATATATATATATATATATATATATATATATATATATACCCACACAAGGAAAAAAGAAAGGAGTGAAAATCTCGTACAGATTAATCTAATTTTGTAAATTCTTCCAGAGAGGTTGAATATGATTAAAACCATTGCGTATGTCATTAAACTGCATTTGATAGTGGAAAAAGTTATCAAAATTCTTCTTCTTCTTCTTCTTCTTCTTCTACTACTACTACTACTACTACTACTACACACACACACACATATATATATATGTGTGTGTGTGTATATATATATATATATATATATATATATATATATATATATAACCCCACAAGTAGGATATGACACAAAGTCAATATCTTAAGCGGCGTCCAATAGGTTTGAATTCAGAGTTTTAATTATCCTAGACTGGTTGCCTAACCAATGTTTACGGTTCCAGTCTCTCTTACTATTTATCCATAGCTTGAGGGAGAATAGTCGGATTCATACCTTTTCCAATGGTATAAACATTATATTAAATGCAAACAGCCTTGTTTAGGATTTGAACTACTTAAAATATTATTTATTCTGAAAATTTTCATAAAATTGTTAAAAAAATTCGACATTAAGTTAAATTGAAGGTTTTTTTTAAATAATTTTCTTTTGACCACTTGATTCCAGTATGTGAAGTTGGACAAAATTTAAAACAAATTGTTTTTAGGAATTCAAGAATAATAATAAAAAAAAAACTAAAAATACTTTTTTTTAGTTGATCTTAAATTGAGATGAGCAAAAAAAAAATAATAAATTGTTTTCGATTTTTATTCTATGCCAGATTGTATAAGAAAAAAAAATGACAAAAAATTCTTGCTGAAAATAAAACTGAAACCTGGTAAGAAATGCCCAAAAAGGTCGTTTAATCAAAAATACGTTTAGCTAAACGACAGATTCTTGTTCTTATAAACTCATTTTCATTTTGTTCCTATTTTATTGGCAATACCAACAATTTCTATAATTGATAAATCAAATCCAAGTTTAGATGACTTGAAAGAAAATTTCTTATTCTTTACTTTCTGCATTCCTTAAATGGTTTCTTTTATTTAGAATCTTCTTCAAAGAAACTAACGTCAGTCACTCATTTTTAAAGGGAAGCGCATTCAGAAAGTCTTGAATATCTTCAACAAATTGAAGTCTTCAAGTAATTTCCCCGCCGAAAAATAAAGAATAGAAACTATCCCAACAGCGACAAGGCAGCAGCTACAAAAAATAAAAATTAAAGAAAAAATTAATGATAATAATAAAATAGTATAAAAAAGGGTACATAACCCAAGCGGAAGTCAATTTTATTTTTAATAGCGTCTTCCGCTCAGTCTATTAATAGCGGACAGTGAATAATCAGTTACTCTTGGAAAACGAATTTAAGGGATTGATATAATGAGATGCAACTATTGTTCTATACAAGCGCAGGTATTAAGCTTTCTTCAAAGGGCGGAAATAAATCTTTTCAGTTTCACAGAAATATTTGCAGTATGAGGATGGGTAGGTGTATGCGTATATAGTGGTGTGGGTGCGTTTGACCAATCAATTAACAGTACTGAGAATGGATTCGGTGAACAGAGTTCAAAGTTCACCTTGCATTCGCTTCACAATAATGTCTTTGAGAAAGGCATGAAACCAATTCTTTCCCAGTCAAGTGTAAATAGCAGAACAATTAGAGCAATCCATCCAAATAGACAGGGGATTGTTTTTTGCTACTGGTACTATGTAATCATGAGAGCTCAGATAAAGGGAGATTACTCAAAACGGAACCCAAATGACCAGATTAGAGGACAAGTATCTGATTATTATGAAAAAATAATTGTTTGTAATATTTGTAACATTTATTTCTTATTTTATTTGAAAAAAAAAGAAGATTATTGTTCGGAAAAGCACAACGAATAACATTACGTTCTTTCTGCGGTAAGACAAATACACACACACACACACGCATATATATATATATATATATATATATATATATATATATATATGTGTTGTGTGTGTGTGTGTGTGTGTGTGTGTGTGTGTGTGTTGTGTGTGTAGAAATTAAAAAAACAAAGCATTCCAAAAGATAAATTTATTTGGAGATCGTGAAGTCGACGTTAAAACGTTCCGGTTTGTTATAAAATCTTGGTTAGGACATTAGAATGAGTATAGCGTTGTCTAAACTGAGTTACAATTCTTTTTTTGTGAAAAGAATTCTAACCCAGTTTAGAAACCACCATACTTATCCTAATGTCTAGATGCAGATTTTATAACAAACCAAAACAGTTTAACGTCAACTTCACCATCTACAAATAAATTTATTTTGGGGAATTTTGGAATTCTTTGCTTTTTCTTATTTCTTCATACCATCAGATTTATTTCCATATTTTACAACCATCCGTATATATATATATATATATATATATATATATATATATATATATATATGTGCGTGTGTGTGTGTGTGTGTAGAGAGACTCTAAATGTGGTCCGCTCTGTTGACTGGGGCTGCAGCATACGCTGTCTGTACCTCTGCAGAGGGGTAAGAGGTCCACTCTCAATGAGGCCCCCCACTAACCGTGTGTGGTGAGCCGTGATGCTTAAGCCTTAGCTCCTATATGATTATCTTATTGTTATTATGAGAACCACTTTTATTATATTATATAGATTTTTATCATATCATATAAAAGGCGTTGGCTGAGGGTCTTATTGTCCTGGGTATGACGTTAAACTGCATCTAGTGGTAAGGTTCCAATTCTGGAGCTCTGGGGAGCGTAGAATGTCACTTCATCACTATTACTCCCTGGTCCCCCACCCCTGAACCGGAGTGGTAGTACTTGTTAGCGTCCCATATATAGATTAAATAAATTTAAAAAATGAGTTTTAAAAGATGTATTTAAAAATGAGTAAAACAAATTGAATACCCAACAAGAATGAATCTAAAAATAAGGATTCGGCATAAAATAACCCAACAAGGGTTGACAGGTCATAAAAACCAACCAACCAACCAGCCGGCCAACCAACCAACCAACTAACAAACAATCAACCCAACTTTAGTAAGTATACTTATTGTAGCCATGGGAAGCTTTTACCATAAAATGAATTTGTACCTCATGGGAAAAAGAATGTTCTTTTTGAGAGGGCTTAATAAATATTCATAGAGAAGCCATGTTTCTGATTGACGTAACTAATCCAAGAGAATTTAATCATCTAAATAACTAAGAGAAAAATAAATGTTTTGTCTTTCTTAAATAATTATTCCCATTTGATTAAACTTTACTAACTTAAATAAAAGGCTGGTTTAACACAGTCGGTAGAGCATCCGCCCATGATCCACATGGTTCCAAGTCCAATTCAGTGTATGAGTAGCACAGCTTGGATCTGTGTGGTAAAGCGGGGAGCTGATAGTATATGTGGTGCTCCACTTCAGACGCAAATCAATCTCCATGGTCACTCCACCGACTTTACTTACTTAAGTAAAAGACCGGTTTAGCTCAGTCGATAGAGCATCAGCCTAAGATCCCTAAGGTTCCGAGTTCGACACCAGCTCCCACCAACTCAGCGCATTGAGTAACACAGCTTGGACCTGTGCGATAAAATGGGGAGCTGATGGTACGTGTGGCGGTTCACCTCAGTTGCCCCCAAAATTTCCTAGCCCTAGCGAAAAGGAGATCGACCCCCTCGCCGCCTGACTGATACCGACAACAGACCACTCTGCCGACATTACTACTACTAAATTTATTGGCAGGCCTTCAAAAATAATTCGGTCAATATAACTCACAAGTCTTAATCAATCTATATATTAATACTCTTGTTCCTTAATCCTCCAACCGTTATCATCTTGCTACACCCTCTAGTTAAAATGAGAGCAAATCGCCCAAGATAAAATGCAAAAAGGTAAATCCTGATTATCTAACGTTGCATATCCGTCGAATTCTTATTTTTTATGGGTGTCGTCACCTCAGCTAAATAATGGACCATTCCATTTTTATCAGAAAGAAAGAAAGAGAAGAAAAAGGACATGCTACACTGAAAAAATACAAGAAAGAAAGAAAGAAAGAAAGAAAAAAAGAAAGAAAGAAAGAAGAAAGAAAGAAAGACAGACAGAGTAGGGGAAAGATTGAGAGGGTGATTGAACGGAAGCGATATTGCTAATCTGTTTCAATCGAACATTACGAAAAGATGAAAAGAAGGAAAAAATGAGAGAGAGAGAGAGAGAGAGAGAGAGAGAGAGAGAGAGAGAGAGAGAGAGAGTTAAATCAATATTATTATACTTTTTACATGTTGAACTATTTTACACTAGCTCTGAAGTAAACATATCAAACGTTATAATAATCAAATCATCATACTGCTGTATATCCACAGGTCCTGCTAGTTAAAATATTTTCCTATCTAATAAATATCTTACGAACTATTTATCATTCCTAGTAACTATAATACATATTGAACTATTTTACAATAGCTCTTAAGTAAACATATCTAACGTTTTAATAATTAGATTATCATACCGCTCTATATCCACAGGTCCTGCTAGTTAAAAATATTTTCCGATCTAATAAATATCTTCCTAACTATTTATCTTTCATAATAACTATAATACATATTGAACTATTTTACAATAGCTCTTAAGTAAACATATCAAACGTTTTAATAATTAAATTATCATACTGCTCTATATCCACAGGTCCTGCTAGTTAAAAATATTTTCAGATCTAATAAATATCTTCCTAACTATTTATCTTTTATAGTAACTATCAATATTCAGTACATTTTTATTGATTGATTCCTTTTAACGGCACGTCAACCCGTCTAAGGTTATTTTATACCTAGAAGTTTGGGAATCGCATTCATTGTATGTTCATATTTACATTTTTTGTGTAGTCGTTTTTTAAGGGAAAAGTAAAGTCGGCAGAGTGGCCTATTATAAGTATCAGCTTGAAAGTCAATCCCCTTTTCACTAGCGCGAGACCAGGGAGATTGTGTATGAGGTGGAGCGCCACAGTTTTATCTATTTATCTTTTGTATTAATTTTTGCTGGTAGGTCTTATTGAATACAAATACATTTTAAAGATATCTATTTGACCTATAGATAGGAAACTAACAGGTACTATCACCTCGGGTCAGAGTGGACCTGAGAATAATGACAATGGAGTACTCCACACTCCTCGTAGCTACATAACAGGAGCCTCACCGCCAGACGCAGTTAAGTGTCATATCCCATTCACTTTAAAATCTTGAATAACACATCATCATTATCATCATTATCATCATCATCAGATCGTGAAGGCAGAACAGATATCCATAATACTTTTCCACCAACCGTCCCTATCGGCCATCACCCCCGAGAGGTCCTCTGTGCAGCATTTAGAATCCGCACAGAGATGATTGATGTTGATTCTTGCTGATCGGTTTACACTGGTGTGACCATGTGTAGGTGTCCACAGGAGTTCGTGCTTGCTTCTCCAGCAGTGTCCAAAATGTCTTACTTGGATGGTTTGTGTGATAGGTGGTAAGTGACCGTACAGCTGCTTTCTTGTGAAGTGCTGTTTCCTAGATTTGTTCAAGACAGCAGGTTGCATCCTTGTTCAACTCCTGTATATCTTTGTCTTTAAGGGCTTCGTTAGGGTCAAGTGGTACAGCCGTACAGTTGCACTGATACGGCTACTTGGAAAATATCTCATAGCTGTTGTATGAGAGAAAGTATAAAACCTATGAAGTCGAATAATATATATTTTTATTAAGTGACCTTTGCCCCTTTTTTTTTTAAAGGTCCGATACTTTCTTATATAAGGGCATCACAAAAGTCGAGTGTTGTACATTTATAGATGCTACGCTACGATTTATTCGTTGGTCAATGTCGGCGCACTTTAAGCTTTCATTGGTGGGTGATGGAGGGTGGGAGTTGTCAGAATACTTCACTGCTTTTAGACGTACTCTCTTCTAGAAAAGCCTCAGGACTTAAGACCAGCTTTGTGTCGAAACAATCTAGCTTGTTGTCAGTCACTTCAGTCGAAGGGAAATGCGGTAAATAAGCCGAACAGAAGATGAAATAAAGAAATGCATTTATTGTATCGAGCAGTAAATACTAAGGTTAGCGGAGAAGAAACGATAGAAACAGCCTTATTTTGGTTTCGATTGAACATTAACCATTGAGATGTATCTTAGGGATCACTTGACGAATTCAACATGGCGGTCCGAAAGTCTATTCACCCCTTCATATCGTTTTGAACTTTAAAAAAAATCAATTCTTAATCATACTTAAAAAAAACTGAAGCTGAATAGTGTGTGCATATTTACGAACACCTCCGCACAAACAGGATGTGACACAAGGTCAATTTTTTAGGTGGAGTTTAACAGGTTTGAATTCAGAAATTTCCTTCTCCTAGACTGGTTGCCTAATCAAAGTTAAAGAGCCTAGTCTACCTTCCTATTTACTCATAGTTGGAGGGAGAGCAGGTGGATGCATACCTTTCCCAAGGGTATTAGCACTGTGTGAAATGTAGACAACCTCGTCTAGGATTTGAACTCCGGTCGATGAGTCCAGTTCATACGACTCTAACCACGTGCCTCCATATCTGAATAGTGTGAATGTGTGTGAGTGTGTGTGTGTGTGTGATTAATTTCCATGGCATATCAACCCATTTAGAGTTATTTTATGTTTAGAGGTTAGGGAATCGCGAGAATATTACATAATCATTATACATCTAAAAATAAATTTAAAAATTAAATTATTTTCTCGAATTTCGGGTTGTATTACGTAGTTATTTTACCTCTAAATAAATTATGTTTGGGGTAACAAGACGTTCGGACCACAGTACATTATCTTAATAAAATGTTATTGCTGAAGAATTTCTAACTTTGTTTTGGTCCATGCTCAGTCGGCGAGGCTTAGAATACGCTGATTCTATCCCATGTAGGGAGGGGAGGGGTAAGAACCCCTTACTTAAAGAGGGTTTCATTGGTATGAAATTGAACTGTATCTCATGGTGAGATTTTAAATCTGGAGATCTGGAGATTTAGGAGTACCCTTTCATTGCCATTACTTCCGAGTCCACTCTGACTTTGTGTGGTAGTATATGTTAGGGTCCCATCTATGGGTCAATTGGATTTGTTTAAAAATGATTCGCATTCGACCGTGCAACCCCCCCCCCAAAAAAAAAAACAAAAAAAAACAACATAAAACTCTTAAGTAACAACTACACAGAAATATAAATATAAGCGTACAATGAACACGAATCCCTAACATCTAGGCATAAAATAACTCTAGAAGGATTAACATGCCGTTAAAACCAATCAATCAGTCATTTGTTTTGATCCAATTTCAATAACATTTCATCGATGTGATATGATACCCAGCAAAAATATCTAATATGTAAATATGTAAATAGACCGAAATTATATTTTTCTATCTTCAATTTTTTAAAACTTGAGCTAAATCGTTTATTTGTTTGTTTTGTTTTATTTAATGCCGACAAAGTTTCGAAATAAATTAATATATTGATGGGTACTCAATTTAATTTTTATAAACACATTTTTCCAATTAAGCTATAGATAAGACCATAACAGGTACTACCACTCCGGGTCAGAGTTAACAAGGGATTAATGGGGATGAAGGAGTATTACACATTCTCCAGAACTCCTGGACTGGAACCTCACTATCAGATAAGTTAACGTCATACCCAGGACATGAGCTAAATAGTGTGTATGTATGAGTTTATGTGTGTGTGTGTGTGTGTGTGTGTGTGTGGATTTAACGGCATGTCAACCCGTCTAGACTTGTTTTATGCCTAGCAATTAGGGAATCGCTTGTATTGTATGTTCATATTTACATATTTTGTGTAGCTGTTTCTTTAGAGATTTTTAGTCCGCAGTTATATGATACCAAGTATTCTCATCTAATAAGAATAATTCATACACAATTACATGGTTTCAAGTAGTTATTTCTATTGAATAATCATTTGTTTGCATATTGTTTCAAGTGACTAATAATAGTACTTTGTAAACGATTATACGTCCTAGTATAACTATTCCTATCTAAAAGATCTATTTGACCCATAGATGGGATATTAACAGGTACTATTACTCTGGGTTAAAATGGACCAGGGAGAAATTGCAATAAAGGTGTACTGCACACTCCCCAAATTTCCAGAACTGGAGCCTCACTATCAGATGCAGTTTAGTGTCATGCCCAGAAAACTGTCTTTTCTCTCCATATTAGGATCAGAGGATGCAGTAGGCGTATTCCTCTTGTCGAAATTTGGAACCTTCTGGGCGAACTCGAGAGCCTTCATTCCCTTATCAGGAGTTTTCACGGATCTTTGATCCGAACCCTTTATTTAATCCATTGATCCGAACCCTTTATTTAATCCGTTGGGGTAGATTGTTCTCATTTCGTTAACCATGAAACGGTACAAGTGTTAAACAATATAACCATTATACAGCCAACGCCTCCTTAAATTTAATTAACTTAAGGAGGCGTTGGCTGTATAATGGTTATCGTCGGAGGAAATGGACACGGCTATCCAAGTTCAAATCCTGGAGGTGGTTGTTTGCATTTCACATAGCGGCAATACTCTTTGGAAAGGTATACATCCAACATTTCCCTCCAGCTATGGGTAAATAGTAGGGCAGACTCGGCTCTTTAAACTTGGAATGGAAACCAGTCTAGGAGAAGGAAAACTCTGAATTAAAACCTGTTAAACTCAGAACTGATCGCGTGTCACATCCTGCTCGTACGGATGGGTTGGGTAAATACATATAATTTAATCTTATTTGATGTATCAAACATCACGACGTCTAAGACCACCCTGTCTGTAACCCCTTAGTGAGGAGTAAGACCCCTCCACCTAAAAGGGGTGTTCTGGGTATGATACTAAATCACATCTCATGGTAGGGCACTAGTTTAAGAGATCTGGGGAGTATGAGTACCCTTTAATTGCCATTACTTCCGAGTCCACTCTGACCCGGAGTGATAGTACCTGTTAAGACTTTAAGAGCCAATACCTGCCCCCTTGATTTAAAGGGGCATGGGCTGGGTTTATTGCCCAGCGCCTGAGGCGCCACATCTAGGGGGAATGCCGACGGGATCGACGCATTTTTGTGCCTACCACCCTTGAACTTCGGCTTGTGGGTGGGCCCACATAGAAATGTCCTTGTGTCACGCCCTCATATTTGGGATAAGAGTCAAATATCAGACCCTAAGAGCCAAATAAATCTGTTTTAAAATTCGTATACGATAAGAACTCAGTTCTCTACATTCTATGCATTGAATAACTCTAAATGGGTTGACATGCCGTTAAGATAAATAAATAAATAAATACCGTCCAATAGAAGACAAACATGCGATTTTAAAATCGCATGTTTGTCTGTTATTGGAAAGTCGTCGATATACAAACTGCACCAATCATATCACTTTAAGTTTGGTTTGTCTTCTTTGTTTAATGGCATATCAACCTTCGTGGGTTATTTAATACCAAAGTCAACCATGTAAAGAACAGTATTGGTACGATTTAACCCACATCCGTGGGGGGATGAAGTGATTTCTACCTTTCCCAAGTGTATTATTCCCAAAGTAAATTCCAGAATTGGAACTTCACCACTAGATGCAGTTAAACGTCACACTCAGGACACTATGACCTTTAGCCACTCCCTTCTAGCACATGTATGATAAAATGGGTAAGGGTAATAGGGTCGGGACAATCATGTAGATGCTAGGACTTGACGTGACCAGTCGATTGATCGGAGGGAGCCATTCCGACCACCCATCTAGTCCAAGTAAGGACCAAAGTTGAGTGCTGTATGTCATGGACTGTTAAGCCATCAGGATTCCGCCCTTAAGCATCACGGCTCGACACCCACAACCAATAGGTGTCCCCGTTGAGAGGTCATACTCTTCTGCAGAGTTGCAGTCGGCGTATTCTACAACCCCAGCTAAAAGAGCTGAAATATAAGCATCTAAAATCTTTTAAATCCTGTGTCATCAAGACTATCCTATAAAGAATCTAATTTTAATTTGTTAAATAAGAATACGAATAAATGTTATCAACATGACATAATGGTTATCGTCTTATGAAATAGACACGGCGACCCGAGTTCAAATCTGTTTATGTTTCACTTTGTGATAATGCTCTTCGAAAAAGCGTGAACCCATTTCTCCCCTATCCCGGTACATTTTAATACTAAAGTTGGTGGAGTGGTCTATTGTTGGTATCAGCCTGACAGCGAGGAGTTCTATCCCCTTTTCACTTGCACTAGTCTGTGGTGGAACGCTGCATCTACTATCCAGCTCCCCTCTTTGTCACAAAAAAATTCAAACTGTGTTACTCATGCACTGAGTTAGCGAGGACCAGTATCTACCGACTGAGCTAAAAGTACTGAATATATATATATATATATATATATATATATATATATATATATATATATAGTTAAAAATTAATGGTAAAATGAATGAATGGATGAAATAAAAATGAATGAAATGAGGGGGATAAATGAAAGATCCTTTCCAAGGGACCCCTCTCAAAAGTATTAAAACACTTTTTGAGAGTGGGGTCCCTGATAGAAAGTTTTTCTCATCTATTATTAGACTCCTTTGAAGCATCAAGTTAATATAATTATTCTATAAGTTATTAGAGAAGATAAAATCCGTCTCTTACCTTTGTAATATCTGTTGAGAATGGGTTTGAATTTATATATATATATATATATATATATATATATATATATATATATATATATATAACCTTGTCTGGTTAACTTCCGGTGAATATTGCTACATTGTAACTATCTCGAATTCAAAATAAAAACGGTCAAATAGAAGAATTTATATACTTAGCTTTTTTTTTCAGTTGTAAAATAGATTAAGATATATTAAATTAATTAGATAAATCAGTAAATAAATAAAAAGAGTATCTTTAATTATATATTAGAAAGATTGATGAATAATTTTAGAAAACTGTATTCTATGAGTATTTTTAAATTTCAAATAGATTGAATATTATAAATTAAATATTTAAATTACAAAAGACAAAGTGTTATTTTTGCTCATATTAACAGCTCTAGACTGACCGTAATTTTAAGAGGGTATTACGTTTTAAAGAATTAACTCTATGTAAAGATAAATATAATTATTATAGGTATATTACAATATTTAAACTTGTTATCATAAAAGTGTCCAACTTGATATATATATATATATATGAAATCGGACCATACAATATAAATACTGCTAACAGATATACCGAAAGAAGTAGCCAGTGGTAATAATATTTGATCTAAGAAAGTTTAGTACTCGGCTTACATTAATAACGGTTATCATCATAGGAAATGGATCCGACGAACATAGTTCAAATCCCTAATGAGGCTGTTTACATTTTACTTCAAACTAGTGCCCTTGGGAATGACATGAATCCATCTCTTCTTTCCCGGCTATTGGTAAATACTAGAACAGACTGGATTCTTTAGCCTCAACAAGGCAACCAAAAGGAGAAGAAAAATTCTAAATTCGAACCCTCTTAAAAATTGGCCTTGTGTCATTTCCCACCCTTTGTGAGGGGCTGGGTAAATCCATACTTGTTAACAACATTAATTTCAATAAAAGTTGCTTTATAACCATCAATAAAACAACATCTCCTATATAGCACATGATATTGCTTCTAAACTGTTGTGGCACTTTATTTCGTAATTAAGAGCTGCCATGTTTTTGTGCATTTCTCTTCTCCAAAGTGCATTAAAGCGATTCTTACTCAACAGCTTTCCGATTGCCAATAGCTGACCAGCATTCAATGAGCAACAATCGCCTTATCAGCCCCCCCTTTAATTGTCCTTTATATCCTTTACGTCTGCTTATTTTATTGAATGGACAGGAGAACATTTGATAACCACCATTATCGGTAAAGATGGACATCATATCTACGATTGTATCAGTTGTGGGTGTGTAAGTGGACCAACTGGCGAGAGTGAACATTTGGATATGTCTACATGTCCTTTAAGTTTTTAATATCTTTATATATTTACCAACCCCTCCGAACGGACATGATATGACACAAGGTCATTTTTTAAGCAGAGTTTAACAGGTTTGAATTCAGAATCCTAGACCGGTTGCCATACCAAGGTGAAAGAGCTTAGTCTGTCCTACTATTCACTTATAGTTGGAGGGAGAAAAGTTGGATTCATACATTTTCCAATGGCATCATGTAAAGCCTAGTCCATGTTTGTTGATGGATTTTAATGGCATATCAACCTGTCTGGAGTTATTTTATGCCTAGAGGTTAGGAAATAATATATGTTGTTCATCTATATTTACACTTTTGCAGTTAACGGTTAGCATCGTCGGGGATCGTATTGAGGGATTACTTTTCTATGGTATTAATCAGGTTTTATTTCGATAAAAAAGAACAGAATGTTATCTATGTTGACTTTTTCGCGTAGATATTTCTTATTATTTGCAATAAAAAAGCGTTTTTTGAGATAACAAAACACCACATTTTATGAGGAAGTTTTTAACAGTGAAAGGTATTTGACATTTTTCACATTGTGGCTGTTGCTCTTGTTTGAGTATAAAGGAGTAAGTTGTGTCTGACCAATTCGTAATCGGGATATAATGACTTGTTCTTTTCTGGATATTCTAAAGGCTTATCTCCAAAAGTGGGTTTAATTGTGGATGATATTTCAGCATCATTGCCATTTTGTATGAAGGAATCTATTAATTTTAGTTTTCAAGTCAGTATGTGGATTCTTGAATTTGTCGGGGGGTCAAATCTAAAGCCAATTTGGTTGCTAAGTCAACTCTTTCATTTCCCTTCACTCCAATGTGGCTTGGGGTCCAGCATATGATAATATCTTTAGAGTTAGACCTGAAGTTCAATATACTCAGGAATTTAATGATGAGAATGTCTTTTAATATTTTTTTAATTTCTTGATGATAACAAGACAGAGAGCAAGTCTGAAAATAATATGAAGCTTTTGTGGTTGTTATCAGAGATGATGCTGAGTGTTTGATCTATTGCATGTGATTCAGCTGTAAAAATGGAGCTTTCCTTTTCTCACAATGTTCTTGTTTAAACTGGCTGAACATGTTGTTTTATTGTTGTCCTTGGAGCCATCTGTAAAGATGTAGAAGTGGTTGGGTGGATTTGAACTCGCATCGTCGTGTCTGATATAGATATAGCTAGAAAAATATCAACATATATAGATATATAAATTGATACATCTCAGCAAATTTGAATTAATAAATCAATTGATAAATGTATATTATATATACTAGCAAATATATGCACCCTCCGGGTGCAGGTATTTGATTTTTAATGCAAAAAAATACTATTTTAAATTAGAAAGGCTAATGAAACTAAATATGAATGCAGATAAAAAGATTTGACGTAGAGAGGGGTATAATCGAAAAATAGAAAAACTAAAACTTACTCTTCCATCACTCCCGTCTTTCATTGTTAAATTTTCGTAAATTCAGTTAAAATAGGAAATAAAGAATAAAATTACAGTGATTTCTTCTTGTTAATCGATTTCTTTTAAGATTTATCCCCGAGATTTTTGCTCATATTCATTATGATAAAACCAAATAATTAGAAATCAATAATACCAAGCACATATTTATCAAAATCAATTTTTTAATATCAATATACAAATTAGCCTGTTCGTTCATATTGTAAACCGCTATTTTATTGTATATATAGATACAATTACATGTAATTAGTAAGTAGGTAAGCCCAAGTGTTGATCATGTAAGACAATTTTAGAAGAGGTTTAGATAAAAATAAAATCATAGAGAAAGTGACGTAAATAACTAAGGGAATTATCACTTGAGCAGTGATATAGTTTCGGTTACAGACAGACAAACACACAATCTCCATTATAATAAGAAGATATATATATATATATATATATATATATATATATATATATATATATATATATAGTGAGAGAGAGAGAGAGAGAGTGAGTGAGAGAGAGAGAAATTAATCACATCTTGCTATATGTATATATATATATATATATATATATATATATATATATAGCAAGATGTGATTAATTTCTTAAGCGGATTTTAACAAGTTTGAATTAAGACTTTTCCTTCTCGTAGACTTCTTGGCATACCAAGGTTAAAGATCCCAGTTTGCCTTACTATTTACCCATAGGTGGAGGAAGAATAGTTGGTTCATACCTTTCCCAATGGTAAGAGTTATGCATAATACAACCAGTCTCGTTCAGGATTTGAACTTGTGTCGTCGTGTCCATTCCCAACGACGATAACCATTACACAATCTTTATTATCTTTAGAACTGCAAATTTTACAAGACTAATATGAAACCTCAGCATCCGATGCTATTTAGTGTCAAAGCCAGGAATTGAATTGCTGCAAACTGTTTATCTGTTGCCGAATATTTTACATAATGGACATTTTCTCTTAATCAAAGTCCTTTACTGTTTATCTGATCGAACGAAGATGACTTTTATCGACCGGTAGAAGAGCTTTCCAGTGTCTCGTGTGTGAGTACATACACTGATAGACAAGACAGGAAATGGTAAGGAACCGGGGAAAATATTACATTGAATAAGTTATGTGTTTGTTCGTAAAAAGTCACACACAAACAAATAATACGTATTTCTATAGACATATTACTGTATTTGTACACACACACGTTTTGATAAGGTAATTTTCTCTAAAACACACACACACACATGCATACATTCTTGTATATGCACATACATATTCCCGTATACATATTTAACAACCCCTCTGCACAAGTAGGTGGTGACACAAGGTCAATTTTTAAGCGGAATTTAAAAGGTTTGAATTCAGAGCTTTCTTTCTCCTAGACCGGTTGTCATATCAAGGTTAAAGAGCCCAGACTGGCTTACTATTTATCCATAGCTGGAGGGAGAATTGTTGGATTTATAACTTTCCCATAGGTGTTAGTGTTAGAAATGTAAACAGCTTCGGTCAGGATTTGAACTCGTCTCGCCGTGTCCATTTTCTACGACAATAACCATTACACAATGGGCACCTCCATATAAGCGAGTGATTATCGTATATAAACACAAATGAGTAAATGTCAGTTACATGCTCTCTCTCTCTCTCTCTCTCTCTCACTCTCCCTCTTTCTCTCTGTCTGTCTGTCTGTCTGTCTATCTGTCTCTCTCTCTCTCTCTCTTTCTCTCTTTCTGTCTGTCTCTCTCTCTCACTCACTCACCCACTCACTCACACACAAAACAAATTTGGACTGAGTTTTTATTTATTTGATCATGGTGCTTCTCAATCATTGCTTGAAAACTTTATTCCACGCAGAAATTTATGAGGGGGGACAAACAAACAGAAATCAAAGGGGCCAGACTTGCACAGAAAAGAGAATGTGGGTGTAGCGTTAGTTTCGTATTTGCCTGAGAGTTGTCTGCCCGTTTAGTTCGCTGGTTCCCGCTAGGGGGCCGTTTTATATTTAAGCGGCTGGTTCGAACGTCTCTCTCTCTTTTCCTGTTCCTCAAACTACGAGACACATGGGTTAGATTCTGGTCTACCCCTTCTCGTTGGGCCTTCGCCCCCCTTACATTACTGTAAGTGATTTATACAGCATGGACTATTCTTAGTCTCATGTCTGTACTTTTATGTTTTTCCCTTCTACTTTTGTATGTATGTTTATGTACACCTATGTATTATGTATCTTGTTATATCCATGTGCTGTACCATATTAAATGTTTTGTCTAACAACCCTTGTCGGAGTTTGTATCTTCAAGTATATATCACTTATAATCATACATGGGTACTGTTCCAAACTAAATTGACTGATAGTTTCCACCGCTCTTACAGCAGGTCTTGTGCTCTTGGCGTCAACATTTGGGGAACCCAATAACTGACCTTAGAAAGGGCAAGACTATACCCGTACCCGCAGAAATTTCCAGTCGTTCAGAAATGTCCTCTATTGCAATTATTCTGTCAGCCAAAATACGCACATTAATTGAATCCCCCATTTCAGGTGTGCCCACCATTCTGAGTCTGATTGATTTCGTCCATTTGTAAACATTTTTGACTAAAATATGGTTCTTTATAAATCCCTCACGCATTAACATTTTTAGAAAATTAAAAATTGTAATTTATCCCCTAAAACCCCGCTAAATACCTCTAGCAACACTTGATACACCTTTTTAAAACATCCTTGATAATGGTTCAAAGTAGAACCGAAAGTACTTGGAATAATTCTTTCGGAGTTTTCGTAAATTCTTTTCGTGACGATAGATTCATTAGAGAAATTGAAAATAAAAAAATGAAAAATTACAAAATAATCGTTGTAATTTTTTATTTTTATTTTCAATTTTTCTAATGAATCTATCATCACGAAAAGAATTTAACTTTAGGTAAGGGTAACTTGTCTAGGGGGAGGGGACTCTGATTTCAACTAGTGTGACACTGGGGGTGGCAAAATCGGGAGTAGGAGTTCCCAAGACAATCAGAAATTGTATTAAACTTTCTCCTGGCAACTTGTGTGGCAAAATTAATGCCAAATTGTATAGCATCTTGCCTTTTGCCCTTAGACAAACATTGGTATTGGCGAGTGGGAGTGGAAGACCTGTTGTATGAACAACTGTCAGTCTCCCACTCATACATATTTCTACATGGTAATGCACTGTCCCTGTATTATGCTAAAAGCCTCTCAGAATTACCGTCTAGGCTAAGTAAGGACTAAAGTAGAGTGTTGCATATCATGAATTACTCAACTAACCAGCAACATATTTTGTTAAGCAAAGTTCGACATTTTTGCTTAACGAAATGTGTTTGCTGGTAACACACACACAGGATGAGATGTAGAACCTTATGGATTGTTTCTCCGAAGCATGCATAGCATTTGGATTAACCATAAATGTAAAAAAGACTGTTGTCATGTATCAGCCTGCGTTGTGGATTCCACTATCTTTGTATATGGTGAACGACTCAAAGTTGTCCATCATTTTGTCTATCTTGGGAGCACATCATCACAGGATAACTCTTCAGATAGAAAAAATTCCCTTAGGTTGCAGAAAGCATTGAGATCCTTTGGTTTTCTTGAGAAGAAGGTCTGCAGTCAAAGTGGCATTAAGATCTCCGCCAAGTTGTGTGTATACAGTCTGTGTGCTCACTGCCCTTTTGTAAGCCTGTGAGATTTGAGTTGTTTACAAACGACATCGCAGGACACATTTCATCAGAATTGCCTTCGCAGGATTTTAGGGATAGAATGGTTGTCATTTACACCAGACACCACAATACTTGAAAAATTTCACCTGCCTAGTATTGAGAGTTTAATCCTTCGCTGGTCTGGTCATCTAGTTCGCATGAATGAGTGCCGAATCCCAAAACAACTATTTTACAGGGAAACTCAACTGGCAAACGTCGTCAGTGCAAACCCAAATTGAGGTTTAAGGACTGCCACAAGGACAACCTGAAGAACACTGCTATTGCTGTGGAGGACTGGGAGAAGCTAGCTTGTAATAGACCTGGCTGGAGAGCCACCATCTACCTATCTGTGGAAGAATTTGAGTCTAACCGAATTAAACACCAAAAATTTAAGCGGGTTATTAGAAAGGGTAATTTTCAGCCCAGCAACATTCAAAGTGGAGAAGTTCCAACATGTAGTTTATATGGAAGAGTATGTCTCTCCAGGGCTGGCATGGTGAGTCATCTGAGAAAACACAAGAATAGAGTGTCAAATGCTACTGGCACATAACTATGATGATATAACCCCCCATCCCCCACCCCTACAAAAAAACAGGAAATGGTCTTACTCGAACACGAATTGACAACCATTATTATATATATATATATATATATATATATATGTGTGTGTGTGTGTGTGTGTGTGTTGTGGGTGTGGATGTGGGGGGGGATATATCCATAAATAAATTGTACTCAATATCATTGATAAAGCATTTATATATAAGTTAATGTAGTGTGGACATGGAGTCAACGGCCCCTGATAACTGACAGTTTATCGGCTCTGCGATCTTCACTTGGTAGATAGCATAGGCGATAAACTGTCAGTAATCAGGCGCTGTTGACTCCATGTCCACGCTACCTTAACTTATATATATATATATATATATATATATATATATATATATATATATATATATGATGATTATGATATCTATGTGTATAATATGTTTGCGTGTCTATAATAAATATATTTTTTGATTTAGTGCGAAGCATGAGTAAGGTGTGAGATAAATAAGAAACTAAAAAACGAAAGCGAAAACACACACACACACACACACACACACACACACACACACACACACATATATATATATATATATATATATATATATATATATATATATATATATTATTTATTCATTTTCTCTTTGGTCTCATACTCACGGAAAAGACAAGAATCGACCTCTCTTGTGGTTTGTCCTACCACAAGGTATTTTGGTTGATGGAAAAACACTTGAATCGATAACATTCCCATAATTATTTTACATAATCAGACAGCCTCAAACGGTTGCAACAAAAACTTGATTCATAATCAATGCGCATGCGCACCCATTTGCGGACAAGAAAACACTCTTTTGACATCTATTGATTTAATAGCACATTTTTATACCGAACCAAGATTATTTTAAATTCATTATTACTGAATAGTGAGTTCGTCCTTCGCTTGATGCACATGAAATATCTCCATATAAAAAAACTCCTTGTGTTAATACGGCATGGTGTGAAATCAGGAAAATATTTTTTTAAATCTAAAGTACAAACAATAAATCACTTCAGTTTTTCATGTAATTCCAATAGATCTTTCTTTAAAAGTAATCTATACATATATAAAGGGCAGTTGGTGTGTACGTGTGTATGTCCGGTGGAAACTACGAAAATAAAACAAAGACAAAGTAAATATGTATACACATCCACAATCATCAGGTCTTGCTTTTTGAGCAAAAATAATGAAGATTTGATTTATATATATAAATAATGAAATTTATTGTGTACAGTGCTCAGGTGCACCACAACTCATCAAAGTCTCGTGTCAACTACACAGAATAATGTATTAGTGTCAGGAACATGAACAGTTTACAGTAGTAATATACATGTATGTGTGCGCGTGTGTGCATATGTGTGTGGAGAGGGGCATCAGGTATAGTGTCGGCGGACTACAGGAAGCATGGAGGCTTTGGAAGATTCATTTTATATTCCTGGGGATGATTAAAAGATAAAATTTAAATAGAAGCAGCATTAAATCTTTTTGTGCATTTGATATCTAAAATAGGAGACATTATTTTTTTCTTTTCAGTGTGTGTGTGTGTGTGTGTGTGTGTGCACTTTTTTTTCTGACGCCTCACCGGGCCGGATCAACACAAGGTCTTTTTTACATAGGGATGTTAATGGGGAATCCTACGGGGATCCAACTTGTGATTCAGTGATAATGGATCTGCGAGACTAACTCTTGCTCCTCCTTCTCTACCCAGGTGACGTCAGGTGGCCGATTCTAGTATTATATTGTGGCATGTTTTTGCATAAATAAATTTTATAACAGATTTTTTATGTCTTTTCATTTTTTTATTTTTAATTTTTTAATTTTCAGATTCAGTAAGTCTACAATTTTTTTTATTTCTAATTCAATATAATATTTAATTATTTTAAAACAGAAATACGTGTGCCCTGAGGGCCATTTTTTTTTTCTTTTTGCTAGTATAATATGATATATAATAGGGCTGGTTTAGTTAAGTCGGTAGAACACACGGCTTGGAATCGCATGGTTTTGAGTTCGACACTGGTCCCTGCAAACTTAGAGTATGAATAGTACATATCGGTAATCTGGTATATGCGGTAAATTGGCGGAGATGATTGTAGGTGTGGCGCTCCACCTCAACAAAAAAAGTAATCTCCCTGGTCTAGCGCTAGCGAAAAAAGGGTAAATTCCTTCGCTGTCCGGCTGATACCGACAATACCTTACTTATATATATAGGTGTGTGTGTGTGTGTGTGTGTGTGTGTGTGGACTCGCATCTGTCATTGTATGTACATTTTAACGTATAACTCAGAAAAGATATGGCATTGAACATTAAAATTGCACATACACTTTAATATAGTTATAATAAGAAAAAGTGCCAAATTTATCTTTTTATCTTTACTGATTAAATAAAATAATTAAAAATCAATTGATTAGCGGGGCTTAGAATACACAGTCTGTATTCCCTCCAGATATGTCCTGGGTATGACATTAAACTGCACCTGATGGTGAGGCTCCAGTTCTGAAGATATGGAATGCGTGGAGTACCTCTTTATTAACATTTCTCTGCCCCGGAGTGGTAGTACCTGTTAGGGTCCCATCTATGGGTCAAATAGATCTATTTCATGATGAATCGTATTCAATAGGACCATGTACAAAAACAATCTTAAAAAAAACACTACACAAAAATATTAATATGATCGTAAAATAAATGTGATTCTTTAACATCTAGGCATAACATAATTCTAGACGGGTTGACATGCCTTTAGAATAAATCAACCAATAAGTAATTTATCTCCACACTTCATTCTCTTCTCGTCCTATTTGAGTTTGAGAATAATCAATTTACTGCTTTCATTCGTTTTCATGAATTAAAAATCATTAACAAAAAAATTGGTGAAAGTTTTCCCTTGCTACTTGCTTGTTTGTTTATTTATTTGTTTGTTTTATAATTTATATACAGGGCCAGGTTAGTTCAGTCGGTAGAGCATTCGGCTAGAAACCACAAAGTTCCTAGTTCGATTCCGGCCCTCGCCAACTCAGCGTATGAGTAGCACAGGGATCTGTGCGTTAAAGTAAGGAACTGATGGTAGGTGTGGCGCTCCACCTCAGATGCCAAAACAATCTCCTTGGTCAAGCGCTAGGGAAAAGGGGATAGACTCCCTCGCTGATTGGCTGATACCGACTTTAGGCCACCCCGACGACTTTACTTACTTAGTTTTATAATTTATATTTTTCTCTTTCGAAAATGCATGTGTTCGAGTCTGAAAGTAGACACCTCCATCACGAGCAGGATGTGACACAAGGCCAATTTTTAAGCGAAATAAAGCTAGTTTGTATTCAGAGTTTTCCTTCTCCTAGACTGGTTGCCTAAATAAGGGCAAAAAAAAGATAGTCCGTCTAATTATTTAACCATAGCTGGAGGGAGAAGAGATAAATTCATGCCTTTGCCAATGGCATTAGCGCGAAGTGAAACACAAACATCTTCATCCAGAATTTGAACTCGGGTTGCCGGTCTACATTTTCTAAGACGATAACCGTTACGCCAAGCATACCTCTAGTCTGAATGTAATTCTTATTTTGTCTTTATTTATAGTATTGTTAATATATTCTCGCATATACAAACATAAAACAATTATCATAATGCAATTTTCAGGGGAAATAACTTAAAAATAATTTTAACAGAGTTATTTCCCTTAGACTAGACATTTTATTAATATAATCTTACATATACAAATATCAATTAATCATAATGCAGTTTTCAGGGGAAGTAACTTATGAATAATTTTAACTGAGTCATTTACCTTAGAACAGACATTTTTACTTAATTCAGTGTAGCATTTTAGATTACCTAAATAAAACATATTTTGTAACGATGTAGCTCGCATTTTGTCATTCAATATATAATTAATAACTGATTTAATTATATATATATATATATATATATATATATATATATATATATATATAATACTAAATAGTTCTTACACATATAATAAAATCTTTCCTTTAAATGATAATTTTTCAAATCATTTTAATCTGAATTTATATACATTTTAAATATTTACTATATGTTATAGTAAAATGGCTTCTAAATCACAAGTTTTTCCAGAGGATATGACAAACAATATTTGCTACATTATAGACATATTTTGCTTCTGCCTTTTAAATAAAAAAAAAAGACCCTGACGAGTAATTTGTGTGTATTCTATGTGTTCGCTTTCTTTAAGTTTTTTGAATTCTAAATCTCTTCTTTTTCTTAGTTTTATGTTTCAAAAATTACAATAAATTTATGTTTCTGTATCATTGATTAATTAATACTTCAAGCATACGGGGAAAACATTACACACACACACACACACACACACACACACCTACACATATATGTGTGTATTTGTTGGTACCTTTCCATCCAGTAAGGACGATGGCGTAGTGTCCAAAATGAATAAATAAATA
>CM042169.1:44918289-44930789 GCA_023376005.1 Doryteuthis pealeii
CACTCATATATATATATATATATATATATATATATATATATATATTAGAAAATGTTAAACTATCTAAAATATTAAAGAAAAAATTCCCTGATCTTTTATTTCTTATATAAAAAATCTTTATTGATTTATTTGCCCTGACAGCGGGGCTTAGAATACGCTTTCATTGCACCCTCTACAGAGGGGTAACATTTCTTACCAAAGAGGAGTATCACTAAACTGCATTTGATGTTGAGGCTCCAGTTCTGGAGATCTGGGGAGTATGGAGTGATCCTTCATTCCCATTACTTTCACATCCATCTTACCCAGAGCGGAACCTGTTAGGGTGCCCATCTATGGGTCGAATAGATCTATTTAAGAATATTCGTATTTGATAGGTTTATGTGCAAAAACAACAACTTCTTAAGAAACAGCTACACAAAAATGTAAATGTGGACGTACAATTAACGCGATTCCCTAACCTTAAGGCATTAGATAACCCCAGACATGCCGTTAAAATCATCCAGCTATTTTTTGATTCATGAATCAAATTTATGAATGTATTTTTTCCAACTTACATTAATCTTCTGGATTTGAAAACTAAAGAATTTTCAAATATTTCTTGAGCTTTTTCATTAGAAATGTGGTATGTATGGTTTTTTTCACTTTAAACACACCGAAACACATTAAGATATATATATATATATATATATATATATATATATATATATATATATAGAGAGAGAGAGAGAGAGAGAGAGAGAGAGAGAGAGAGCGTATTTTGGTGGTCATATTTCTGTTGTTTTTAATTGAGATAATAAAGTTTTATTCATGTAAATATGAAATCATTAGAATAATTATTTAGCTCTTGGACACCTTACAAGTGGTAAAATATCGGTTTTGATACGAACCTTCACCAACCAACACATTAACACAGCTTGGATTTGTGCGATACAGTGGTAGGTGTGGGACTCCACCTCAGACGCACATTTGCTGTTCGGCTGATACCGACAATAGGCCATTCCACTGACTTTACTTACTTTACTTATTAAATTATATTTTCACTCAAACGCTGGTTAATCTAAAAGGGTAAGCAAACAAAAAAAAACCCACCAAAAACAAAACTATTGTTAATTATTCAAATAAACACAGGTGTTTAAAAAAGTTTACATTTCTATAGGATTTCCTTTATGTTATTATGATTTTAAAGCTTCTACATCTATACCATCCATGTCAAAACATTATTGTAGTGAAATTAGTGTCACTAATTAGGACTGAGCTTATTCTAGTAGTGACCACACCAAGCGGATTTCATCCTCATCATCATCGTGTCGCGCAATTAGCACGGATATCCATGACGATCTCTCACCAACTTTCCCTATCATTCTTCGACTCTGAGAGCTCCTCCGCACAGCAGCCAGCATCCTCACATAGTTGGTCAATGTAGGTCCTGGCTGGGCGGCCCACATTAGCGTGCCCATATGCTGGCTTCCACAGTAGTACGTCGCTTATGAGTTCATCCTTGCTTCTCCAGCAGTGTCCTGCTTGCCTAGCCCGTCTTACTCGTATGGTTTGGGAGATGGGGGGCAGGTGGCCATACAGTTGCTTCTTTGTGGGGTGCTGCTTCCACGACTTGTTCAGGACCGCTCGCAGTATTCTTGCGCAGCTCCCATCTAGCTTATTCTCAAGGCACTTCGTTAGAGTCCAGGTGGTGCCTCCATACAGCAATAATGATATAACCACAGCCTGGAAGAATTGTCGCTTTAGCTTGTCAGTGAGATCAGATTTCTATATGACTGATAATTTATTGGTGGCCAGCCATGCCTTTCCTATTCGTGTGTTAACATCACTTTTTTCTTCTCCTAGACTGGTTGCCAAACCAAGATTAAAGAGCCCAGTCTGTACTACTATTTTACCCATAGCTGGAGGGAGAATAGTTGGATTCATACCTTTCCTAACGATATGAATCCAACAACTTTGGAACCTTCCCCGGTGGTCTCCCTAATATCAAGTCTGCTTTTTTAATAAAGATACTTCCATAGAAATATTACCATTTTTTTAAAATTATCTAGAATTCCAAGAATCATCATTTTATTTTACGTTTTTTTTCTTGTTTTTTTTTTCATGCAAAGATTTTATTCCATTTAGCAAAATGAAAGAAAAAGTGAATTTATTAATGAAGGAAAAATAAAAAGACAAACAAAGACAAGTATATAAAGAAGATTTGTTTTATCGTAGAAGCTTGACAGATTTTGTGGGATTAAACACTTTTAATGAATTAATCTATTTTGATAAATTAATTGGTGAATATTTCATTTTTTTTTTCTCACATTCAATTGCTTGATTGAAAAGGAATGAAATTAAACGGAAATATGTTTCGTCATGGATTTCGACATCTGTCAACTTTTTGATCAACTAAATTCTTTTTATTAGACTTTTTATAATGATCATAGTCGTTAGACATTACTGATCGAATGTTTTGAATAATAATAATAATAATAATAATAATAATAATAATAATAATAACTAGTATGCCCAAAGATCGTAAGGGGAGATCATAAAAGAATTGAATTTTTAACAATTTCAAAATAATTTCTAAAAATCAGGGAATTATCTGATTTTAATGAAATTTTCAGAACTTTATTCATTAATGACTTAATTTTATAATGAATAGCTTATTTTATATTAAAAAAAAAATTGAAAAATGTTTTTTATTAATTCAGATTGTAGGTGGTTAACTTTTGGTCATTTGAATTAAAAAAATTCCAGTCTCTACTTTTTACATTTCAAGAAAGATTAAATCCTGAAGAACACTTAAAAGGATAAATAAATAAATAAATATAATTTAAAATATTATCACGTGAAAAAAATTATTTGAAAATTTTTAATTTATTTTCTTCAAACTTTTTAAAAAAACTTGCAGCGTATTTTTTTTTCGTAGTTTTAAAAACAATATTTTTTTTTTGAATTGATGAAAAAAATGTATTTTCTCTTATTCAATTGGCTAATTTTTATCCACTTAAACATTTAATGGTGAATTTTAAACATCTGGAAAGTAGGATGTTGCACTTAAAGAGATCAAGTTTTATTTAATCTACCTAAAAATGTAAATTTAAAGATGAGCAATTTTGTGCAACATATTTTCCGAGGTTTTCATATATTTACAAAATTATTACTATCGATTGTTTTTTCGTTTACGGGATCACCAGACGTTTTGAAAAACTTATGAGCCGGGTTAACAAAATGCAGAATTATTTTACCGTATTGGCTACCATAGATTTTTACTTATTTACACGAAAAATGTAGTCAATTTTTAGGTGATGTATCCGCATTTATCTCCCTTATATGCTTTGATTGAACGTCTATAATAATAATAATAATAATAATAATAATAATAATAATAATAATAATAATAATAATAAAGAGTTTAACAATTGCGAATCAGTATGTCTCCCTTTAAGTTCCCCTAGAGCAGTAGACATATTTTCGCCACATTTTGTACAGTTCGTTTTAACCCCCTCCTCTATTTCTCCATTAAAATTGTTGTTTCGTAAAAATCCAATTTCATAAACAAATGATAAATTATAATTCCTTGAAACTCATTAAAAAAAACTGTTATAATGTTTCGTAAACATTCCATTCCATAACTAAACTGTAAAGTACCATTCCTTGAAACTCATTTCAAAAACATTACCTTCAATCTTCATCATTCAAATTTTTCTTTATTAATATTATGTGTGTGTTTTTTATTGTTAAGTCTATTCAATTGAATTCTTTTCTAAGCCTTTCAAAACGATCGCCTCTTTTCATCAAAGTCTCTCACTGATAATCGGTATTACACAAATCTTGAGATAACTTTCTTTTCTACTCTATACGTTAACGTTCATTTCTTTGCAACTTTCTCTTTTATCAATTATTACACATATCATTTGTTTTGTTCAATCGGTGATTTCCTATAGCTCCAACCTAAACAAAGGGAAACCACTCTGATTGACTGATAAATTATTTATTTATTGATCTACTAGGGAAAAAAAGACGGGTTGGATTTAGGATTTAGGATTTGGTGTTAGGGTTAGGGTTAGGGTATAGGGTTAGTTTATTGGGAAAGTAATAGGTAGATTAATTAACAGATAAAATTCATTCAGAGTGGCTCCCCTTTTTTAGGTTGGAGTTATAGGAAATAACCGTTCAGTCTATTTCATTCATCCCTCAATCCATTCATTCAACAATTTTCACTCGCTCCATCTTTTAGTGGCGATCTTAGATCATCATTGGCAGTGGTGGACGCTGACCGGATGTCATAAAAAGTGCCATTTTGGTTTCTAAGACACTTTAGTGTCATTGTTATTATTGCTTCTGCTGCTGCTGCTGTCAGTACTGTTGTTATTGTTGTTGTTGTTATTGTTGTTTTCAGTATTTGGCTCGGCACCACCGTAAGCGCCCCGCCCGGCTTCGCTTGTGCTATCCTCGGAATTTTGCTTTTCAGTATTGAGGTTATTATCTTCATCGGTTTTTTGGTTGTTGGCTCCTTTCACTAAAGCCCGCACCGTAAGAATGCCCTCGGGGGACAGGGTGGATGACAGAGTGTCGAGGTTAATGTCCTGGAAAATAAATAAAGATTACATAATATAAAAAGATAAATGCGATAGAGAAAAAATTGCAAGATAAAGTGTTCAACGCTACTACAGTAAAGCGAGTATACAACCCAGAAAAAAACATCAAATTATGAATATGAAGTTTCATCAGGCGGAAAAATGAGAACATAATATGTATATATATATACCAACCCCTCCGCACGAGCAGGATGCGACACAAGGTCAATTATTAAGTGGAGTTCAACAGGTTTGAATTCAGAGTTTTCCTTCTCCTAGACTAGTCACCTAGACAAGGTTATAGAGCCCAGTCTGCCCTACTATTTACCCATAGCTGGAGGGAGAATTGGATTCATACCTTTCTATTAGCGCTATGTGAAATTCAAACAGCTTCGTCCAGGAATTGAACTCGGATCGACGAGTCCATTTCCTATGACTTTAACCATTAGACCACGCGCCTCCTCACAAGAAAATAATATATAGTGGCGGCAATGAAAAATTGATAGTATAACCATAAAGTCAGCGTTAACAACTGAAAATATGCCAACAGTACAACATTGTCAAAATGTATGGCTGATGAAACAGGTAAATCTCCATACTAAAATAGGATACTGTGAAAAATAAGCCCAATCTTACAAAAATGTTAACATTAGCTGCAGATTTTGTCTAGAAGAAAAAGTACGCCTGCTAGAACCTGCTGAAAAAAAAGAAGCGAGTTAATATCAAAGTGTAGATATATCAATAAATTTTTCATGTGTCATTTACCACCTGACTAATTGCGTACTTATTCTCTTCTATTTACACAGTCGCATATATATATATATATATATATATATATATATATATATATGTGTGTGTGTGTGTGTGTGTGTGTGTGTATATATATTTGACATTTTCTCCGACCCAGACACAACGGAGTAAATGAGCTCTGATGATGATTTTTGTAAAATCGAAATATTGATCAATATCAGCTATGATTATATTATAAATTGTTTTCTCTTTAACAGCATTGTGTGATGTTTTCATTCCACCTTTTCATATATATATATATATATATATATATATATATATATATATAATATATATATATATACTCGTATTGATTAGACGCATATTTTTTATATATAATCATGTATATTTTTGTACACGTGAGTGTTATTTACTTCTGTCTTAATACATGAATTTACACATATCACAATAAAACAAGATTATGGTTGATATTGAAGAAATGAGGACGAGGAGTGATTTCTACATGTGATTCATATAATAGAGCATAAAGTTCTTTTGTGATTTAGATTCCTTGAATTTAATTTCCAAGAATCATAAAGAATATTTCAATGTAAGGAATATTCTTGAAAAAATCTATCCGATCTTTGCAATTATTTTTCCTTCTTATTTTCAATTATAATTCATTTTTTTAAACAATTTCCATTAAGCGACAAGTATCGCCTATTTTATTCGTTCAAAAGATGATTTCAATAAAATAACATTATGATATTATATTGGTGACACAGTGTCATGTTGCAAACGTTCAAAATTCAGTTGATTTGGCATTAAATAACCCATGAATGTTGATAAACAATTAACCAAATAAGCCAAATCAATAGTATATATATATATATATATATATATATATATATATTATATATATATATATATATATATATATGTGTGTGTGTGTGTGTGTGTGTGTGTATTTTGGCAGCATTTTCTCTTTTTAAACATGTTTGGTTGAACTCGAGTGACGATTCCTGTCGTACGAGTTTCTATTCAATCCTTTCAAGGTGTCTGGCCATCTTTTTGGTGTCAGGGTGGAACTAGTATAGTAATCCACAAAAGTTGTCTCAACGAGCGCTTTCGGCATGTCGATCTGCCATCTTCAGGTTGGAAACGATGTCTCGTTTTTAAAGAAAACAAGCAGTACCACAGGAATTGGTAGTTGGAGGTAGTAACAATTCCTACCTCCTACTACCAATTCCTATACTACTGCCCGTTTCCAACCTAAAGATGGCAGATCGACATGCCGAAAGCGCTTGTAGAGACACCTTTTGTGGATTACTACACCAGTTCCACCCTGACACCAAAAAGATGGTCAGACACCTTGAAAGGATTGAACAGAAACTTGTACGACAGGAATCGTCACTTGAGTTCAACCAAAACACACACACCACACACACACACACACACACACATATATATATATATATATATATATATATATATTACAAGTACAATACTTCTAAAAGGATGGTTTTAGCAATAGAAAACCCACGAAACCGTCTAACCCAAACCAAACCAAACCAAACCAAACTGTTTTAGTTGTTTAAATGCCGACATAAAGAAAATACAACTTACCTCGGGCATCAAGAATTGACGTGTAAATTGCTGAGCCACTAAACCAAATTCATCGCTTTTCTTTTCGTGTTTACCAGAAACAATCAAATGTTCGTTCTGTACTTTAACACTCAACTCATTCGGTTCGTACTTCTCTACATCCAACTTGACCTCGAACACATCCTGGTCATATTCCATCTAGAAAAGAAAAAAAACACAAATCAAATCAATTTAATTTAAAGATTTGGTGTTAGATTAATTATTTTTGCATTGTTATTTTTGTGTTCGGATATATTTTTCGCTCTGATTTATAATACGCTGACTGAAGAATTTACCCAACCCTGTTCGCCACAGGTAGGATGTGACACAAGGTCGCAAGCATAGGGCATTCAGAGATGATCGAACTCGCTATTAAACAGTAATGGATATGCGAGACTAGCTTGGTAACCACTACACCACGTTAGGACGCCTAGCTTTATCAAAAAGGTAGGTATTTATGCAACCGGTTCGCCGCGGGTAGGATGTGACACAAGGTCGCTAGTATATGGCATTCAGTGAGGATCGAACTCGCTATTAAACAGTAATGGATATGCGAGACTAGCTTGGTAACCACTACACCACGTTAGGACGCCTAGCTTTGTAAAAAGGTAGGTATTTACGCAGCCGGTTCGCCACGGGTAGGATGTGACACAAGGTCGCTAGTATATGGCATTCAGTGAGGATCGAACTCGCTATTAAACAGTAATGGATATGCGAGACTAACTTGCTAACCGTTACACTACGATAGGACGCCCAGGTTTATAAAAAGGTAGGTATTTACGCAGCCGGTTCGCCACGGGTAGGATGTGACACAAGGTCGCTAGTATATGGCATTCAGTGAGGATCGAACTCGCTATTAAACAGTAATGGATATGCGAGACTAACTTGCTAACCGTTACACTACGATAGGACGCCCAGGTTTATAAAAAGGTAGGTATTTACCCAACCCATTCGCCACGAGTAGGATGTGAAATAAGGTCGCAAGTATGGCATCTGGCGAGAGTCGAACTCGTTATTCAATAGTAATGAATCTGCAAGACGCTGACCGTACCTCTCTCAAAAAAGTGTAGGGAGTCACCCGTTGAAAGGTTAAAGTTCCAAAGACTTCTAAAAACGTGTTCATCACTTCGGGTAGTCACCAGTTGTAAAAAGGATTCAAAGTTATATTTACTTGAAGATACAAACTCCGACAAGGGTTGGTAGACAAAACATTTAATATGGTACAGCACATGGATATAACAAGATACATAAAGTATAGGTGTACATAAACATACATACATAAGTAAAGATAAAAGAATGGTAAAAAGATAAACATAAAAGCCACAGACATGAGACTAGGGATAGTCCATGCTGTGTGAATCACTTACAGTAATGTAAGGGGGACGAAGCCCCAACGAGAAGGGGTAGACCTCAACTAACCCATGTGTCTCGTAGTCGAGCAACCGGAAAAAAAGAGAAGCGTTTGAACCAGGCGCTTAAATACTATAGCCCCTGGTGAGAACAAGCGACAACTCAGCGGGAAGATAATCCCTACAAAGGTGTATCTTAGATATGACACTAAACTGTATCATTAGATAGATATTTTGGTTTGGTTTGGTTTTATAAAATAGTAGAAATAATTTCTATTACTTTCAGTATATCAATAAACTGGTAGAAATCATTTTTATGTTATTTTTTTTTATTATTATCTACATGAGTATTAATAAATCGGTAAAATAATTTTTATAACTTCATAAGTAGATAGAAATTATTTTCTTGCTAGATTTAACATTAGTTCATGTGTATCAATAAACTGGTATAATTAATTTACATTAACTTGTAAACATAACTATTTGATTCATAGATGGGACCTAACAGGTACTACCACTCCGGGTCAGAGTGGACCGGGA
The DNA here is from genome assembly GCA_023376005.1 of Doryteuthis pealeii. NCBI lineage: Eukaryota > Metazoa > Mollusca > Cephalopoda > Myopsida > Loliginidae > Doryteuthis > Doryteuthis pealeii. Next base: position 44,927,120 of record CM042169.1, read on the forward strand.
GTAATGGCAATGAAGGAGTACTCCACACTCTCAGAGCTTCAAAAGTGGAGTCTCCCCACTTGATACAGTTTAGCGTCATACACAGATACTAAATTATTGGAATTATGTGTATCAACAAATTAGTCAAATTTGTTTTATCAACGTTAGGTGTACTAGCAAAATACCCCCCCGGGCGATGTATAATAAATTTTTGAAAGATATTGCTTGAGGAGGTGGAAGTTAAAAAAATGTCGGAGAGTTTGAACCATAAATCATGAAATCATCAAATTTATTAAAGAAAAAAAAAAAAAAAATAAAACAATTTGAAATCGAAACTAAGTTCTATAAATTTGAATATCTATTAAAATAAAACAAACTATATATAAATATATGATACTGGGGATGTATCAATTAAAACTTGTTTAAAAAAAACAATGAGGACTGTCTAATGTTGCATGCTCAAATTTTGAGTGTATTTATTCTATGTTATGACGATTTCGGGTATAGTGACGTAAGCAGTGACGTAATTTTTGTTACAGACAAAAACCGGAAGCGAATCTCCATTATTAATAGATAATAAAGAAATTGGTAGAAATAGTTTTCATTAACTTCATGTGTATCAATAAATAAGAAGAAACAACTTCATTAATATTAATAAACTGGTGGTTGACCCTCAGTCACCGCCTTGTAGCACCTAAATGATAAAAAGGATTAGGTGTTTGCCATAAGAGCAATTTAAAGGATTCTGTCGGGACAATCATATGGGTGCTAGGCTTGACCAGTCAATTGATTGAATGGGACCTTACCTACCGACCGACCGCCCATTTAGCCCAAGTAAGGACCGAAGTGTTGCATGTCACGTGACTACTTAGTATTCGGGTAACAGACCACTCAGCAACTACAATACTGTCCTCAGGCATTCCGGGTTGCCACCTACGGTCAACATGTGTCTCCATTAAAATAGCAGAGATGTTGTTGGTGTATTCTACAGCCCCAGCCGCCAGTAGACGAGATATTGCTACAGAGGTATATGAACTGGTCTACTAAATTATATATATATATATATATATATATATATATATATATATATATATACCAACCCTTTTGTACGAGCAGGATGTGACACAAGGTTGATTACTTAAGCGGAGTTTGAATTAAACTTGCTCGTACAAAAGGGTTGATATATATATATATATATATATATATATATATATATATATAGTTAGTAGACCAGTTCATATACCTCTGTAGCAATATCTCGTCTACTGGAGGCCGGGGCTATAGAATACACCAATAACATCTCTGCTATTCTTAATGGAGACATATGTTGATCGTAAGTTCCTTCCCCTAGACTGGTTGCCTAACCAAGGCCAAAGAACCCGGTCTATCCTACTATTTCCCTAAAGCTAGGAGGATAGCTGGGTGTATATTTTCCCAATAGAATTAGCGCTATGTGAAATGCAAACAGCCTCGTCCAGGATTTGAACTAGTCTCGTCTTTTAAATAGATGTATTTGATGCATGGATGGGACCCTTACGATTTGTTTTATTAGATCTACCGACAGTGAGAATTGAAAGTTATAGAGATGGATGGGCCTTTACAATAGTAATAGTCACTGAATATGTATCTAATAATTTGATAAAAAGTGAATATTTTCTCAAATATAAGCAGCTGCAAATTACCTTTCTCGATATATCATATCGTAATATATTGCAACATTTATTTTATTGTACATCTTCGTAGTAATAATAGTAGTAATAGTAGTAGTAGTAGTAGTTGTGACTATTACACTTGCGCAATATAAGACCTACAATCACTTTCATTTCTGTAGATGCGGTATTAAAGTAAAATAACTATTAATACTAATAATAAACGACACTATAACAATTTACTACGACGGTTGTGTAATGCACATAATTCATTTACTTAATACTACAACTACTACTAATTACTATTATTATTTATTAAAACTACTAGTATCGTCCTTGTCCCAAATGAATCTGAAAGAAGCACTGGTTGCATTTCTACGCAGGAACTGGTGTCGCTTAAATTGCTTTTAGCAGTGAGGAAGAGTAAGTGATGTAATAAGTACTAGAATTCTTTTTCTGGCTACTTTCTCTAACTTGTATGATGTAAGAAAAACAGCAATTGGAAGAAAAGTGAGTATTACTTTGACTATGTCAACCCGTGCAAAACAAGAAGAAGAAAAAAACATTAATCTTTGTGGTGGTAGAAAAAAAAGACGATCTCTGCGGGCATTCGGTTACCAATAACGACGATAGATGTCATAAGAAATATGTACATTTGATGAGTGAGTGTGTGTGTGTGTGTGTGTGTGTGTGTGTGCTAAAGTTTCAAACGAAAGAACACTTTAATTATATATTCAGTCTCTAGTTAAAAAAATAAATCTTTATATTTACTAGCAAATATATGCACCCTCCGGGTGCAAGTATTTGAATTTTAATGTAATGAAATATGTTAAATTTGAAATACTTTTGAAACTGAATAAAAATCCAAATAAAATGATTTGAAACAGAGGGAGTATAATCGAAGAATAGAACAACTTTGAAACTAAGTCTTCCATCATTTTCCATCACTCCCTCCTTTTATTGCTGAATTTTCCTAATTTAACTATTCAGTTAAATTAGGAAGTAAAGAATAAAATTACTGTTATTTCTTTATATTAATGGATTTCTTTTAAGATTTATCCCCGAGATTTTTGCTCATATTCATTAAGAAAAAAACAAACAATTAGAAATCAATAATACCAAGCGCATATTTAATAAAATTAAACTTTTAATATCAATATGCAAATTAGCTTTCCTGTTCACACTGTAACCCGCTATTTTGTTGCATATATAAATACAATTGCATGTTATTAGAATGTAGATAAAGTCAAAAGTATTAATAATGTAAAATAATTTTATTAATAATTGAGGTTTAGATAAAAATAACAATCGTGGACAATGTGGCGTAAATAACAAAGGGGATTGTGAGTTGAGAAGTAATATAGTTTCGGTTACAGACAGACAAACAAACAATCTCCATTATAATAAGATATATATATATATATATATATATATATATATATGTGTGTGTGTGTGTGTGTCTATACACACACACATATATATATATATATAATTGATAGATTTTATTCTTAACAATTATAAATTTATTTCAACAGAACTTAATATCGGCCTTTTCAGAGTGTAACACTAAAGAGTAAAGCGAGAATTGCTCACTATATAATTCTTTAATTGCTATACCCATGGATTATACCATTTTAAATATATCGATATTAAAAACGGACATGCTTATAACTATTCCCACTTTTCTGGTCTCACACACACACACACGCACATACACAAACACGTGTGTGTGTGTGTGTGTTAAGGCGGAGTGACTTATTGCTGGTATCAAGGGAGTCTATCACACTGCATGAGTTCTGGTGCATCCATTTCTAGGAGTCCATAAGGAGAACGTTCTTTATGAGTTCGTCCTCACTTCTTTAGCAGTTCCCAACATGTATTGCTCGCTTTTTTAAAATTGGTTTGTGAGATAGGGGATAAATGCCCGTAAACTGCTGTTCCAGGATTTGTTCAAAACAGTTGCCAGCATATTTGTCTAGTTTCATCTAGCTTTTTCTCCAAGGGTTTCTGTTATGTTTTTACATACAAATAAATACGGAGCA
>CM042169.1:44935789-45005789 GCA_023376005.1 Doryteuthis pealeii
GTCGATGACATGCAACAACCCAACCCATTATTTAGGCTAGACGGGCGGTCGAAGAGACCTTCTCCAATCAATCGGCTGGTCAATTCAAACCCTAGCACCAATATGAATGTCCCGACCGCATTGCTCTGGCAAACCCCAACCCTTTTTATCATATATGAGCTAGAAGGCGGTGATTGAAGGTCTTAGTGTCCTAGGTATGACGTTAAACTGCATCTAGTGGTGAGGCTCTAATTCTGAAGCTCTGGGGAGTGTAAAGTACTCTTTATTGCCATTACTCCCAGGTCCACTTTTACATGGAGTGGTAGTAACTGTTAGGGTCCCATCTATGGGTTAAATTGATAAAAAAAATGAGTTTAAAAATGTGCGTGAAAAATTAAACCCGATAAGAATTGATAAAACTAAAACGTTTTCGGCATCAAATAACCCAACGGTTGACATGCCGTAAAATCAACCAACCAACCACCCGCACAAGTAGGATGTTACACATGGCTAGAAACTTATGACCGTGTTTGAAAGAGTTTGTTGAGAGTGAATCATCTAAGTTTTTACAATTAGTGTTTTCAATATTTTGAGTCTATTTTGCAGGGTGGATTTATTTATCATTTGTGTATTTTCAACGAGTATTTTCCTGATAGGGGATTGTAATATTCAATGTTTCTTCAGGCATTCTGGTCTGAAAGATAGCAAACCAATCTTCAGGATAAGGCAGCAGTAGTGTATCCAACACAGAATCATTTAAGATTTTGTTTCTGTCGAGAAAGCACTTTCTCACTGGGCAAATAAATTTGTAAACTACACCTCGCATGGTGCAATGATTAACAAATCATTGATAGTGAATTTGATTCTTACTGAGCGCCCCATACTTCTGGCCTTGTGTCATATCTAAGCTTAATAATATTTTAAATTGATAATGGCTGATAATCAGATTGGCAGAATTTTCTTTTTTAAAAAGTATTTTATTAGTTGATTTTAACGGCACGCCAACCCGTACAGGGTTATTTTATACCTAGAAGTTTGGGAATTACCTTCATCATAGTCTACTTTTATATTTACATTTTTTTCGGTAGTTTTTTTTTTTTCACACGGTCATGTGATATCAAGTATTCCTACTTGATGCAAATAATTTGCAGACATTTCAATGGTTTCAATTTCGATTTTGGTTTATTTGTTTAATGGCATAGACACTTTTGTGGGTTATTTAATGCTAAAGCCATCCTTATAGAAGTACAGTTGTGGTACCAAAAACCCCATAGCTGAGGAATGGGAGGGTTCATACCTTTTCCAAGGGTATTAGTCCAAAAGTGAACGTAATAAGCGCGACTGGAATTCGAACTCGCTTATTAAGATGTCACAGTTTAGCACGATAGCCACTAAGCCACGGGGACTTCCCTGTATTTCAAGTATTCCTACCTAATACTAATAATCATATGGTTTCAAGTAATTATTTATATTCTATATAGACATTTATTTTCTCACAGTTGTATGGTTTGAAGTATTCCTATCTAATACTAATTATATATATATTTACCTACCCCTCTGCACGGGTAGGATATTACACAAGGTCAATTTCTTAAGCGGAGTTTAACAGGTTTGAATTTAAAGCTTTCCTTCTCCTAGACTGGTCGCCTAACCATGGTTAAATAGCCCAGTCTGTCCTACTATTTACTCATAGCTGAAAGGTGAACAGTTAGATTCATACCTTTCCCAAGAGAATTAGCGTTATGTGAAATACAAACAGCCTAATACTAATTATAAGGTTTCAAGCAATAATTCCTACTTAATGATAGTTATTTATTTGCACACAGATAAATGGTTTCAAGTAACTAATTATAACTTTTAGTAAATAATTATACCTTCAAGTAACTAAATACAAACAATTTAGTTATATGGCATCAAGTGTTCCTATTGAATACGAATAATTTTTAAATAGACTAATTTGATATATAGATGGGACCCAAACCGATACTATCACTCCGGTCAGCTTGCTAATTACTATGCTACACAAGGCCTCGATGTTTGAGTATGTATTTATCTAAACCCTTCGTCGCGAGAAGAGTGTGACATAAGGCCAGTTTTTAAGTGGAGTGCTGTTGTTTTTTTTAATTCAGAGTTTTCCTTCTGGTAGACTAGTTGCCTAACCAAAGCTAATAGACCCATCTTCATTGTTATTTGTACAACGTTTCGGCCGATATACCCTCCGGCCTTCTTCAGGTATTTCTTGTCGTACTCGGGAACCTTCTTTTCGAACTCGGGAACTTTCTTGTCGTTTTTGGGAGCCATCACGGAACTTTGAACCTAACCCTTTATTTATTCCACGGGGGTATCCTGTTCTCATTCCACTAACCATAGCTGGGGTAGGAGTTGTGTTAATTAATTATTTTTCTAACTGCTTTCACTCAGGATTAAACTCGGGTTCCAGAGATAACAGTCACTTAGAACTGTCTTAACCTAACTGCCTTATCCACTATGTGTCCAATTGGACAATTGAGTGTGAATTTTGGGAACTTATAAACCTAATGTCTTGATTTGGCTAGAATATCTACCTATTTTACTTATGTATGATTTAAAAAAAAAAAAAAAAAAAAAAAAACAGTATGAGTCTAGGTAAAAAATCAAAAAGAAAGTTCCCGAGTCCGACAAGAAATACCTGAAGAAGGTCGGAGGGTATATCAGCCGAAACGTTGTACTAATAACAATGAAGATGGGGACAATAGTCCGAATAACGCAGATAATACTAATCTTCAAACCTCATCTCAAGCATTCAGAGAAATACAAATAAACCCAGTCTGCCCAACTATTTTCCAATAGCTGGGTGTCCTACCTCCATCTATTTTTTTCTTCTGTCACACACACACCTGTCTCCTCTGATTAGACTCATCCTTGTCCGTCCACATACCTTTCTTCTCTGTTGAAACCCATCTCTGGCACAAGTTCCTAAACTCATACGTTGAAACCTGCCTAGCATCAAAAAGACGTTGACGTTTTCTTCAAGACTTGGCAGTCCGTCGAATTTATCACACGATCTAGACGTGTAATTGCATCTCGTGAAACTGAGATTCGCATAATCTTTTTTACCCTGAGGCTATCGGAGAATATCCCGGTTTAGCTCAGTCGGTAGAGCGTCCGACTAGGAAACACAAGGTTCCGGGTTCGATACTGGCCCTCGCCAACTCAGCGTATGAATAGCACAGGAATATGTGCGGTAAAGCTGATAGTAGGTGTCACACTCTGCCCCAGACGCCAAAACATTCTCCTCGGTCTAGTACCAGTCAAATGGGTATAGATTCTCTTGATGTCTGGCTGATACCGACGTTAGGCCACCCTGACGACGACTTTTTACACTATACTTACTGTACTGAGTTTTTTTTTGTATTATTTTTATTCTATTGGATTCATACCTTTCCCAATGGTATTAGCGCGAAGTGAAACACAAACAACTCCGTCCAGGATTTGAAATTGAGTCGCTGATTCCGTTACGCTAAGCGCGCCCCGATGCATGTTATTTGTGTTATATTCAATACGCCGGAAGTCATACGAGCATGCGCCAATATCTAATAATAGTGAGTCATAATCAGCAGATATAATCTGCAACGAAGATGAACGTCTACTGAATGAAATACAGGAGCAAAATGGAGAAAGAAAGAAAGAAGGAATAATCTTGGGACAAAATGGTTTGACATAAAATCTATCACGTACACTTCATTTTCGTTTCTGTTGGTATTGGGTTAAAACTACCGAATTTACGCAATTTTGTTTCTTGTGTTTGGCTATCTGACTGCAATGGCGCCAGTGATACCAAAATGGCGCTGATTGTTGTTAAAGCCAAGTTTAAAGCTGGACTGGTCGATGACCAGTAAAAATCTGATTTACAGGAACGGAATTGGTCAGCTGGCCGAATAAAAACAAAATCAAAAAGATGAACGCTATCTCGGGTTTTAGAGCAAAATAAATTCGATTTGACTGATATTTCAGATAACATCTTCAGGCAAAACTATAGATCTTTCAATAGTTATTTACATCCCTTGTCCCCTCTGTCTTTCATATATATATATATATATATATATATATATATACCAACCTTTCCGTATCTAGTGGTGAGGTTCCAATTTTTGTGGGTAGTGTGGAGTATCCTTTTATCGCTATTACTCTGATTCAAAATGGTAGTAACTGTTAGGGTCCCATTTTTTAAGGAATCAGTAATTAAGTGATATATATATATATATGTGTGTGTGTGTGTTTTGTTAAACTCAACGGACAATTCTTGTCGGACGAGTTTTTGTTCGATTCTTTCTGTCTGGCCATCTTTCTAATATCCGGGTGAAATTGGTGTATAAATCCACCAAAGGTTTTACCACGAGTGCTTTTTGCACAACTTCGTGCCATCATCAGATGTGGAACTGGTGAGATGTTTCCATTGTCTGTTTTTAAATAAGTTTAACAAAACATGTTTAAAAGAAAAAATGCTGCCAATATATACATATATATCAGCCCTTCCGCATCTAGTGGTGAGGTTCCAATTTTTTACTCTGCTATTACTCTGAACCGAAGAGTTGGTATCTGTTAGGGTCCAATTTTCTTAAGTAATAAGAAGGCCTATTGTCGATATCTATCCCCTTTTGAGTCTGAGGTGGAGTACCACCTACTCTGCTCCCTATTTTATCGTATATATCCTAGCTGTGTTACCCATGCGCTGAGTTGGTGAGGGCCGATATCGAACCCAGAAGCTTGTGGTTCGGATGCGGATGATCCACCGACTGAGCCAAACAAAAATGAGTTAAAAGAAAATTGAGTAGCCAACAAGAATGAATAAAACAGAAACGTCTTTGGCATAAAATAACCCAAGGGTTGACATTCCGTAAAATACAACCAACCAGCCATTTAATTTAGCACCGGTTTAGCTCAGTCGGTAGAGTGTTTGGCTAGGAATCACAGGGTTCTTGGTTCGATACCGGCCCTCGCCAACTCAGCGTATGAATAGCACAGGGATATGTGCGGTAAAGTAAGGAGCTGATGGTAGGTGTGGCGCTCCACCTCAGATGCTAAAATAATCTCCTTGGTCTAGCACTAGTGAAAAGGGATAGACTCCCTCGCTGTGCAGCTGATTCGACTTTACTTTTACTTTTATAAAACATAATGTACTAGTATTATTATTATTAGTGTGTGTGTGTGTGTGTGTGTGTGTGTGTGTGTGTGTGTGTGTGTGTGTGTATGTGTGTGTTGTGTGTATTTATGCGGGTGTATATATGCGTATGTGCGTGCCTATGGACGTATTCGCGTGTGCACTAATATGTATTTTTTTTTTGTTTTGTTTCTTTCTTTCTAGGTTTCTTTCTCTTTCGCTCTCTTTCGCTTTCTTCGTATTTTCACTTCCCGCCAAAATTCCGCCATGGAATTTACCCGCATGAAAGCACGTCACTCATCTGTGCACGAATTAACAAAGCAGACGACATATTGAAAACGCCCCGGCTACTGTCCAAACAAAAACAAAGAAATTCATGCTTGAAGGGATATACTATTTCTAGATATTGAAAGCCGATATTCAGTACCAAATCGTAAAGTCTTAATATGTCCATATATCAACTAAGCAATCAAGAGGAACATAAAAAAAAGGGAGGAAAAATGGAACATAATTAAATTTCATTTAAAAGCGCCGATTGTCGCGAATAACTAAATTATCATGTCAGAATTAATATAATCACGTGCATTTTACTATTTCTTTGTATATCCGAGCATTTTTTAAAATTCATTGCATTTTTTGTTATTGGTCATTTTGTATATATATATATATATAAAGAAAATTTTTATTTATGAATTTAATAATCGATGTTTAAAACAATTCGGTTACATTGAACCTCATCAGGATGTCTCTTGGGTGAAGAAAATGATGGATGTTTTTATATGTAAGAGAAAAATATTTTAGTTATGTAACTGTATTTGATCCCAATTTCGGAATACTTGTTTTTCAAAATTTCTTTATATTGTTTAATTTCCAATTTACTCCATATATATATATATAAATATATATATATATATATATATATATATAGTATGAACAAAAAGTAATAAGACAAGCAGGAATATTTCTTATATGTTGTTTATTCTCAACTAGTTTCGACCTTAGGTCATCGTCAGGAGAAAATTTCTTATTTGAAGAAATTGTTTATAGATAGAGGTTCTTCAAGGAACAAATGGACATGCTACTACTAACACACTCGTCTACCCGGATTTTAATAGCATGTCAAACCCTCAAAACATTTCAATTTTTATAGTTCTTCTATAATGCTCCCTTTCAAAAATCTATAAACAATTTCTTCAAATAAGAAATTTTCTCCTGACGATGACCTAAGGTCGAAACTAGTTGAGAATAAACAACATATAAGAAATATTCCTGCTTGTCTTATTATTTTTGTTCATACTATATATATATATATATATATATATATATATATATATATATTTAAATACATTTTTGGTACAGGCAAATTTATATAATATATTGAGGGTTATCATAGAGATCAGCACTTTAATGGATGGAATGAAAGGAATAAAAAAATGTTTATTAGTAAAACAACGGCCCTTTGGGTGAGCGGCTTGGGCCTGGTGCGACTTGATGGGGGTTTCTTAGTTTTGTGTTCGCCCCCCACCCCCTCTTGTCAAACCGTTTCCTTAATCCTTCCATATCCATTCGTGTCAAAAAAAATTGTTTACAACTTGACTTTTAATCGATTCCGAGTGTATAACTTGACAAGCACCGGACGAAAGGGCTCTTGTTTTACTAATAAACATTTTTTTATTCCTTTCATTCCATCCATTGAAGTAGTGATCACTATGATAACCCTCAATATTATATATATATATATATATATATATATATATATATATATGCACGATCTCCCAGAATCACAGGAAAAACATCAACACAGACAGTGATGATGGCGAAGACAAATCTATAAGCATGCCGACACATAAAACACAAACAGGCACTTGCACAAAACAAAAAACAAACGAGTAGTCACAAAAAAGAAGCAAGGAGGTCACTAAGAGTGACCATCCCCATACCACCCAACAAGATCACTGAGATGATACCATCAACACCAATAAAGAGTATATATATATATATATATATATATATATATGCCATAAAGAACAGATCTATCAGTCTATTCGTTCTGAAGAAGGGGTATAAACATCCCCAAAGATTTAACGAAATAACATTCAAAAACTGAGTTTCTTATAGTGCTTCATACTAAAACCCAAACAATATATATTATAGACAGATATATAAATATAAATACGCATATATATATTATATATATATATATAATATATATATATATATATTTGTGTGTGTGTGTGTGTGCGTGTGTGTGTTGACTTAAATAAAAGGCACATCTCCTTTTTAACAATTTTATTTGTGATTTTTTCAAGTTTTCTGGCCAGCGTTTGAATATTTGGGTGGAATTCGTGGATTAGTCCACCAAAGTTCATGTTCCGAGTACTTTCGGCACTTCGAAGTGCCACGAATTCTACCCAAATATTAAAAAGTTGGCCAGAAATATTGAAAAAATCACAAATAAAATTGTTAAACAGGAGAGGTGTCTTTTGTTTAATTCAACATGCATAAATGAAAGAATGCTGCACACACACACACACACACACACACACACACACACACTGGTTTCATAATTAAATAACATATATCTATAATATATATCTATATATTATATATATATGTGTATGTGCGTGATTTCATGTTAATATATATATATATATATATATATATATATATATATATGAAGAAAAACTCAGATTGGATAAAATCCAAGAAAATGTAAAAATTATAAGTGGAAAAAGTGAATAAAACAACACGATACAATCAAATTAATTCATCAGTTGTTCTTTTTCTTCCCTTTTTTCTTTGTCCTTTTCCTTCTCTTCTTCCCCTTTTATCTTTCTTCAATGTCTACGCTTTCAAATTTGTAGTTATAAATTTCAAATTGTTCCATTCATTCTGATGAAATCTTTCAAGAAATATAGACGAAATATTCAGCAACTTATGAATTAATTTGATTGTATCGTGTTGGCTTATCTTCTCTTTCGATTTTTACACACACACACACACACACACACATATATATATATATATATATATATATATATATATATATATCATTATCAACATCTTCAAATCTTGCCGACGTTATGAATCTCCCTGGGTTTTCCTCACCACCATTCTCAATCAGCCATCGCTCCAGGCAGGTCATCTGCTCAGCATCCAGTATCCGTACAGAGCTGATCGGTGCAATATTTTGCTGGTCGACTACACTGGTAGGTTCATGTGTAGATGCGCATAGGATAATGTCGCTTATGAGCCCGTCCTTGCTTCTCTAGCAGTGTCCAACATGACTTGTGCGTCTTACCCGGATAGTTTGTGAGATAGGAGGTAAGTGTCCACAAAGCTACCCTTTTATATGGGTGCTGATTCAAATATTTGCTCAATACAAAAATGACCATCACAAAACAATTTGAAATGCTGAAGCTCGCAAAACAAAAAGAGCGCACGTTTCCATTAATGATTGAGTGATTGATTTTAACGGCATGTGTGTGTATTTGTGTGTGGTTTCATGTTGATATATATATATATATATATATATATATATATCATATGATATCATATAATATGATATAATATATATTATCATCTAGAGTAATTTTATGCCAAGAGATTTGGGAATCGCGTTCATTTGACGTTCATACTTATATTCCTTGCACCCAGTCCTATCGAATACGAATTATTTTTATCAGATCTTATTAACCCATAGATGGTTTACTACCTGGTACTACCAATATTGTGTTAAAGCCACAGAGTAGGGGAAAATAACATTGTATATAATCTGGAAGCAACGTTGGTCCATTATATTGAATTAACGGAATTATGCGTCTTACCCGGATAGTTTGTGTGATAGCTGCCCATTTATGGAATGTTGATTCCAGAATTTGTTCAAGACTAAGAAAGTGGCCACCACAATGCAATTTGAAATGTGACTTGCAAAACAAAAAGAGCGTACGTTTCTATTAATGATTGATTTATTGATTTTAACGGTATGTCAACCCATCTAGAGTAATTTTATGCCAAGAGATTTGGGAATTGCATTCATTTGACGTTTATATTTATATTCTTTGCATCCAGTCCTATCAAATACGAATTATCTTTAAACATCTTATTAATCCATAGATGGTTTACTACCTGGTACTACCAATACTGTGTTAGAGCCACAGAGTACGGGAAAATAACATCGTATATCATCTGGAAGCAACGTTGGTCCATTATATTGAATTAATGGAATTATGGGTAACAAGAATTATCGAGACATGTAACGTCAATGTGTAACGGTTATTGTCGTTGGAAATAGAATCAGCAACCCGAATTCAAATCATCAGAAAAAATGTGTTTCACTTCCTCTAATACCCCTGGGAAAGGGCACAAAACCGTTTGTTCTCCCACCAGCTATGGGTAAATAGTAGGAAAGTCCTGGTTATTTAGTCTTGGTACGGCAACCAGTCGAGGAAAATAAAAATAAAAATCAGCTGTAGTGTGCTTACAAATTGAGCTTGTGTCACATCCTACCCGTGAAGGGAGTGGGTGTTTAAATACATACTTAGAAAACGGAGATTATTTATTTACTTATCTATTGACGGAACGCAGCGCCCATTTTGATATTGAATACACAATTCTAAAGCAAATCAGTTACTTCAAATATGGATGGAGGGAGGAAGTGCCCGTTGAGTAGTGGCTAACGTGCTGGCCCTTCGAAATTGTAGTAAGTGAGTTCGAACTTCAGTCGCACTTTCGGACTAATATCCTTGGAAATTGTATGAAACCCCTGATCGCCCAGTTATGGGTTGAAGAGTATCACTACAAGGATGGCTTTTGAATTAGATAACCCACGAAGGTTGATATGCCATTAAAACAAAAACAAATCAAACCATCAAATAAGGATCCATTTAATATTGGTGGGATACTCCTGTTATCTTTTCTTTCATCTTTATTCTCATTTGACTACGGACCGTCAAATATATAGGGATCGTGAATATATTCAGCAGCACATGAACATATATATATATATATATATATATATATATATATATAAAAAAAGGAAGGTCCGCAAAATGTATTTTGTTCTCAGAAAAGTTTTTTAATTCTTTTTGTTTTACATATATATATATATATATATATATATATATATATATATATATATTATCTATAAACAGTAAAACGTATTACAGCACATAATTCCTTACATTCTATTTTATTATGTTTTTATAGTGCTATTTTTCGTATTTAAAAAAAACGTAACCATAAATTCTTCAATCCTATCAAATTTTTATGGATATCTCTTTAAGTATAAAGTGAATAGAGTTGTCGACTTGACGTTAAAAGATTATATGAGCAAAAAAATAACTTTAATAAACGAGAATAAGAATAGTCTATCTTATCTTATGCCTTCGTTATCATTTTAGTACATTTAAAAGAAAAGCTTTCTTTCTTTGTTCGTAACAAAACGAATGTATAGTGTATAAAACTTTTTATTCATATTTTACGCTCTATTTCTTTCTAGATTCTCAGGAATGTAATTAAAATGTAAAATGTCGACGCAGACATATTTTCTTATTATTATTGTTATTAATTTCGGTTTCTTGGTTCGATACCGGCCCTCGCCAACTCAGCGAATGAGTAGCATAGGATCCGTGCGGTAAAGTGAGGAGCTGATGGTAAGGTGTGGCGCTCCACCTCAGATGCTAAAATAATCTCCTTGGTCTAGCGCTAGTGAAAAGGGGACAGACTCCCTCGCTGTCAGGCCGATACCGACATTAGGCCGCCCGACGACTTATTTCTTTGAATCCTAATTCATGCAATCAAAAGGAAATCCCAAACAAAAACGACCTCTGCTCGAATTGCAATTCTAAACATGATTGGTGTCAATGATGGCTCGTCTATCGTCACTGTGAAACTTCAGCATCCACTGCATCTAGGAATAAGCAACAATAATAGGTAGATTTGTAGTTTTTTATATTATTATTTAGATTAGTAGTTTGATTAGAAAAAACTCGTAAGTTGGGGCATTATTATTTTTAAGTGGAGCATGAGCTTCCAAAGTAGTTTTGACTAATAAGAAGAGAGCCTCTTTGGTTAGAATTCAGAGTTTTCCTTCTCCTATACCATTGCCATACCAAGGGTAAAGAACCCAGTTTGTCCCACTATTCACTCATAGCTGGAAGGAGATATATATATGTGTGCGTGCGTGTGTATTATATATATATATATATATATATATAATCAATTCATTTAAAGCTGCGAATATACCTCTTATTGCCGCTTATTCCTTGTGTCACTTATTCATTTGAGAGTAAAAATCATTTCACATAGAATTAATACCATTGAGAAAGGTATGAATATATATATATACATAAGTGCTTAATTGGAGTCGTACCTAGCCATACATTTAATAGGTATTCCCGCCTAATTCATTATTAATTAATTAATTTTCAAATTAGGTACGACTCCAATTAAGCACTTATTCTCCAAAAATTATCGGCAAAAAGCCAATCAAAACAACCGTGTTTATATATATACATATTTTTTATATCATTATTTAGATTAGTAGTTTGATTAGTAAAAATCTCTTAAGTTCGGGCACTATTATTTTTAATTCTAGGAGGAACTCTCAAAGTAGTTTTTACTAACAAAGAAGAGAGCCCCTTTCGTTAGAATTCAGGGTTTTCCTTCTCCAAGACCAGTTGACATACCAAGGTTAAATAACTCAGTTTGTCCCACTATTCACCCATAGCTGGGGGGAGAACATTTGGATTCATACCTTTCTCAATGTATTAACGCTATGTGAGATGAATAAGTGATATAAGGAATAAGCAGCAATAAGAGGTATATTCACAGCTGTGAGTGAATTGATTATATATATCTAATATATAAAACAGAGATTTTGGTATGTACGTGTCGACGTATAACTCCAAAACGGGGAGGTCACTCTGATTTAAAAATCTTGCATACACATTGATATCGTTCTAACTAAGAAAACACTCCAAATTTGGTTATTGATTTTTTACTGATTAAGGATATAATTAATTAATCAAACAAAAATCAAACGATTTTTCAAAAGCCATAGCATAGCTGCTGCTGCTGCTAATGCTTGGTCTATCAGCAGGTGCTCGCCTGACTGTTTATCAGCAGAAAGAAAGAAAGAAAGAAACAACGAAAATGTTAGCGACTCGCCTGGCTGTTTTAACAGCAGAAAGAAAGAAAAGAAGAAAGAAAGAAAGAAACAATGAAAATGTTAGCGACAAACTAAATTTTTAACGTAAAATAAATTCGTTTTTTTATAATCTTTCTAATATTTATTTATATATCGTATGTTTTGAAACTAACTTTTATTGTACAATGTACACTCACTTAATTTAATTGTTGTCATGCACAAAAAAATTGTAGAAAAATGAAAATTGTTTCAAAACACAAGTTTACGGTTACATTTTTTTAAAATAAGATTTTAAATGTCAATAAAAATCAGTCACCAGTATAGGGTTGTATAAATGTAAATTTAAAAAAATGATAAAACGAGTTGTTTTGTAATTAATACTAATGGTTTTAAAAAAAAGTCTTAATAGTTTAGAGAACTAATGAAGACGTTTTAAAATGTAAGCAAAAATATATATTGCATTCTCTTTATCGTTAAGAACTAGATTTGAATTGTCATGTAGAAAAAATTCAAAGAAATAAATTACAATCTATTTCTAACTTATCAAGCAATTAAAAACTGAATTTTAAATTGTCCCCAAATACTATTATTATTTTCAAACTGGAGTTTCAGTGAAACTTTTCGTGAAAAGAAGAGAAATAATCTTGCTCAATTTATAATTTGTACGAGTCTTTATCAATTGAATTATTTTTTATAGCGAGTTAGAAAAAAATTATTTTGCTTCGGACAGCAAAAGTATGTTTTAATGAAAAATCAAATCTTATTCATATCGCAATCTTTTTATTCCTGTCTTTAAAAATTAATTTAGTTAGAAATGAAATGAAATAATCTATCTTCCAAATATTTATTTGGTAAGAAAGAGCGAAGTAAAAAAAACAATAATAAGCGCTATTATTTATTAAATAAATAATAAGCGCTTATTATTGTTAATAAATTTTATTTCGTTTATTTAATAAATATAATATAACTCAACTTTGTATATATACGAAAAAATTAAAAACAAAAGAATTTTAGAGAAGAAAAGCCTTTTACAAAAATAGGTAGTTAAATTATAACTACTTATTTCGTAACTAAGAAACATAGTTGTATTCGTATTGTAATAAAAACAAAACAAAAATTATAATAAAAATACGATGTAGTTAACATTTCGTATATAAACAAAACAGTGTATGATATGTTCTTACCTTAAACATAAAATAAAAATGATTCTAATGTACGTAACTTGAATGGGAAAATGTGTTCTTTAATTTATCATAATTCTAATGATAATAAATAGGCAGATTTTTTTTTTAATTAAGGGCGGACCTGAACTTTTGGAACACCCCTCTAAAATTTTTGTTTTTTAATTTTTTTTTCTTCTTTCAATGGATTATTATCGATTGCACACCAATCTATAAGACTGTAAAAAAAAAATTCTAAAAAGTTATTTATTTTTCGAGTTTTTCAGGGGTGCTCAGTTTCCCGTATAAGTTTATCGTAAATTGAACCCCCTTATCGGAACCGCTAAAAAAAAATTTTATTTATTTATTTATTTTTCCTTCAATGGATTATTATCGATTACACACCAATCAATCAGATTTTTAAAAAATTCTTGAAAGTTCTTTATTTTTTGAGTTTTCAGGGGTGCTCATTTCCCCGTATAAGTTTATAGTAAATCGAACCCCCATATCGGAACTGCTCGAAAAGGAACTGGCGCAAATGTGTCAAAGTTAGGGTGGCCCAGAAAAAACAGAACCCAAATTTATTTTATTTTCCCATTAAACTTACCTTAAACACCAACCCCAACACCAACCCTAACCCTAACCTAAATCCTAACCCCCTACTTGAATTTAACAGTTTTATTACAAAATTTGTGGGTTCTGTTTTTTCTGTGTCACCTTAATTTTGACACCTTAGTGCAAATTCAGCCCAACTGTTAAGATAGAGCGGTTTCGATATGGGGGTTCGATTTACTATAAACTTATACGGGGAAATGAGCACCCTTGAAAACTCGAAAAATAAATAACTTTTTAGAATGTTTTTTACAATCTGATAGATTGGTGTGTAAACGATAATAATCCATTGAAGAAAAAGAAAAGAAATTACAAAGAAATTTTTTTTCAGCGGTTCCGATATGGGGGATCAGTTTACAATAAACTTATACGGGGAAATGAGCACCCCTGAAAACTCGAAAAATAAATAACTTTTTTTAGTTTTTTTTTTTTTTACAATCGGATAGATTGGTTTGCAATCGATAATAATCCGTTGAAAAAAAAATAATTAAAAACAAAAATTTTAGAGAGCGTGGGGTTCCAAAAGTTCAGGTCCGCCAAATTAAGTCACCACTTTTTTCTCTCTCTTTCTTTTTTTTAGTCCGGTCATGGACCGGGTACTTTAGCTAGTATATATATATATATAAGTTAAAAGAAAGGAAATGAATCCGACAGTATGAGTATGAAAAGGTGGAATGAAAACATCACACAATGCTGTTAAAGAGATATATATAAAATTGTTTCTCTTAACAGCATTGTGTGATGTTTTCATTCCACCTTTCATATATATATATATATATATATATATATATATATATATATATATATATGGTGTGTGTGTGTGTGTGTGTGTGTATGTTGTATACATACATACATATATATATATATATATATATATGGGTATCACTCACTTAGTGAGTTAGTCGCGGGCCAAGTTTTTTGCGGTATCGCTAGTAGAGTGCTCAATATCAGTTATCGAGCTGTTATATATATATATATATATATATATATAATATATATATATATTATTTCTCAGTGTCTGTTACACAATATGAATATAATCTTAGGTGCCTTGTGTGTTTAGCAAGGTGGATTAGCAAATCATCGTTAGAGAGTTCGATTCTTACTGGGCGCCCGATACTTCTGACCTTATGTCACATCTAAGCTAAGCTTAGTAAGTATCTATATTAATATAATCTTTATATATTTTCTGAAGCCGCAGCCCCAATGTCACTGACTGATGCAATAAACGTGTATGCAGTAGAAAACATCTTGCCAATTTTTTGAATTATTATTGCTGGAAATTTTTGCGATCGAATTTCTTAATATTAGAAACTTCGGACAAAAAATTATGTACGTTATGCAATCATTTAAGTGGGTTGCCAGGGGAGATAAGAAACCCATTTTATTCGTCTTTATTCTGTGAGAACCGGTTCAAGTTGTAATCAAGCCATAGATCAATATGGTTTTTTTTTATATAAGATACAAATTGCTAGTAGCAATTGATTCACGAGTGGATTATGGTATTTCTTAAGATTTAAAGCTTTTCTGGAGCTTAATAATAAGTTTCGTAAATTGTTGATGGTGTAGGATTTTATATGGAGGTTATGTCTGGGATTCTATCACACATACAGTAGTGTATCGTAATTACAATCTCAGCAGAAGGCAAGTGGTTAATCTGATTTATATTACTGAAGAATTCATCTCTCTCTATATATATGAAGTTGGGAGGCGCGTAGTGTAATGGTTACCATCGTAGGAAGTGGACACGGCGAGTTCAAATCCGAGTTCAAATCCTGGACGGTGTCGTTTGCATTTCACATTGCGCTAATACCCTTGGGAAAGGCATGAATCGAACTATTCTCCCTCTTTGGACAAACTGACGGATATATATATATATATATATATATATATATATATATATATATATGTTTTATTCTTTCTTGCTTTCTTTCGATCTATCCATTTCAGTTCATTCACATCAATCAGCCTGTTCATATATATATATATATATATATATATATATATATATATATGAACTGATTGTTGTGAATAGACTGAGATGGATAGATCGAAAGAAAGCAAGAAAGAATAAAACAGTTTGAGTTTGATATGAATAGATATATATATATATATATATATATATATATATATATATAGAGAGAGAGAGAGAGAGAGAGAGAGAGAGAGAAAAGAAAGAAAGAAAGAATGAATGAAGAAAATGAACAGAATGAGACAGATTGATAGATAGATAGTTTTGAAGATTGATATAAATAGACTGAGATAGATAGATAGATAGATAGATAGAACGAAAGAACGAAAGAAAGAATAAAACAAAATCAGATAGATAGATAGATAGATACCGTTTATGGTCACGGAGATTGGTGGAAATTGTCGGAGTCAATCGGAAAAGAGAAATAATAGCCTAAATAGCCTGGAGGAGTTTTGCTTTTCATATCGTTCAGAAATGGGGATTAAATTAAATGGCGGAAAGTGGGTTGCACAAAAGATTAATTTCTTCAAGAATTGGAAATGGAAGATGGCAATTCCCTCCTCACCCTTTAATTATAATAGGGGAAATTAATGTATTATTTTCATTGTTTCCATCATGGGGACGGGTAACTTAAGGTTTTATGTATATATACAGTAACACTGCTAATCATCCTTATTCTCCCCCCTTCCCATCCTCCTCTTTCATCATCATCATCAACAAGAACAACAAGAAAGAACAACAAGAAAATACACTGATAACACAGACATAAACACACATGCGCGCGCAACACACACACATACACACACACACACACACACACACAACGCACGGAAACACATAATAAATCAGCTGGTCATATCAAACCATAGCACCTATATGATTGTCCTGACACTATTGCTCTTATGAGTAATTCCATGTTATATCTAGAAAAAATACACTTCCATTTTTCTGATTTTTTGACAATGTTAAAGTAAAACAATCCCAAATATTTGAGCTTCTAATTCCAAAAATTGGCCAAGTTATGTCAATTTTCAGCTCTCCAAATTTTTATTTTGGAGGGTACATGAAAAATCATGAACTTTTTATAATCTATTTTTGTCTGTAAAATGAGTACTAGAGCTTCCCTACTCCTAAAAATTGGTTTTGGTCTGAGGAATCCAAGAATGCTATCACCTAAAAATGTCTTAAAATTAACCAATATTTGGAGGGGAGATAAACATTGTTATGTAATAGGATTATATAGCCAGGTTGCTAAATGCAAGCAGACAGTTGTGTGTGGTGTGTAACCTGAGAATGACACTCCAGAAGTCAAGAAAAAAAGACAGGTGAAAGCTAAGAGTTCGAAATATTTATTTCAAATGCCTAGCTGATGATACTCATTATCACACCATCTAATCAACAAAGTTTTGGAATACACTGAATGTATTCCCTTTAGAGGGATAAAAAGGGATGTCCTAAGTATGATATTAAACTGCATCCGATGGTGAGGGTCCAGATTTTTGGGGTTGCTTTGTTTTACAGCACATGGAAACTTTTCGGGTTATTTAATGCTGAATCAAGTCATGTTGATAAACAAAGGACTCGGATTGCTTACAGTACTTGTTTTAATGGTCACCCAATTAAATATTGAACAAGCTCATTGTTGCTTAACTTCGGTGATCTAGTGGGAATCTGGGGATTTTATATATATATATATCTTTTTAACCATTAACTGACTGGTTGAAAGGTAAAGATATATATATATATATATATATATATATATGTGTGTGTGTGTGTGTGTGTGTGTGTGTGTGTGTGTGTGTGTGTGTGTGTGTGTGTGCCTTTAACCAGTCAGTTAATGATTAAAAGGTAAATATATATATATATGTACCTTTTAACCAGTCAGTTAATGATTAAAAGGTATATATATATATATATATATATATATATATATATATATATATATATGTGTGTGTGTGTGTGTGTATAACCAGTCAGTGATTGTGTGTGTGTGTGTATCTTTACCTTTTAACCATTAATATATATAACCATTATATATATATATATTTAAAAAAAAATTTTTTTCATGCACACGCACAACATACGCACACGTACAAACAAATAAGCGCATTCGTAAACATGCAACACGAGAATACAGTTATAAAAAAATACCATCTGTAACATTTAAAAAAAAATTTCATTTAACTAAAATGCCATAGCAAGACGACAACTACTTCAGTTCCAGAGTTCTTCTGAAGAAGAGATTTTATCTCGAAATATTAAGAATAAATCACATGTTAACAAACAGCACCATTGTTTCCTTATTTTTTTTCTTTACACCTGCATTGTGATAGCCTTCAAAACCAACCTCCAAACCAATATAAACACAATGCTTCAATCAAATTATAAACCCTCATATAATATATATATATATATATATATATATATATATATATATATATATATAATATATATATATCTTTACCTTTTCACCATTAACTGACTACTTGTAATTCCAGACATCTTGTGGGACTTATCCATCACTTCTCATCAAGCTAATCTCGCTCCTTCGAGACTTAATCGATCCTGAAATTGATCATTGTCACGTAAAGATGATTTACACTTCAGAGATTCTATTTTCTAACAGTAAAAATTGCAATCATGAGAAGGAGATTAACTTTATCCGGATTATCGGAAATCTTGATATTATAATCTCGTGTCCATTTCAGTAAAAGAAGAACCATTTAATGTTTTCTAGTCGGGACAGGAGATGGAATGAAGCCAACCGGTCACCCAACTCTTTTACTCTTTCCCCCCTTGACCTTGTCCTGATTCACCACATCTTTTTTTCCTTCTCCTTCTGCTTCGTTCTTAGTAGAAGCATTGATTTCTGTCAGCCTCAATCAGAAAATAAAGATCTTCTCTTCTTTTATTCATTCGTCTCTTTTATGTATCATTTTCAACAGAATATTATTCACATTTGCGGAATCACAAAGATATTCTTAACTTCTGACTCTTGCGCATTTTCAAAATCACTTATAGAGAGAGAGAGAGAGAGAGAGAGAGAGAGAGGGGGGGGGGCTAAAAAGTTCACAAATCTAATGATTTTTTACGATGACGTCATATCTACTGTTGATTAAACTTTTGTTACCAATAGGACGACTTTTTTTTACCAATGGGACCCAAGCACCACAACACTGATGAATGATGTGTGAAATACCTATGAGGGTGAGCTAGAATGTTCATAGGTTGAAAATTTCATATGATTACGTCATACCTACAGTTGATTTTTATTACCAATAGGACGACATTTTTTTACCAATGGAACCCAAGTACCACAACACCGATGGAAGATGTGTGAGAGACCAATGAGGTTGAGATTAAATGTTCATAGGTTGAAATTTTCAGATGATGACGTCATATCCGCTGTTAATGCATTTTTTCTTGATGAATGGGATTCATGCTTAAGGGCAGAATCCTGGCGGCTGAACAGACCATAACATGCAACACTCTACTTAGACTCTTACTTAGGCTAGATGAGTAGTCGGAGTTCCCTCCTCCGATCAATCGGCTTGTCACGCACCTATATGTTTGTCCCAATTATTTTGCTCTTATGGCAAACTCCCAACCCTTTTTATCATATATCGTATGTGCTAGAATACGGTGGCTGAGGGTCCTAGTGCCTTGGATATAATGATAAACTGCATCTAGTGGTGAGATTCCAATTTTGGAGCTCTGGGGAGTGTGGAGTACTCCTTCATTGTACTCCAAGGTTCATTCTGTTAGGGTCCCATCTATGGGTTAAATAGATAAAAATTGAGTTTTAAAAAAATTGAATACCCATCAAGAATGAATTTTAAAAAAAACCTTCGATATGAAATAACCCAAGAGTTGACATGCCGCAAATTCCAACCAACCAACCAACCAATAACCAACCAAAAACATTTTCTTTTTAAAAATCTCCACCCTTTTTATGAATCTGTTGTAATTTTTTTAATATCAGATTTTGTTTTTAGGATATATTTGATTATGTTTCCTTCCACTGGGAGCTCTTCAAAATGTCTACTTTTGATCCACCCATCAGAGCCATAGCCTGCCAGTGAAATAAGTGAATTAGATCAGTATTCCACTTTTGATGGTTATATTTTTGGTATCTGAAATTCATCGTTTGTTGTTTAATGACAGGAAGTAGATTATTTATATTCTCCTAAAGAAGTACACAGTTGGCTAAATTGGGCGTTTTATGGAAATTTGAATTGGACATTGTAAATCTGTCAATTAATATGATAAAGCATACAATGAACACACGTTTATGGACCAGAAGTTCACTAGGAGTCCATTTATGACCTCTAAATATCTATATATTAATAATAATAATAATAATAATAATAATAATAATAATAATAATAATTAATATTTATTAGACTTTGGACACACGTAAAAACGCAAAAAATTGGCATCTAAAACCAAACTACGGCAGGATCAAAGTAAATATCAATTTAAAGTAAATTTTGATTATGGATGTTTTCTAAATAGCCGAGACAGAAATAAATGAAATTATTTTAAAAAGATAACATACAGGTCCTTTTTTAGAATATATATCTGAGTAGTATGTTTTTCCCTGGAATATTTATGGTATTTTCAGATATACAGAAATACTTTACTGAAATAGTTATGGAAATATATTATAAACCTTTCAGTCCAAAAAATCAGAAGATTTCTGGAAACCATTGGGGTATTTTAGCAAATACCTGAGCTATCATTTTATATTATTTGTTTTCAACTCACTCTTTTTTTTTTCTTTCTTTCCTTCTTTTCATCTTTTCATTATGTTCAATTGAAACAGATTAGCATTCTTCCTTCTGCACGCTCACCCTCTCTTTCTATTTTCCCTTATTTATTATTTATTTATTTATTTATTATTATATTTTTCTGTTAGTATGTCCTTTTCTTCCCTTTCTTTTCTTATAATAAAAACGGAATGGTCCATCATTTAGCTGTGGTGACGATACTCATAAGAAATAAAAATACCACGGATAAGTAACACCAGATAATCAGGATTTACATTTTTCATTTTATCTTAGACGATTTAGACGGTCTCATAATTAACCAGAGAGTATTACAAGAGGATAACGGTCGTACTTTTAAGGAACACGAGTTATAAAATAAAGATACTTTTATAACAAATGATATTCAGAAAGTCATGGACTGTAACTTACATGTTATCGACTATATTGAAATCTGTTCTCTCTGATATAATAAAACGAGAACGCTTCCAAGTTGTAGGCGTGTGAGTACTATTGAATACTTGCACACTTGAACCCTAACGAAACACTTGGAGAAAAATCTACATGTAAATTACATAAGGATGCTTCTCGCTGTTTTGGAAAAATTCCTGTTCATGTTGCAACTGTACAGCCACTTGCTGTTTATCCCGCAAACTATCCTAAAATGTGAGCAAGACATTTTGGGAACTGAAGTAAGGACAAACTCATAAGAAAGGTTCTCCTATGGAATCCTACACACCAGTATTGGTCGACGAGCATAAACTTCATCCACTCTGTGCGAATATTAAACATCACGGATCGCCACCCAGGACTAACAGGTAACCCGATTGTGAGGGGGATTTACCCCTCTGCAGAGGTGCAGTAGGTCTATTCTAAAGCCCTAATCAATAGGGATATCTATTTTTGTGGTCGTTTACTAAGTTTAGATCGGTTTTGCTATAGAATCACAAGAATCAGTTAATCGAACTCACTATGCAGTTGGCCATGTCAGCGGGCTTAGAATAAGCTATCTGTATTTCCTTTAAAAAAGGGGGATATCCTGAATAGGACACAAAACTGCATTGGATGGTCAGGTAATCTAGGTTCTCCATGGAATTGCCATGACTCCCAGTTGTAGTACCTGCTAGAAATCCATTTATGGGCAAAATAGATGCATTTAAGAATTATTATCGTATTTAATAGGACCGTGAGCAAAAATGAAATCACTCTTAAGAAACAACAACACAAAAATGTAAATATGAACGTACAACGAATGCTATTTCCTAATCTCTCGGTATAAAATAACCCGAGAGAGTTTGACATACCGTTAAAATCAATCACCCACTAATTGAAATTGACCCAATTTTTATAACAACCTGCACGCTTCTTGTGTAATGAATTTAAAAGTAAATTAAAAAAGAACGCACACATGAAATTAATTTCTTAAAATCAATACAAAAAATTATCAATTTCCTGAACTGGACAAAAGAGTTCTGGTTGCTCTAAAAATCATCTATGAAAAAAAGGAAGAAGAAATTCTAGTTCTTGTCTTTGCAACAGATTGCAATATTCTTGTCAGTAGCAAATACTGGCCGAGATTTGAAATATCGCGCATAAAAGCAATTGGTGATTGATAAATTATTGAACGATGTTCAATTCGGAAAAAAAATTGGAACAGGTGCAATTTGACCAATGGGAAATGAAAAAGCGGAAATGGATTTGATCGAAATTAATGATGCAGTTTATTTTGAAAAGGAAGAGTAAGAAAATGAAGGAGAGGGACAATAGATGAATATTGAATTAGTGAATGAGTAACACACACACACACACAAACGCGCGCACACACACACAAACCTCCTCTCTCTCTCATACACACAAACAAACACACGCATACAGGTGTCTTATATTTAATCAAATTTCACTCATGGTTGTACGAGATTTTCTTGGTATTTTCGACCTGTATGATGGAATATTTCAAAGTTCACTATCTATTCACCTTAGAACTCATTCTATTAAAAAAAAGTTCTTTATTATTATTATTATTATTATTATTATTATTATTATTATTATCTCCTTTTGAGTTTTCACACCAGTGTTAGCTGATGGTATTTCACTGGAGTTTGAGTGACAGCAAGTCTCCTCAGGTCTCCAGGACTCTTCTGAGTATTCTGGCAGATTGCAGCAGTGCAGTGTGCTGAATGGTTTCAATCCTTCCTTTGATATCCAAACTTTCCAAACCCTTTTCTAATCCTTTTGGGACTGTTCCAAGTGCACCAACCACAATTGGTATCACTTTCACTTTCATGTTCCATATTATTATTATTATTATTATTATTATTATTATTATATAAATCTGAGTGATTTTCAGTGTAAATAAGTGACACGTGTTAGAGCCGCAGCCAGTGACTCACGGTAGGATCGCAATAGTGGGAGAGCCGCTGTGTGCGGTTTAAAGTAGACAAAGCATTAACTGACTTGAATGAGTGCCATATCATAAATCTAGGTGATCATATTGTACCACTTCCCCCTTTCCATTTTATGACTAAATATGAATGTTTTGGCATAGATTTGTGGGATATGATCCAATTCCTTTCCGTACAAAACCACGTACGCGTTAGGTTGGCCATGATTGCACCAAATAAGAATGATATTGACCAATCTAACATTTTCATATTTTGCATACAAGAGCTAAGGTACTTTTATATTATACGCAGACTGCACCTCCGCAGAAGGGTAAAACCTTCCTCACTAAATGAGACCATCTACTGGTCATGGGTGACGATCTGGGATACTTAAGGACGGAATCCTGGTGGATAACAGTCCATAACATGCAACACTCCACTTGTGTTCTTACTTGAGTTACACTGGCGGTCGGAGTGGCCCTCTCCAATTAATTCGCTGGTCACGTCAAGCCCAAGCACCTATATCATTGTCCTGACCATATCACTCTTATGGCAAACCCCTAGATATTTTTATCTTATATGTGCTAGAAGGCGGTGGTTGAGGGTCTTCGTGTTCTGGGTATGACGTTAAACTGAATTTAGTGGTGAGGTTCCACTTGGAGCTCACGTGAGTTTGGAGTAACTCTTCATTACTCCCAGGTCCACTCTGACCCAAAGTTGTAGTACCTCTTTCAGTCCCAATAAGGTTAGGATCAAAAAGATCCGTCAGAGTTGCTCTCTCCGGCTAATCGGCTGGACACGTCCAGACCTAGAACTTTTCCTGACCGTAATTCTCCCATGGTAAACCTTCCTTTTTATCATATATGTGCTTGAAAGCGGTGGTTGAGGGCTTAAAGTCCTGGGTATGGCGCTAAACTGCATCTAGTGGTATGATTCCAATTCTGAAGCTGTGGGAAGTACGGATTACCTCTTCATTGTCATTACTCCCAGGCGCATTCTGACCCGGAGTGCTCTTAGGATCCCATCTATGTGCTAAATTGATAAAAAAGGAGTAAAAAAACTGTTAAAAATGAGTTTAAAAAAATGAATACCCGTAAATAACGAATAAAAAACGTATTCAGCATAAAATAACCCATGTGTTGACATGCCGTAAAATCCAACCAACTTTTGTATTATACATTCTAACCTTTGTCTTCAGAAGTTTCTAATCGGTCCATTTGTCAAAATAGCATTGTAGCTGTTTGTTATTTGTTTCTTGGAACTATCAGTTTAAAATTCACATGACATGATGACTAAATATTATGAAGCAATTTAAAATAATGCTAAATATGACATCTCCTTAACTTTATTTACGATTTATAACCAAACTAGGCATCCGTTATGTATGGTTATCGTCGCAGGAAATGGACACAGTGATACGTGTTCAAATCATGGACGTGGCTGATAGCGACAAAACTCGAGCAGGATGCGACACAAGGTTAATTTGTTAAAGCGAGTTTTAACAGGTTTGAATTCAGTTTTCTTTCTCTTAGACTAGTTTCCTTACCAAAGTTAAAGAGGTCAGTTTACCCTACTGCTTACCCAAAGCTGGAAAGAGAATAGTTGAATAGATAACTTTCCCAAGGGTATCAGCGCTATGTGAAATGCAAATAGCCTCGTCCAGGAATTGAACTCTATTCGCAGTGTCCATTTGCTACGGCTATAAACGTTACACCACAAACAGCTCCTATAAACAGATTATAGAGCAATAGATAAAACTGCACATATTATTCTTACAATTTCGTATAAAATTCAGTCCATATAAGTAGTAAAAGTAAAGTCGTCGAGGTGGCCTAAAGTCGGTATCAGCCTGACAACGAAGGAATCTATCCCCTTTTCACTGGCGCTTGACCAAGGAGATTTTTTTCCATCTGAGATGGAGCACCACAGCTACCAACAGCTCTTTAAGTTACCGTATAGATCCCTGTGATGGTCATACGCTGAGTTGGTGAGAGCCGGTATCAAACCAGGAACCTTGTGGTTCCATGTCGGACACTAATGTTCTCTATTAGGCAACATTTGATTAAAGAAAATTATGTATTCTTAAGGAATAGACAGAGATATAAGTGAATTTCCTTGATAATATTTCATTGAGAGAATCGGCTCAATATACAAAATTGTATAATCTAATAAGTACTTGTCAGGTATAGTTTAATCAATCAAATAATAGAAAACTATTACTAATATATGGCGGGTCACAAAGTCACAGTAGTAATAGTATGTCATTTCTTTATGTTGGATCAGCCAGAAGACGGAAGTTACTTGATATGTAACTGAAACTCAGCAGAAAGCGAACGGACAGTAGAATCTCATCGATCCATTAACAAAACCAACGAGAAGTTCAACTCCATGTTTTATTATGTTTGGTTTTGATTTGTTATGTATTTGGTTTTGGGGTCATCAGGAGAGAATGTGCACCGTTTCAGGGCCTTCCTCTCAATAGGAAATAAATTAAAGCCAGTATATTGAAGTAACATTATTTCTTTAAGTGGACGACAACATATATCTATAGATGCATCATTAATCAAAATTCCTTCTTTTATTAGAATATTTTCCTATTTTAACTATGTATATATATATATATATATATATATATATATATATATATATATATATATATATATATATATATATATAGTAAACCCTTATTATTAGGTAATAAATTCATTTCGACTTTATAGTCTCATCAAACCTAAAACAGAATCAATGAAATTCAAGCCAGACGATATAGACAAAAATATGATAATAATAATAATAATAATAATAATAATAATAATAATAATAATCTTTCAAATAAACCGTTTGGAAAAGAAGGAAATGTCAAATTAGCGCTAAGTGAAACGCAAACAGCATCGACCAGGATTTGAACTCGGCTCTCTGATTCCGTTAGGGATTTTCTGTATTTGTATACATTAGTGTGTGTGTGTATGTGTTTTACGAAACAGAGGATTGCTATCATCAGTAAATACTATGAAGATACATTTCTTATGAATGCATACACATATATTACCAATGAATACATACACTCACAAATACACACACGCACACCCTCATATGTATATATTTGTATCTCATTACTCTGGTATAAAGCCTGGTTACATAAAATACACACACACACACACACACACACACACACATAATATAATATATATATATAATATATAATATATATCGCTCTCTCCATCGCTATATATATATATATATATATATATATATATATATATATATAGATAGATAGATAGATAGATAGATAGATAGATAATTTTTTCCGAGATGAAATAAGGAAAATATATATATATATATATATATATATATATATCGGTTTTGCTGTCTGCATATTAGCGTTCATAAAAATCTAGTTACGGCTTTAGATTTGATTTTCTGTTTTTTTTTTATTAACATTAGCGTTTTAAAATTCATACCAATTCACTTTTGGTTTCTAGACATGTAGAACTTTTTTTTTTTAGAAAATAATTGTTAGATTTATTCGGAATTCTCGTCATTATATATATTTCTATATTATGAAGAAAGAATGTTCAATATTGGTGATAAAGCAGATAGCGTGGAGACAGTCACCGGCACTTGACGACTGTCAGTTTCCCGCCTTAGGGATAATTGAACCAACATATCTATATTTGTGTGTGTGTGTGTTTATGTGCGTCTCTCTCTCTCTCTCTCTCTCTCTCTCTCTCTCTTCTCTCCTCTCTCTCTCTCTCTCTCTCTCTCTCTGTGTATGTGCATGTGTGTGTGTGTGTGCATGTGCGTGTATACAGTCACATAGTGTTTTATTTATAAATATTTATATGTGTGAATGCACAAAAGCACACATAAATATATACTTATATCAATAAAGGATTGAACTTTACGTACAGTAAACGGATTCAGCATTTTTATCTATACATATATTCTTGGCTTATACTGACATCGGCTTTATATATATATATATATATATATATATATATATATATATATATATATATATATAAAACAATTATGATTAAATTCTGACTTTAGCCACGAATAATTTACCTGCGATAAATTCACCATACGATATCTTTACTCGTGATAAGTTATATATATATATATATATATATATATATATATATATATATATATATAAACAACTGATTATATTAAAAATGGATGGCCAAAGTAAAAAAGAAAGATATATATATATATATATATATATATATATATATATATATATATAACTTGTTCTTTTTGACTTTGGTCATCCATTTTTAATATAATCAGTTGTTTATATATATATATATATATATATATATATATATGTGTGTGTGTGTGTGTGGTGTGTGTGTGTGTAAAAAGAGAATTGGAAATGAATCCGACAATATGAGGAAGAATGAATAAAGAAAAGAAAGAACAAAATGGATAATAAAAGATGAATTTAATCAATATCACTTACACATGTGTTTCGGTCAGTTCATCTCTGTGAAAATATTCCGCACACAGAGAAGATTCGACCTTCATCAGAGTGAAATTTTATTTTGAATGAAAAAATTCGTTGGGGAAAAACGGAAAATTTTTAGAAATGTTCGAAGAGAATTTTTTTAAAAAATCACCTTTGGAATGCTGAAATAGAACCGTTAGAATTTGAATATTTGATTTTCCTAGAAGTTATGGTAGATACAATTTTGTATTGCAAAAATAAAGTGTTATTATTTATCCCTAACATGTTGAAAAGTCCCGGAACCTAGTGTGTGTTATTGTTTTGCAAAAACGGTGAAATCATTAATCATTATTAAAATAAAATTTCACTCTGATGAAGGTCGAATCTTCTCTATGTGCGGAATATTTTCACAGAGATGAACTGAACAAAGTATATATATATATATATATATATATATATATATATATATATATAACTTTGTTCCTTTTGTTTTGGCCAACCATTTTGAATATAACCAATTGTTTTTATTCACTATCTGTGTTATTTTTGCCGCCACTCATTTCTCGCTATGACGTCACAATTAACATTGCTCAGCAACCGACCAATCAACAATGCCCGCCTCCATAAAGATGACCCTTTGTACTCCTGATGCCAGAAAAAATGATTTTGTCTGTTCATTGATTCAACCACAGCAAACATTGTTAATCCCATTTTAAATGGCATATAAGCTATTGATCTATTGATAAAAATATTTCTTATGTTTGAATGATGTTTGAGAGCTTTTCTTGGGCGTATCGAATAATCACACGCACACACACATACACACACACACACACACACACACATATATATATATAAACACACATACATGTATATATATATATATATATATATATATATATATAAAATCAATATTAACATATATATATATCCTAGTCGTCGGGGCGGCCTAATGTCGGTATCAGCCATGCAGCGAGGGAGTCTATCCCCTTTTCACTAGCGCTAGACCAAGGAGATTATTTTAGCGTTTGAGGTGGAGCACCACACCTACCATTAGCTCCTTACTTTACCGCACAGATCCCTGTGCCACTCATACGCTGAGTTGGCGAGGCCGGGTATCGAACTAGGAACCTTGTGGTTTCTAGCCGAACGCTAATATTGATAATAAATTGTTCTATATTTACTAGTAAACACTGCTCAATATCATTGATAGTGAGTGGAGTACCCCTTCATTGCCATTACTTCCATGTCCACTTTGGCCCGGAGTGGTAGTACTTTTAGAATCTCTTCATGGATTACATAGATTAAAAAATTAGTCTTAAAATGAGTTTAAAATGAATTAAAAAATGAGATTTAAAATTTAAATACCCAACAAAAATGAATAAAACAAAAACGTCTTCGGGAAGAAATAACCCAACAAAGGTTGACATGCCGTAAAATCCAATCAGCCAACCAACTAAACTTGCATAGATAAATATGAAGTGTCAATAATAATAATAACAACAACCAAGTAAGTTTTTAAAAAAACAATCAAATTTTATTTCTCAAGTATAAAAATGCCTATATTGTTTGCATTTTTGTCAACCTGACGAACTAAATGAGAAAAAAGTAAGTTAATTATTTTAGCGAAGATAAATGAATAGACAGATAGAGATAGATAGAAAGATAAATAGATAGAGTGAGTGAGTGTGTGTGGTGTGTGTGTGAGAGAGAGAGAGAGAAGAGAGAGAGAGAAAGGCAGTTTTAATTAGCCGGTAAATAAAGATTTCTATATGCACGTACATATTCACCATCCCCTGCACACGAGCAGGATATGACACAAGGTCAATTTTTTCGATGGAGTTTAACAGCTCTGAATTCAGAGCATTTCCTCTCCTAGACTGGTTGCCAACCATGGTTAAAGAACCCAGTCTGCCCTACTATTCACCTACTATATAGCCTACAATATAGTTTGAGGGAGAGCAGGTGGATGCATACCTTTTCCAAGGGTATTGGTGCTATGTGAAATGTAGATAGCCTCGTCTATGATTTGAACACCGGGCGACGAGTCCATTTCATACGACTCTAGTCATTACACCACGTGCCTCCATATTCTATATGCATGTACAGCATATAGGACGCCCTTTTTTTCAAAAATTTTGGCTAAAAATTGCCCTGCGTCTTATACATCGTAGGTAAAGTTTGAGTCTCTCGTACACCTAGGCTAATCTTCTCTATGATGCTCACTAACCCAGCTTACGCTCAGTACTTTTACCTACCCTAAACTCCATGCATCCTTATTTTATTGCGGGTATTGTTATAATCAAGGTTAACAGGAGCATATGTTTCTACCTGTGCTATGCACAGCTAGACTCTTTTTAACAATATATGCTTAAATACCTTAAAACTTTTTTTCCTGAATCTGACCTGCTGAAATGTGGGTGCGTCTTATATTCCCGTGCGTCTTATATGCCGTCAAATACGGTATGTATTTATCTGACCCTTCTCCAAAGACAGGATGTGACACAAGATCATTTTAAAGCGGTTTTTAAGTTGGTTTTATTCAGAGTTTTCTTTCTTCTCGACAGCCAAACGCAGTCTAAAGAACCAAGCCTGCCCTTCTATTTATCCATAGCAGGATGGATTCATATCTTTCCCAGGGGAATTAGAGCAAAATGAAGTACAAGCAGCTTTGCTCTGAAATTGAACTCGAATCGCCGATTCTATTTTCTTAGGTTACGTTACGCTAAGTGCGTTTTCTATGTGCATGTACCATACTTGGTATGGTGTGGAGGACTGGGAGAAGCTAGCTTCTTATAACCTGGCTGGAAAACCACCATCTACCTGTCTGTGGAAGAATTTGAGCCCAACCGAATTAAACATCAAAAATTGAAGCGGGCTATTTTCAGCCCAGTAACATTAAAAGTGAAGAAGTTCCAACATATAGTTTATGTGGAAGAGTATGTCTCTCGAGGGCTGGCCTGGTGAGTCATCTGAGAAAACACAAGGATAGAGTATCAAATGTTACTGGCACCCGATTTAAAAAAAAAACAGGAAATAGTCTTACTCGAACACGGGTTGACAGCCATTATCATTAGTACCATACTTATTTTGCTGGATTCTGTTTCATAAAATTTCCACATATTCCTTTTCCCTAGTGGGATTTATCAGGCACATTTCAGTGATAATTGTCGAAAAAGCTCTAAGGATCATTTCTGATTTTAATCTAATCGACACTTTGGGTTTGGTGTAAGATCACAATTTCTTATGACATATAAACTGGCATGCTTCGGCGTCCGATCGTGGTGTAATGGGTAGCAAGCTAGCATCGCGGATCCATTACTACCGAGTTCAATCCTTGCTGGATGTCCCATACTTGCCACCTAGTGTCACATTTTACCCATGGCTAACGGGTTGGGTAAAAGGGCGTCCCGTCGTAGTGGAATGGTTAGTAAACTATTCTCGCAGATCCATTACTACTGAACTAGCAGTGAGTTCTATCAGTCAAATGCTTGCGACTGTGTGCCACCTCCTACCTGTTGCGAACGGTTTGGGTAAAAGAGCTTCAAATCATGGTGTAATGGTTAGCAAGCTATTCTTGTAGAACCATTACTACTGAATAGCG
Organism: Doryteuthis pealeii; assembly: GCA_023376005.1. Taxonomy (NCBI): domain Eukaryota; kingdom Metazoa; phylum Mollusca; class Cephalopoda; order Myopsida; family Loliginidae; genus Doryteuthis; species Doryteuthis pealeii. Next base: position 44,967,004 of record CM042169.1, read on the forward strand.
AACTGAACGCCCTATATTTGCGAACTTGTGTCACATCCTACCCGTGGCGGATGTTTTAGCTAAAAGGGTGTTCCATCGTGATGAAATGGTTAGCAAGTTAGTCTCGCAGATCCATTAGTACTAAATAGCGAATAAAATCCTCACTTAATTCCCTAGTCACATCTTACCTGTTGTGAACAGGTTGGGTAAAAATACATCCCATCCTGGTGTAATGGTTAGCAAACTATTCTCGCAGATCCATTATTAATGAATAGTAATCCTCCCTGGATGCCTCATACTTGCAACCTTGTGTCACATCCTGCCCGTGGCTAACGGGTTGGGTAAAACGTATTCCATTGTGGTGTAATTGTTAGCAAGCTAGTTACGCAGATCCATTAATTGTGAATAGCGTGTTCGATCCTTGTTGAAATGCCTATATTTGCGACCTTGTGTCATATCCTGCCCGTGCCGAACGGGTTGGGTAAATACCTACAATTGATATGCGTTATAAACACGCAAATATCAGATTTGTGCAGCAGGTGATAACTTGATGGCCAACAGGAGGGAACCGGTCATTGTCCTGTGATTTCTGGCCACACTCCAGGTTTTAACTCTCTTGATACAGGAAAAACATAGCCGATATTCAGTGGCTGTTGGCTGAAGGAAAAGAAAATGAAATAAAGAGGATAATTAGTATTATATTGTCAGTTGGCTGGTTGGTTGGTTGGTTGGTTGGTTGGTTGGTTGGTGGTTGGATTTTACGGCGTCTCAGCCCTTGGTTATTTTATGACGTTTTTGTTTTATTTATTCTTGTTGGGTATTCAAAAAAAAATTTTTTAATATTTTTAGAACACTTTTTAAAACTCCTTTTTTGTTCTATTCATAAAAAAAATTGACCTTGCATCACATCCTGCCCATGGTGGAGGGGTCGGGTAAATACATATACACAAATTCTAATCTTATTATAATGAAGATTCAGTGTCTTTCTGTCTATAACCGAAACTACGTCACTGTTTACTTCTCAATATCCCCAGGAATTGCGTAAGTTTATCAAAGAGTATTTAATTTATAGTCAAAATTATTAATACATAGTATAGAATAAATATTATTTATTAAGGATGTCTCTATGAAAATATAAGTTAGGTGTGCCTCAAAACAGTCCACGTTATTAGTGCATTTAAAACCCTGCAATGTGTCTTATATATCACTAAGACATAAAGGTTTAAATAATATATGGTGTGGTTAATTTGTAAAGACTGAAAAATCGCTTAACTTAACAGGAAGAGAGAAAAAGTGAAATCAAACGTAAGCGTTTTGTATATATTAGACCAAAAATGAGGAGCATTTTGGGGGCATTAACGGAGTGACGACGTATATAAAGGACTAAGTAAAGAGACAGTTGACACCGTTTTTTGATCAAAGACGAACCGACCTAATTGCAAGCACAGAGAAACAAGACGAACTTAGAGTGAGTGATAGAGAAAGAGAGAGAAGCTGTGAGAGAGAGAAAGAGAGAGAAGGACGAAATTGTAGGAGAGAAAATCTTTTCTAAGTTATTTTAAGAACACATTTATTTCCCAAGGGAATTAGCGTGAAGTAAAACCCTATCAGCCTTTTCCAGAATTTGAACTCGTGTTTCCGATTCCATTTTCTACGACGATAACCGTTGTGTAAATTGCGCCTTAAATTATTACAATAGCTTATTGCTGAAATTCATACAAGAAATCTTCTGCACGAATGGCAATTTCTGTCTGCCCGACGCATGCACCGGTGATCCGATTCTGATTAAACTTTTCCCACATGTTAAGCTAATATTCACAAACAGGACTGGCTAACTGGATTTAGAAAATTATAATAGACCCACTAGATGACATCTTTACAATAGAGGGGGAGGTCAAGACATTTGAGAGAGATAGAGCAAAGGGGAGTGATATTTTTAAATATCTAAATTTAGTTTTCTTTCTCTTATACTGGTTGCTTAATCAAAACTAAAGAATCCAGTTCGTCCTATTATTTACCCAATAGATATGGGAGTGGAGAGAAGAAATGGATTGATATATTTCCCAAGGGAATTAGTGCGACGGAAAACTCTATCAGACTTGTCTAGATTTTGAAGTCGTGTTTCCAATTTCATTTTGTATAACGGTAACGGTTATGCAAGTGTGCCTCAAATTATTATAATAGCTTATTGTACCAATCTCAAGAAGAACTAAGAGAGTTTTCAATTTCAAGCTGATGTTTATTTGTGGTCTTCTGTAGCCTTGAATTTCTTTGATAAAGTCGACACACGAACTACGTAAACTAAAATTACAGAATAATTACATTACAATGATTTAGAATAAATGTACAAAACGGTTTAGATATAAGAAAAGAAAATCTTGTTAGAATTAAACTTACCAAAACTAACTTCTCTCTGGGCTGGCATCGATATTTATAGAGTCTCAATATTTTTCCTGCGTCTTAATACGGACGATTTGTACTTATTATAAGGACCGGGTTTGTTCGGTCGGTAGAGCGTTCGGCTAGAAATCACAAGGTTCCTAGTTCGATACCGGCCCTCGCCAACTGAAGTGTATGAGTAGCACAGAGATCTATGCGGTAAAGTAAGAGCTGATGATAGGTGTGGCGCTCCATTTCAGATGCTAAAATAATCTGCGCTAGTGAAAACGGAATAGACTCCCTTGCAGTCTGGCTGATACCGACATTAGGCCGCCCAGACGACTTTACTTATTTTACTTATTATTAATAATTAAATCAAGGGGAATAACTTGCTGTTACACTTGCTGTTTATATTTAAGCAATAGATTTACAAAAAAAATGTTAATTTCTGTCTGTCTGTATATAACCAGTTAGTCCCGTACACCAGTGATCTGATTATGATGAAACTTTGCAAATCTTTTGACATTACCAACGTCCTTTCTGTAGTAAGAAATGGTGAGAGATGCTTTTAAATCTACTTTAGAAGTGTAAAGAAGAACAAATTTAAAGGTGTTAAAAACCCATCCATCATTGGAGACACATAACAAAAGTTTGGCATATGGTAACAAGTTGCAGTGTCAAAGATGTTGAGAAACTGAAAACACTATAATTATCATTGGTTGGAATAAGTCCAAACGAAATCGATTTTTAACTCTGAATTTCTCATGCATTTTTCATTCGATATCTTCTCAGTTTTGTATAATCATCTCCATCTTGTACGTTAAATATATTGCTTGAAACTCTCCGATGAAATCATATTTATTTGTGTTAATTCTTGTAACATATCAAGGTAAATTACGGTCAATCACAAATTACGGTCAAATCACAAATCCCTTGTATGATATCCAGGAAATTACAGTCAAATTCGCTGAAAATACCGATTTCCACAAGATCATTGAAGTTAAGCAGCGATGAGCCTGTTTAATACTTAATGGGTAACCAGTTAAGGAGCAGCAAATACAGAAGCAACCTGAATCCTTTGCTTATCAAAATGACTTGATTCGGCATTAAATGACCCGATAAGTGTTGATACAACAAAATCAAATAATCTGTAAGCGCCTCGATACATCTATAAAATATAGGAACTACGAATAAAACTTTACTAAGAAGTCTGGATGGAAGAAGGACTTATGACTTAAATAGTTATTGATGTTTGAAGAAGAAAAAAATGCTCGACCATAAATACATTTATCAAAGTCGCTTGAGAAAATCCAATATGGGTACCCAGGTTCAATAGTATTTTTAGGTGCAATCTTGGAATTGCGAATGACTCCACCTTTTACCGGGTATTACCGGGTACTGTAGCCAGTTATTGAATAAAACAAGTACAGAGCAAAATCAAAGAAATTCTAACAATAACATTGCTTCTTATGAATATTCTTCTTTCAGCCTTTCTTTTTAAAGGAATGCTCTTTTCAAATTTGCGACAGCGTCCTACGTTTCTTTTGATCTGCCTTTTTCGGGAAAATAATTTTATTTTGCATTTAAATTCTTAAATAATTTTCTTTAAATCTTTAAAAGTATAAAATGTACAATGAATTTTAAAAATAATTTTGGACAAAATTCGATGTTTTCTGATTGCTCAACTAATGTTTTACATTATTTTAAAAATCCTCCCTTCTTTTTTCTATGAAAAGAACTGTAAGACAATACAAACGTTTTTTTTACAATAAATTATTTTTGGCAGTTTTTAAAAGATATTTCTCAATGAACTTTTTTGTTTTTAACAATAATAATGGCTTATGCTGTCAATTGAAGAAAAGTGAATTTGAAAAAAAAAAAAAAAAAAAAAAACTCGGGAGTGTGTATCTTGAAGATAACATACATATTAAATATGGCGAAATCCTTTTAAGGTAAAAAGGGGAATCAGATAATAAAGAAAATAAAGACGTTAAAATTGATGGTACAACTACTAGTAGAAGTAGTAATATAATTTATTGACTGATTGATTTTAACAGTATGTCAACTCGTCTATAGTTATTTTATGCCTGAAGGTTAGGGAATCGGGTTCATTGTTCGTTTATATTCACACTTGCCACTCACCAGAACTCCAGAAATGGAGCCTCACCTTCAAATGTTGTTTAGTATCATGCGCAAAACATCTCTTTTAGTGCGATCTTACCCCTCTACAGGGGACACAGTCAGTTTAAGCCCCACAGACAGAGCATAGCAGTAATATTTATTTTCCCAACCCGTTCGCCACGGATAGGATGGGACACAAGGTTGAAAGTATGGAACATCCAGCGAGGATCGACACACGCTATTCAGTAGTAATGGATCTACGATACTTGCTTTCTAACTATTACACCTCGATAGATGCGACATTTAAGTGTTTATACTTCTTTTCATAGCAGCCTCAAGACTTTATCAACTAAAATAATATTTTCCATTTGAACATTTCTCTCTATATAACTCAGTATAAGACCTTCCTTGTATCTCTCGTCATGTCTGTATTCTCTTCAATTAAGTGTGCTGAGGTAATAAAATATCGTTCATAATGAATTGTTCTTAGATTTATTCTGTGCGAGGAAATGATATACTCAACCAATTACCGTTCTTCAACACGATGGTGACCGCCAACTGAAACTGGATCCTGCTAAATTCCAAACTTTTAAATTATATTATGCTGCTTTAATAAATATCATATACTGATGATTTGATTTGTTGACTTTAACGTCAACTCATCCGTTAACCACGAGTAGGATGTGACACATAATTTGCAAGTATGAGACATCCAGCGAGGATCGAACTCGCTACTCAGTAGTAAAAGATCTGCGAGACGAGCTTGATAACCATTAAATCATAATGGGATGCCCCAGTTCTGGTATGTATTAATACCTGCCATATTCAGTAACTACTTTAATCTTCTTAGCAGACAGATGAATATTTGTCCGCCATGTTAATTCATAAATATAAACCACTTGTTATAGACGCTTTTGTGTTTTTTCCATTAAAGTAAAAGGAATACATCTTTTTTAATATGACTTAAGGGAAATGTTTCTTCTGGAGATATAATGGTGCTGTATCAATAATAATAAATAATAATAATAATAATAATAATAATAATAATAAAAGGTGAAAATGTCAAAACAAATTTGTTAATTGCCAAGTGCATCTTATAGACGTTCTGGGATAGGAAGGGAATTATATCGGTAGAAAAAAAGTTTTGACGTCATTATGTGTCATGTGATTAAATTATGTGTCATGTGATTAAATTATGTTCTTTTTGCGCCAAGAAAAGATAAGTAATAAATCAAATCATGCATTGTTAATGCTGTGAATATTCTCTTTTTTGGCGAAGCCATTTGATAGGAAAGAAAATGTTCAACAGCTAAAAAAAAAAAAAAATCTGAAAAAATAATTCTAGGAACAATGGAGGATTCTATTTCTCTGAATTTTTGAAATGAGGTTTGATAATTTGTATTATTTGTATTATTCGAATAGAAGGCCGGAGAGCACATCGGCCGAAACGTTGTGCAGATAACAATAAAGATGAGGAAAATAGTCCGAATAATACAAATAATACAAATTGAGTATTCGTTGTAATATTTGATGCTATTCGTACATTATTTGGTTAAAATGGCTCTAACTACTTCAGTTTAATTCGAAAATAATATCTGATAAAGACTGACCGGTTCTTGCTGATGTTGGGATTACATCACCCGACTGATAGAGGACACGAGGGGTAACTGCCTCCTGTGTCTGCCAGTAGGCGCTATGTGGTGTAGCGAGCAGCATTTTAAGGGTGGAAGCGACAAAGTTAAAGTCCTTATTTATCTTCCAGTCTTGACAGTGGTAACATGCACCAGTTGCCTCTCCGGTCTGCAGGACGAGGGGTTTTCGCATCCCAGCATTTCATGTCGCGTGGTACATGACAATATACTGAACATATGTTTACACTTTCCTCTTTTACCTGCAGCCTCAATACTTCATCTACTAAAATACTATTTTCCTATTGAAACATTTCTCTTATGGAACTATTATGAGCTCTTCTTTCTATCTCATGTAATGTCTGTATTCTCTTCTATTAAGTTTGTTCAGGTAATAAAATATCATTGGTTGTGATTTTTTCTTACATTTATTCTGTACGAGTAAACGTTATACTAAACCAACTACGGTTCTTCAGCTCGGAGATGATCGCCAACTGAAAATGGGTCCAGCCAAATTCCAAACTTCTATATCATGTTATGCTGCTTCACTAAATATCATATACTGATTATTTGATTGATGGATTGATTGATGATTGATTGATTTTAAGGTCTGGGGTTATTCTATGCCTAGGGGTTAGGGAATTGTTTACACTTAACATTCAGAGTAGACTTGGGAGTAATAGTGACAAAGGGGTTTTTCAACTCCTTAGATCTTCAGAATTGGAGCCTCACCACTAGATGCAGTTTAGTGTCATACTAATAATTCTTTTTTTTTTTTTTGTGGGAGGGTCTCTACAGAGAATATAGTCAGGGTATTCTTCTTACATAGCTTCATGTATTTTTCTTCTTATACTTCTATTCATACTTATCTCTTATAATCTTCTATGTTGCCATCTGTTATTCTGGGCTGAATTATTTCTGTCGTCTTCTAATCTTCTTAGGTGTTTATTGGAATGGCTTGGATATTTCTTGGGATTTCTCGGATGTTTGTTCATCTCCGTGTCCATTCTTGTTCTTACAAATAAACGCAAGACTTTTTTTTAGATGTTAGAAATCTTTATTTCACAAATATAACCAAAAAGGATGGAGGGAACCATTTTCACGTCCACGCCTGGGATTACGTTAAATTTCTAACTCGTTTTCACAATCATAGAACAGCAAACAAGATCAGTTAAAGGTTAAGTCTTGTCTATCATACTAACATGATTTGGTTCTTACTAACGAATTACCAGTTAACTTTTGAATTCTACGCTTACCGTAATAATCAATAACCAATCAGTTATGTAACATTATAAGTCCACTTAACAGGGAGGCATATACTGATAAAAATCCAATGTGAATTTTTGAAAAAGTTCCCATCTTTTACTATCCAGATTTATTATATGAAAAGGAATAGGGATGTGTCTAGACACCAATCTACACGTTTAGATTAGTCTAGAGTATCACCTAGACTACTAACTGTATGGATTACATTGATTACCTGTCATGATTCTCCTATTTGACATTAAGGAACATCACATGTCTGCCAGTAGGCGCTAGGAGGTGCAGCAAGCAAGATTATTAAAGTAGAAGCAGCATAGTCAAACTTTTACCTTCTAAACTCTACAGGGATATCAAGACAGCAGTTGCTTTTTAGTGTCTGTGGATAGGAACCTTATGTTACATGGAACACGGGAATATGCTTAACATGAAAGTATTTATATTTTCCTCTTTTATTAGCGGCCTTTACTAAAAGACTATTCTATACTAAAAGATTATTTCCTATTTGAACATTTCGCTCATACAACTCTGTGTAAACTTTTCCTTGTATCTCCTGTCATGTCTTTATTCTCTTCGTAAGTTTGCTAAGGAAATAAAACCCTCAACCTTTTTATCATATATATGCTAGAAGGCGATGGCTGGGGATCTTAATGTCTAAGGTATGACGTTAAACTGTATCTAGTGGTGAAGTTCCAATTCTGGAACTCTGGTGAATATGGAGTACACTTTATGTTATCCCTCGTGAATTGCTCTAAAAAAATTAGTACGAAGAAACGATATACCCAACCAACTATTCATTTGTTAAGCTTACTAGCAACAGAAATCACCCTCCGGGCGTCGTAAAAATTAATTTTTAAAAGACATTGCCTGAGAGGGTGGGAGTTCAATGTCAGTATCAGGAGTAAGCAAAATCCTCTTATTTAAAAAATAAAACATATTTTAAAAATAAAACAATTATAAATGAAAACTGAGCCACGTCCCTCTCAAATAAAATGTTTCGTGCATGTAATAATCAAACAATTATTTTGAATATTTTTCACATCAATTTTACACAAAATCGTAGGTATTAATTTATTTGTAAACTTTTTAGTTAACTTCTTGTTACTGTAAAAAAAGGGACGAAAGTAAAAAACAATTTTTAAAATTGCTTACTCAAATTTTGGGTGTATATAGCATAAGAATATTGTGACGTAAGCTGTGACGTAAAGCTATTACGTAGTTTTTGTTACAGACAGAAATACAGACAATCTGCATTATTAACAGATATGTAAACCAATACTTTTTTCAAAGAAGTTTAAATAACGAAATATATTTTGTGAGCGCTTTCTTAATGAGTTAATGAATAAATAACGTAGAGAGGTTAATGTCTATTGACCTTTGTGACATGCCTGTATGATATGATTTTCAGTGACCAAAAAGTCATTAAAAACGTCATTAAAATCTTTCAAGGTCGTAACTTTCGTTTCTGGTAAAACATTTTCAATTAGATGTCTACTTTATACAGTTAAATAAAAAGATAAAGATTAGGTTTAGCTAACGTGGCGAATACAAGTAAACAAAGTTTAGCATTGTATTTGTTAAGTTTTTAAGGGCCATTCCTTGCCTTATAGCAGAAACTCTTATCTGGTGGAATCCTTGATAAAGAGTCCGTCGACAATGTGAATCCTTTGGTTACTAAAGTGTCCTCAGTAACTGGTAATCGTATAAGTCCTTCATGAGTATTGGTAAAGATCCCAGCAATCCTATGTGCGTCCGTCGTCAAAGAGGGCAGTTTTAATTATGACCAATGTGAGGGAGGGGTAAGTATCTTATCAGGCCAGTAGTACTGCCAGTGATTGGTTAGAAGAGTCAATCACGTGACCTGGCCAGTCTATAAGTATAGGCGGGGAACTAGCACACATATTATATCCAAAAACTCCAACAGTATTTACATTGTAAATCGAATACTTTGCAAACAAACAAAAATATTTGAATATCTCAAAACATGCTCTGGCTTCGATTAGTAACCAGAGAAAATTTGGTAGCTATAACTTTAGGCATCCTTATCTGATAACAGACGAATTGATTTTTATTCAAATGGCGAATTACAGTAAGATAGCGTCTTTCATATTTTCGATGTCTTTCGATATAAGAATACCAGCAAAATCTACTTAAAGAATTATTAGAATTGACAATAGGGATTTAAAAAAGAATTATTATCTGTTTTTATTCTGGTAAGGATTTTATTTAACGTCCGTTGCAATTTATTTAAAAAAATAAAAAAGAACGTGTGTCGGTTTAGTGCAGTCGGTAGAACACCCGCTTGGAACCACAAAGTTCCAGGTTCGATACCGACCGTCGCCAACTTAGAGCAGGAGCTATTAGAAACGTCATAAAATCTTTTAAGGTTATAACTTTTGTTCTGGTAAATGAATTTTCAATTAAATGTCTACTTTATACGGTTAAAGATAAAGATTAGGTTCAGCTAACGAGACACTTGGGTAATCTGATATGTGCGGTAAAGTTGGGAGCTGACGGTAGGTGTGGTGCTTCAGCCTAGCACAACAATTGATCTTTCTTGTGTAGCGCTAATGAAAATGGGATAGACACCCTCGCTGCTTGGCTGATACCAACAATAAGCCGCTCCGTTGACTTTACTAGTATATTTCAGTCTTTCTTTATTTCCACTTTAGTGGCAGTCACACGTTAAAGTGATTAACATAACCAAGCTGTTGCAAAGGATTTTCTTTTGTAGATATTTACCCAACTTTTTCGCCACAGATAAGATGTGACACAATGTCGCAAGTATAGGGCATCCCCGTGGCATAGTGGCTAACATGCTGGAATGCGACAAACTCTAGTCGCACTGTTATGCTCACTTTCGGACTTATACCCTTAGGAAAGGTTTGGACCCCCTTATTCTGCCAACTATAGTACCATTACTGTTATTCTACAAGGATGGCTTTGACAGTAAATAACAGACGAAGGTTTATATGTCATTGAATAAAGAAACAAACCTTTGTTTGTAATTCTTACTCCCTCTATTTTTTATTATTTCTTTCTGGTTTTATGTCTACTTCCCATTCCCTACAAAAGTGATGACTCTGACAATCAGCAGTCATCACAGGAGACCCCAGAAATGTGTGTCTGTGTGTTCTAATACCCCCTTCCTTTCTTTATGTTTCAAATGATGGATGAATATCACATATAATAAGGGTTAGTAATCTTTTTATTTCTTTTCTTCTTTTAATGTTAATATAATTTTATCACTATTTTTATTCTACAAAGATGGCCTTGGCATTAAATAACCCACAAAGGTTTATATGCCATAAAACAAAATAAACCAAACCTTTGTTTGTAATTCTTACTCTATTTCCTCTTGTTCTATCTTTATTATTTTCTTTTGTTTTTGTGTCTACTTCCCATTCCATAGAAAAGTTGCGACTCTGACGAACAGCAATCAACACAGAAAACCTCGGAAATTTGTGTCAGTGTGTTCTGTCATTTCAATTCAAAGCTGAAAACAAAATCTTGATTGAAGAGGAAAAGAAAAAGCAAATAATGATACATGTGAAATAATGAGACGTTTAAATGAACTAATTAATAATCTTTAAATTTTTAATCTTTTAATTTTTATATTTGATTCTTTTCAGATTTTAATTACAAGAGTATTTAATCATAAATGCTTTAGATTATCATCATCAACATTATGATGTGCTGACAAAATTATATGAAAATATCATCATCATGGTGTACCTCTCTCTCTCTCTCTCTCTCTCTCTCTCTCTCTCTCTCTCTCTCTCTCTCTTAGTTTGGTCATTTGGAAAGTCCTCTAGACGGCACTCAGTCTCCATACAGAGCTAATGAATATAAGTTTTTGTTGGCCAGCCAACACTGGTTGGACCATGAGTAGGAATCCATAGGAGAACGTCCTTACTTCTCCATCAGCGTCCATCTTACTTAGATGGTTAGTAAGATGGAAGGTAAATGGCTGTATAACTGCTGTTTTGTAAGGTGCTGCTTCTAGGATTTATTCAAAACAATTTTAATTATCAACTGATTATAAAGATAAATTATTAATCAGGTAACGAGTATAGATGTGTGTCATATATGACACATTTAGTTTACCTACTCCACAAGCAGTCCATCAACAACGCCGTTCTTCAAGAAAACGGAGAGCGACGGATTTTATCGACATAAATCCCAAGAGGAAAAAATATTAAGACTCCTGTGGAGTGAAATCTTAGGAGGGGGGTGTTATGGATATAAATGGAATGCGCTGATGACTACTATAAGTAGCAGGAACAATTGTGGCTTGAGACGAAGCAATGCGAGTCAGCTTGTAACTGTATGGTCGGACGCAATCTCCACTTTCTTTGCTGTAATTTCTACTCGTTTTTGTTCAATACATTTGTATCCATTTTTTTGTCTTGTTTTTTACCCTTAAAACCCCACAACAATGTGTTAAATGGATGGGAAAATATTACAAATGAAGATGTTTTTATTTGGTCTTCAGCACGGAAACACATGATACAATAAAATAAAATTATTTAACCATAATATTTCTAGTGCATTATACATTTACCATCAGGTATTTAAGCTGTGAATTTGAAAGTCTTTCAAAAGAGTGTTTCTTTGACTGACAGTTTTAGAATACACTAGCAGAACTACTTTGCGTTACCCGGGATTTAAAAAGTTTAAAATAAATCCATTATCTATAATTTATATATAAACTTATTTTTCTATGTATTTTTTTGATATTTTTTATTCTTTATATATTCTTGTTTTTAAGTTGTTTATTTCTATCATTATTCTTGATTGTATTTTTATTTTTATTTTCATTTGCTATTATGTTTTATCCTTTATAATCTTTCAAATTTGTTAATAATTTGTTAAATTAACTTTTCAATATATCGTTAACTTATACCCTTATAATATCTTTATTTAAATTTTCTCAAAAAGGGAAATAAGGGTAAACATTCTTTTTAACCCCGATTCGAACAAAAAATAGAGTGGGGACTTCGATATTTGTTGGTCTCCACCAATTTTCCTTCGTCCTGTCAGTTGGAGCTATATAATACACTGACTGCACCTATGCAAAGGGGTAAACTCCCCCAATGGGACCACCTGTTGGCCATAGGTGGTGACCCGTAATGCTTTAGAGCAGAATCCTGGTGACTGATTTGTCCATGATTTGTAACACACAAAGTGGTGTTACTTAGGCTAGACGGGTATTTGAAAAGGCTCCGTTTAATCGACTGGTCACGTCAAGCTCTGACACCTATATGATTTCCCCAGCCCTATTGTGTTTAGAAAAAAACTTAACCCTTTTTATCATATATGTGCTAGAAAGCGGTGGCTGGGGGTCTTAGTGTCTTAGGTATGACGTTTAACTACATCTAATGCTGAAGTTTCAATTCTGAAGCTCTGGTGAATGTGGTGTACCCTTTTATCGCTATTACTCCAAGGTTCACCCTGACCCAGAGTGATAGTACCTGTTAGGGCCACATCAATAAGTTAAATAGAAAAATTGTGTTTAAAAATCTGAGTTAAAAAAATTAAACAGATTTTCAGCATAAAATAACCCAAGTAGGGTTGACATGCTGTAAAATCCAATCAAGCAGCCAAGAATTTTCCTTTATAAAAGGACATGTGCTCGCCGCGTCGTTATACAAACAAACAACAAACATACAGACAGACAGGCAGTCCTACATAATCTTTCATACCCTTTTATCTATATACACTTATACCGTCGGATTCATTTCCTTTCTCTTAATATATATATATATATATATATATATATATATATATATATATATATATATTTCTGTAAGTGGCTCATTTCTTTTCCCATTTTTTAAAGCTGCCGATCCGATAAGATGTACGAAAATTCTTTTTCTTTCTATATTTCATTTTTTTTCTCGGGAATATGTCATCTAATTTTCGCATTGATTTTCTTTCTTATATCATTTTTTAGCTACTTGTTTTCTATGTTCTTTTAATATGTTTAATATGTCGCAGTCCATCACATTATTGTTACTACGCTATGGGGACTCTCCCCTCCCTCATTCACTTTTATTTGGAGATAAAGAAGTCAACTACACAAACCAATAAATATGGAGATTAAAGAAGTAAGGCATTGAACAACTCGACAGATGCACATGTGATAACACAAAGAAACAGCATACAAAAAAAAAGGAATTACTTATAATGAACTGAGGGGATTCACCGTAGTGTAGTGGCTAACGCTCTGGACTGACCATCATACTAACCGAGTTCAAACTCCAGTCGCGCTATCACGTTCACTTTCGGCAAATATATTGACCTCCTCATCCCCCAGATATGGGTTAAATAGTGCCACTAATGTTCTTTTCTAAGTATTGATTTGGCATTCAATAACCCATGATAGTTGATATGCCATTGATTAAAGAAACCAAACCAAACCTTAATCCATTTAATATCTTTCTTAATATATTCAAAACACTCTAAAATTACTTTTATGAGTTTTTGAAAATATAGAAAGCCTTAGTAATTGGTTTTAAGTTTAGATCACATTTCAAATAGTCATTTCTGTTTTGATATTTTATCAATATTGATACCCCAGCTGTGGGTTCGGTTTAGCTCAGTGGGTAGAGTGTTCGGCTAGGAATCACAAGGTTCTTGGTTCGATACCGGCCTCGCCAACTCAGTGTATGAGTAGCACAGGGATCTGTGTGGTAAAGTGAGGAGCTGATGGTAGGTGTGGCGCTCCACCTCAGATGCTAAAATAATCTCCTTGGTCTAGCGAAAAGGGGATAGACTCCCTCGCTGATTGGCTGATACCGACATTAGGCCGCCCCGACGTCGACTTACTACTGTTCTTCTATGAGGATGGCTATGGCAGTAAATAAGCCACTGTTAATGGATATTACAAGTTTAGTTTCTTTGTTTAATGGCATATCCATGGTCTTCCCGACCCTTATTGCCCTTATGGCAAACCCTCAATACTGTTTAGCATATATGTGTTAGAAAGCGGTGGCTGTGGGTCTTAGTGTCCTGGGTATGTCGTTAAACTGCATCTAGTGGTGAGGTTCCAATTTTGTAGCTCTGGGGAATGTGGAGTATCTCTTTATTGCCAATACTCCCAGGTTTGTATGCCATTAAACAAAGAAATTAAACTTATAACGAACTGATGAAAATAACATAAGCGAAAATCAAGAAAAACAACAATGTAATAAGTGAAAATTTGTATATGAATTGGTTTAAAGTACATGATATATTTTGGGATATATTTATATATATACTTGGTAATAAAGTGTGTTAAATATCGGGGATATAGTATATATACCAAAGTTAGGATAGTGTAGTGTTGTTTTACCGTCATATCAAGTTAAATAAAGCCAGCCAAGAAGAGAAGCTTCTGAAGCGGAAAAAACCACTTCGAGAAACTGAGAAACCTACCTAAAACCATAAAAAATTATATCAATAATAATAATAGAAAAGAAGTCAATTGTTTGTGTCTATTTCCATTTAAAATTGACAGTTTTTACATCTCTAACATTTTTCAGAATACAATGTCTTTTAGTGCAGAATACAATGGATAGCAAAGATGGCGACATGAAGACGACCAACGAAATCTTTTCAGAACACATTGCACCGTCTGTTGCCATAACATGAGTTTCAACCAATAAATTGGAGGAAAATATTGTTAACAAAATAATTCTGCTCCAGGCCATGGATACGTTGTCGGGTCGAACGTTTAAGACCCTTGTTCTAGAGCTGTAGTTCTCAACCGGGGTCCACATAGAACCAGAGTGTCTATGTAATATTACTTGGGGTCACACACACACACACACACACACAGAGACAATACCGAGATAAGAGACCCCGGTGATATTTTAGTGGTCCATAGAGTCATTCTACTTCAGAACTATTGATAACTGAGAACAGAATTTCTACAGTAATCTACGCCATATGAAAATACAAAAAGTAGAAATATTCATGCAGCTATGAATTTTTATGGCAATCAAGTAGAAGTTTTAAAAAACTTTACATCTGACAGTGTCGTAAATTAAAAGTTACCTCGATTTTTTAATTAGTAAATAATATAAGAATTTTTTTCTTCTGTGGAATGGCTATGGGGGTCCACAAAATAAATTCATGAATAGATAAATAAATAAGAGGAAAACTGTTTAATGGGTTGAAAAATGTTGAGAACCTTTGCTTTAGATGAAGCTGTCAGGAGATTCGCGCACAAAAAATGAACGAATTGGGGGTCCACAATGATATTTTAGTGGTCCATAGAGTAATTCTACTTCAGAACTATTGATAACTGAATTTCTAAAGGAATCTACGCCATATGAAAATACAAAAAGTAGAAATATTCATGTAGCTATGAATTTTTATGGCAATCAAGTAGAAGTTAAAAAAAACTTTACATCTGACAGTGTCGTAAATTGTATAAAATTGTATATAAATTAAATTGTATATTTTAAATTGTAAATTTGGGGGTCTGCGGGGATATCTTAGCGGTCAATAGAGCAATTCTACTTCAGAACAATTGTTATTACTGAGAATTAAATTTCTATAGTAATCTACGGAATATTCAAATACTAAAAGTAGAAATATACATATACCAATGAATTGTTTATGGCAATCAAATAAAAGAAAAACTTTACATTTGACAGGATCGTTTAATATCCACGTTTAACCTGGCATGAGCGATCTGTAATGTGATAACACTTATGCCACGTTTCTCATCGACAAGTTTAATATATGATTCAACACAGTAATCATTAGAAACTGTATATAAATTGGTTTAAAGTACATAAATACTCTATAGAATTTAATTGTTTAATATATTCATTTACAATAGATTAGTTTTCCTTCAAAATGAAGCATTGTCATTTACTATCTTTTAAATTTTTGATACAATTCCTTTACTTTTTATTAGTGGAAAATATAAGAACCTTTTTTTTTCTATGGAATGACTATGGGAGTACACATACAAAAAAAGAAGAAATGGAGTCTATGGGTTTAAAAGGTTGTGAACCAATAGTCTATAGTGTCTCTAACAAGAAAAAAGAATTGAAATTTCTCATCTGATGTGTACCATATTGGAGCTTGATATGTGTGTATGTGAGAGAGAGAGAGATAGAATATGACGCATACATTTCTAACTTTGATTGTAGCGTACAGTATATCATCGTTAAAATGTATCAGTGCCATCATTCAAATAAGTTGTCATAATAAATCATTTACTGTTGAAAGCGATTCATGATCTGTGAGCAATGAGGCGTGAGATTATAGAACTGTTGGCAAAATATTCAGATACAAATGATAAAAGTTAAAAGATGAGACAGGAAAGGTGCCAAAAACACAAGAAGCAAAAATATAGGGATGAAATAAATAAATAAACATCTTAAAACTATCTAATAACAGAGAATTATTTTTTTTTATCTTAACAATCTACTATGATTATACACAATTTCTTTCCATTTCTTTTTTTTTAATATATATATATATATATATATATATATATATATGTGTGTGTGTGTGTGTGTGTGTGTGTATGTATATATATAATGAAATAGAAAGAAACTGAAAGCACTCGCAGAATGACCCCAGAAAAGAAAACTAACCAACTTACAATATATATATAAATATACTTGGTAATAAAGAGTGCTAAATATCGGGGATAGAGTATATATACCAAAGTTAGGATAGTGTAGACTCAGTGAGTGGTGCTTGGTGACTGACAGTTTCTCGCTTATGATATCGTCGGTATATCTATGCTATCCTATTTACATAAAAATTAACCCCCACACACGAGTAGGAAGTAGCACAACGTCAATTTCTTAAGCAGAGTTTAACAGGTTTGAATTCTAACGATCGAGAGCGTGAGATTTATTTTCATATCTGTTTTATATCTTGTTTCTTTTTTAATACTGTATATATATATATATATATATATATATATATATATATATATATATATATATAGAGAGAGAGAGAGAGAGAGAGAGAGAGAGAGAGAGAGTCAAAATTATCCTGGTGATCCGTTAGAAGAAACCTAGGTAGATATTCTCTGACTCATTAGGCTTACTTTATATATATATATTATATATATATATATATATATATATATATATATAATTTCTTGTTAAAACTTTTTCATAATAGTAAGAAATTATAGTAATTAGTGGGACCTGTCGATATACCACAGTATGATAATTTAACTATTACAACGTTTAATATGTATACATAAGAGATATTAAAAATAGTTCAATATATATGTAAAAAGTGTAATAATCTTGATTTAACTCTCTCTCTCCCTCTCTCCTCTCTCTCTCTCTCTCTCTCTTTCTTTCTTTCTTTTTTTTTCATCTTTTCCTCCTATTCCATTGAATTCCACACTCTCGCCCCCTCTTTCTATCTTTCTCTCACTCTCTTATTTCTTTATTGTTTATTATGTTTTATGCATAGCATGTCTTTTTTCTTCCCTTTCTTTCTTCAAGATAAAAACGGAATGTTTCATTATTTAGTTACGGTGATGACACCCATCCCCCAACTCGACCTCCTCCCCCTGCCAATACCCCAACTCCGAAAGTTCTCTGCATCAAGGGTACAAGCGTATTAATATGTAGATAATAAGCATAATATTAATTTCATATATGCCGTTATTTTTTACGGTAGAAGCGCTCGAGTAATTATAATAAATAGATTCCCAGTTTATTTGTGTACGTCAAACACTTGCTTAACTTAAATCTTATTGGATTTTTTTAAAAATGTTTGTTGGTTGTTTTACCGTCATATCAACCGTTTTCGGTTCATTTAATGCCGAGTCATTTTTTATAAACTTAGGTTGCTTACGGTACACGCCATTGCTTAAGTGGTCACCCAAATAAGTATTGACAGGCTCATCGCCGCTTAACTTCGGTGATCTAGTGGGAACCGGTGCTTTCAGTGACTTGAATGTAATCAGTTATAATAGAGGATATTTTTTACCTACAGGGAATTTCAAAAATGCTCATAGTGACCTTGCTTTTCTAAGGTCAGTTGTGATTAGATTTCATCAGGACAATACAAGGCTTCTCATATTGCAACAAGAACAGTGGAAACCATCAGTGAGTTTGATTGGCAACAGCTACCACGTCCTCTTTACAGTCCAGATCTGAACCCATTTGTATGGCACCCTCAAAGAATTTCTGTGTAGAACAAAGTTTTCAAACGAAGTCATTTTAATAAACAAATAACTCGGTTTACCTTCTGTTGCTCAAGTGGTCACCCAGTTATATATAGAACAGGTTCATTAGTGGTTATCCAGTGATCTAGCCGGAACTGGTGCTTTCAACTTGACTTGACCGCAAACAGATAGATCGATAGATAGACTGTCTATATTTTTGTTGCAAATTTGTTTTTTCGAGGGTCGACTGAAAAGTTCATAGGATGACCAAGATACCCAGATGGAATATCAACAAATAAAGTTCATTTTTCAACATAGGTGGTTGTTTTATTGTTTTGTTTTATGGCATATAAACCCTTTTGGGTTATTTGTTGCTGAATCAAGTCATTTTGATAAGCAAAGAACTCGGGTTGCCTATAGTACATGCTTTTGCTTAAATAGTCACCCAATTAAGTATAGAACAGGGTCATCACTGCTTAACTTCAGTGATATAGCGGGAACCGGTGCTTTCAGTGTGACTTGACTGTAATGTATATACGCTTGTTCCTTAATCTTCCGACCGTTATCCTCTGGGTAAAAATGAGACCGTCCAAATTATCCAAGTTGAAATGCAAAAAATTTAAATCCTGATTATCTGGTGTCGCTTATAAGCCGAATTCTTATTTCTCCTGAGTGTCGACACCTCTGAACATTTTTGTTTTAGATATAAAGAAAGAAACCGAAGAAAAAGGACATTCTACACGGAAAATATATAATAAGAAAGAAAGAAAGAAAGCAAGAGAGTAGGAGAAAGATAGAGAGAGGGTGAGTGTGCTGAAGCCATAACGCTAATCTGTTTCAATCGAACATAGGGAAAAGATGAAAAAAAAGGAAAAAAAGAAAAAAGTGTGTCAAGATTATTATACTTTTTACATATGGAACTATTTGGCAATACCTCTTAAGTAAACATATCAAACGTTGTAATAATTAAGTTATCATACTGTGGTATATTCACAGGTCCTGATAGTCTATTTAATTTGTATAAAATAACAGAATAATTAGCGAGAGTACAGAGACCGTTTATGTATCTTTTGATTCTACAGTGCAGGACGCATGCGCACCTCACTCGAAGTGTATAAGAACATAAAACTTTGTGAATGGTAAATTGTTTTTAAGGTGACTTACATTCAATGTGTCACACAAAACAAGTAGATGTTTTGATATAATAAGTCAGTAGTTTATAGTTTCATGTATCCCCCCACACACCAATTCGACTTAATCGTGTTATGAATATATTTGTTTGTTCATCCGATCAATAACAAAGAATAAGTTATTATATACTCTGTATACTTATATATGTATGATTGTTTTTCTTCTGTTCTTTCTGTCGTCTTGTTTTGGATCAATAGATTTACGTGAGGATCACTTGATCGATTAATCAAATAAGAAGAGAGATCAAATGAAATTGGCTAACCCTGTACGAAGGTAGATTGACTGTTCGACAGGTAACTATTCTTCATTTTTTTCTCATTAGTTGAGTAAATTAGTGATTCACACAACATTTGTCCTCAGTGATTAATTTGTATAAAAATAACAGAAAAATAATCTGAAAAAGGAAAAAAAAAAAAAGATTTCCTCAAAAAGATATCCTTCTTTAACAAATGGATTTTTAAACAATGTAATAGAATCTTGCTCTAGTTTTATTCATCTTATTTTATTTGCACCTGATATAGTTGTTATCATAGTGTGAATATGTAAGATTATTTTTACTCGCTCAAAATATAGATAAACATTTGAAAACCTAAAATAGTTGGGATTTTTGTGTCAAAATCTATTATAAGAAAATATATTGATTTCAACGCGTTGCTCAATAATACTGACAGACTAAGTCGATTTTATAATAAAAAAATCCATATATATATTTTAGGAACAAATATGGGGCACCTTCTCTACCATTTGAACCCCTATATAAGAAAAATTACACGAGAGATTCAACGTAAGCAATTGAAGATCATAAAGTAGAAATATTCCTTGGTATTCAACCAAACATGTTTATATATATATATATATATATATATATATATATATATATATATATATATATCGCGTAGTCAACCATTAAAATCCAGAAAGATTCAATAAATATCCAAATTTAGATACTCCAGGGTTCACAGTTCAACAAAGTGCTCGATAAAAAGAACTAAATATACGATTAAAACCAAATGGTCGAAAACTACTCGTATATACGAGACCTGATCACATATATATATATATATATATATATATATATATATATATATATACATACATAAAATATCATGATCATTCCTAAGTGAGTTTTCTATCGTTTGGAGGTTTCCAGCAAATGTATATGCAACACAATAATTGTATGATGTTATATCATTATTTATTCTAATTTTATTTTGTTGGATCACGTGTTTCCGTTCAGCAGTCTTAATAACACCATCGTCTTCTTCATTTGTAATATTTTCACATCCATTTTCCCGATCGATACTCGTCACCTGTTTGATCATTTATCAATATAGCCAGTTGATGATTTTAAACACATTTTGCACTCAGCACTCCAAAGTTTTCTTTACAAAACCTTTTGGCTATCGTCCAGTCTACTAAACACTTGCAATCACGACCATTTTTTACGAAGTGACAAACAACAGAAAGCACTAAAAAAAAATAAAAAAAAATCAGCGGTTCTCGAGAATTAAATATAAATGAAGTGCGCAAACAGAGATTGATCGACATACACGGGCGTTGTATGTACAGTTTACTGTTAGTCCACATAAAACGCATCAGCAAAATTGGCAAAGTTCCAAAACTTTTTTTCATTTCTCTCAAACACAAACATTCGTACATTTACAACTTTCTGAAAACAACTCAGACTGTCAAACTAAAGCTAATAAAATATTTCAAATGCGCACAATCTTTATTGTAAGTATAGACCCGTCGGCATTATGTCCCACGCCTCTTGTATCTTTTTATATCTGTAATAAATTACTGAAAACATCGATTCGTCCGCATAATTTGCCAGAATTGATCCAAGACATTAAAATACTAGCTGAGATACCCGGTAGACAGGTGCTAAAAATTGTTTAATCTCCATCGGGATTTTCCCCTAATGCCAGAGTGCATTAGACAATGAACCTGACCCTTTTAGATGAAATAGGTTTTATTTTCAAGACTTCCTACCGAACTGGATTAATATAAAGTTTTTTTTTTTTTACATCGGGAGCCACGCATATACCGAAACTCATACAATAGCCAGTACAAAAAATCATGGTCCCATCGGTATTCCCTCTTGAGGGGCGAGGGAACAGGTGCTGACTGGAATGACACATTCTTGAAGTCAAGCTGTTCAATATATTTGCAGGAACCAAAATGTATATTTCTTTCCACATCATAGAAATTTCTAAGAAAACTGTTATAAACCTAACAAAGGTAGCGATTATTCCAAATGAAGTTAGCTAATTTGCATATTCTGGTTTAAAAATCGCTTGTTTAAAAACAGAAAAAACAAGAGTTTATTCGAAAAATATATTTTTGAACCCACTTTTTAATAACTATTTTTTTTTCATTCTTTTTTATTTTCTAAATAAGCAATTATTTTATAACTAAGCAGAGCTATCCGATATTTCCCGGGATTTACAAAAATATATTTTCTATATTTGTATATAGATTATTTTATTTCATATCACATGAGTATTCTTTAAAAACAATTAGATTATGCAGCAACATAAATTATGTAGTAGTAGTAATAGTAGTAAATTAAACATTAAAAAATTACAATAAACAGTGAGGGTAAAAAGAGTTACTACTACTCCTCTTCCCCCTCTCTCACTGAAAGGTCTTCTCTTTGCTCCTACACTGTAAAGTTTATAATTGATTTTTTATTGAACTCCAATTAGCCAGTCCTGTTTCTGAATATTCGCTTAACATGTGAGTAAAGTTCCATCATGATCGGATCACTAATGTAGGCGTCAAGAGACAGAAATTTCCTTTTTATGTTGTAGATGAAAAATATTTCTATTAAACACAAAACAAGACTAAGATAAATTAGTTTTATTGCAGGAAAGCATTTGATAAGTTTCCCATCATTAAATTCAAAAGATTATGACTGGGTTTGAAATCCGCAAAAAAGTTTAATCTGATATGAAATATTAAATTATGTAATGAAGAATTAGTTTTTACGTCCAGTGACCGTGGTTTTAAAAATCAAGCATTGAAAAAATACTTGTTGATACGTTCAGATTGATTGATTTTAATGGCATTTCAATCCGTATAGGTTTATAATATGCCTAGAGGTTAGAGAATCGCGTTCATATTTACATTTTTTATGTTATTGATTTTTAAGAATTATTCTTTCTTTTTTTGCATACGAATAAGAATAATTTTCAAACAGATCTATTTGAATATGCTGTGTGACTATTTAAGTAACAGCATGTACTGTAAGCCAACTAGTATCAGAATGACTTGCCAACCAACTATATAAATCTAACAGGAACTACCTCTCCGGGTCAGAATGGACCTGGAAATAATGGCAATAATGGGGTAGTCCATATTCCCCAGAATGACAGAAATCTCACCATTAGATGCATTTTAGTGCCAACCAAGAATTCCACTTTTTGTTAGAGCGTGTTTATCCTTCTGAAGGAGATACAGTCAGAATGGACCTGGTAATAATGGCAATAAAGGGGTAGTCCATATTCCCCAGATAGACAGAAATCTCACCATTAGATGCATTTTAGTGCCAACCAAGAATTCCACTTTTTGTTAGAGCGTGTTTATCCTTCTGAAGGAGATACAGTCAGCTTATCCCAAATCTCACTAACTGGGCTGTTGATACATTACGGGTTTCTATGACATCATACAGTAGTTTTGTTTTAAAAAGCTTTAACAATTTTCCCTTTCGTATTTATGTGAATCATGCTTTTCTTTTCTTAGGAAAAAGAGGACTTTTACGTATTGATGAGGAAACGAGAATCTTCAGTTGATAATATTGAATTGAAAATTACAAATATATTTCGCTGATACTAAATAGATAAGATAGGTATTTACCCAACCTGTCCCCACGGTTCGGATGTGATACGGGGCTGCAAGTATGGGTCATACCAATGAGAATGGAACTCGCTACTCAGTAGTAGATATTTACTCTACCCGTTCGCCAGAGGTATGATGTGACACAAGATCGTAAGTATGGAGCATACCAGCGAGAATAAAACTCGGTATTCAATAGATATAGATCTGCAAGACGAGCTTGCTAACCACTACACCACGATGGGGCGCCCTACTAAATAGATTAGATATATTAACTATTTTAGATAATAACAAAACATGAGATTTAGATTACGAGAAGGAAATCTCTGAAACCTGATATTGCTTCAAACAGCAAAGGTGTGTTGGAGAATATACTTTTAATACGATTATTCGTACCTACAGTGAACAATAACAATTTTTCCATCGTAAAATCATTGGAAATGTCCAACGTGGTAAAACAAGAGAATGTTTTCAAAGATTAGCTTTCGATTTTTTTCTTTCCCCTTCTCAAAAGCACTAGACCAGGGTGTATGTTTTTACGTCTGAGATGGGACGCCATACATACCGTCAGCTCCCCACTTCCCCGCATAGATCAACGCAAGTTGGCTAGAGTCGGTATCGATACCGGAACCTTGTGATTCCTAGGCGGATGCGCTATTTACTGAGCTAAATCGACGACAAAGAAAAATATCATTTATAAAAAATAAACATTGAAACATAAAAGATAATTCATTATAATCTATTCTATTTTGTTTTCATACAATACATTGGTATTGTTCTTATATAAAAAGAATGTTACAAAAATTGGGTGTTTTAGCATTAATAGCATTTCAGTTTATTTCAATGGGGAAAATTGATTTGTTTTACGAAGAAATTGAGTTACAAGCTAAACGAATTACACTCGTGAATCAAGGTAGCACTGAACTTAAATAGTCATCTATCTAAGTT
This sequence comes from Doryteuthis pealeii, assembly GCA_023376005.1. NCBI lineage: Eukaryota > Metazoa > Mollusca > Cephalopoda > Myopsida > Loliginidae > Doryteuthis > Doryteuthis pealeii. Next base: position 44,991,490 of record CM042169.1, read on the forward strand.
CGAAGTCTGTGGGTTGGATGGTTATTTTACGACATATCAACCTTTTTCAGGTCATTTAATGCTGAATCAAGACATTTTCATAAACAAAGGATTCTGGTTGCTTACAGTACCCGCTGTTGTTTAAGTGGTCACCCAAATGAGTATTGTCCAGGCTTATCGTTGCTTAACTTCAGTGATCTAGAGATCTGTACTTTTTGTTACGCTTGTATAAAAAAAGTTGTTGAACTATATAAATAGAATAGAGGCTAATTTTATAGAAGGTCACGATGGCCTTAATACGCATAAATCCTACAAGGACGTCAATGAATACACATATAACATATATTCTAAATTGAGATAATCTTTAATCCTATTAATCGGTCGGGTTACTTACACTAACATCAATTCATTTTAATTAAAAACGATCCGCTTTATCTAGTGATAATCGATGTGAAGTGAGACTCCATTGTTTAAACATTGGAAATTTACGAGTCAATAAATATATGTAATGTTACTTCTTTTTTAAAATAATTGAAACTAATACTGCTTTGCTGAAATGTGTCTGTGTCTATATATATATATATATATATATATATATTATATAATAATATAAAAGTGGAATATAAATAAGTTTCAAAACGAACGAAGAATGTAGGAATTGCAAGCTAGTGTAATGGTTAGAGACTTCGCCTGTCAGCTTGACAGTCGAGGTTTCGAGTCACACACGGAGCAGTCTTTCATGTCTATAATCTTGCTGATGAGACCTAATAGGTCGAAATTTACATTCAGGGATTGACATTTTCTCGATTCGTTTAACCTTACATTTGAACATATATGCCCGCCTAAATTCATTAATTATTAACTCATTAATTTTCAAAATTAGGTACGACTTCAATTAAGCACATATCCTCCAAAAATTGTCGGCCTAAAGCCATATATATAAAAAAATAAACACATTTGTTTGTTTACTAAACTTCATATATATATAAGTAAAGTAAAGTCATCGAGGTGACCTAAAGTCGGTATCAGCCAATCAGCGAGGGAGTCTATCCCCTTTCCACTAGCACTAGACTAAGGAGATTATTTTAGTGTCTGAGGTGTAGCGCCACACCTACCAACAGCTCCCTACTTTACCACACAGATCCCTGTGCTACTCATATACTGAGCTGGCGAGGGACGGTATCGAACTAGGAACCTTGTGATTACTAGCCGAACGCTCAGCCGACTGATATATATATATATATATATATATATATATATATATATATATATATATATATATATATATGTTTGTGCTTGTGTTTGTGTTTGTTGTCTCTGTATCCGGGGATCACAAACAAACTTACAGTTCTGTTGGTGAGGTCTAGAATACTCAGATTGTGCTCCATGCAAAGAGCTTGGCTGGTTGTTTTGTTTTACGACATATAAATACTTTTCGGATCTTTTAATGCCGAATCATAATATTTTTGATATTAGGTTTTTTACAGTACCAGCCGTTGCTTAAATAGTCACCCATCTAAGTTCGAAGCCTTGTGGGTCCGGTGGTTTCGGTCACTGGACCTGTGTTGTTAATTAATGGCCAGGCAACACCTGCCCCTTGATTTAAAGGGGCATGGCTGGGTTTATTGCCCAGTGGCTAAGACGCCCCCTTGAGGGGGAATGCCGATGGGATCGACGCATTATTTTGACCGCCATCCCATGAGCTTCGGCTTGTAGGTGGTCCCACATTAAATGACCTTGTGTAATGCCCGCATACGTGGGATGCGAGGTAAATACATTAAACAGGCTCATCACTACTTCGGTACTCTAGCGGGAACCGTTCGTTTGATCAGACATCTATTTTTATAGTCGTTATTTTTTTAACTTTTTTTTTCTGTTGAGATCCTCACTTAACCTGAATGAATAATCATAGTCCTTTCTGTCATGGCGCAATTTTTATAAATGGAAATTAGTTGAAATTACTTATTTTTGGGATTATATCAAACGTAGAGATTAACTCGGCTAATCAATAACGAATTAAAAAAAAGCCCGTTTGCTCATTAAACACACACAGAAAACTATCATTTGACTTTGACGTTTGCAATTTAGAGAAAAAAAGTTATTTATTTGTTAATTGCCGACCTTAAATGTCCTTAACTGACCGAATAATGCATACAAATGCAATTTGTCATTAGTTTCATTTCTTTCCATGAATAAATGAAATTTTCCTGCTGGGTTTCTCTGTTACTCAAAGTAACGTGTTGCTTGTGGAATAGAGACCTTTATAGAAAAATCAATGGTGAACAGATATTCTATTCAGCCTTCAGGAAATGTTGTTTTATCAGAAAATGTAGGCACGATCTACTCAGAGTGTCTACTGTTAATAAAGTGGTCATGGCGGCCTAATGTCGGTATCAGCCAGACAGCGAGGGAATCTATTCCCTTTTCACTAGCGCTAGACCAAGGAGATCATTTTAGCATCTGAGGTGGAGCGCCACAGCTACCATCAGCTCCTCACTTTACTGCACGGATCACTGTGCTATTCATACGCTGGGTTGGCGAGAGCCGGTATCGAACCAAGAACATTGTGATTCCTAGTCGAACACTCTAGTTCATATTAATCTTCAGGCCGTTATCATCTTGCAACACCCCCAGGTTAAATATGATACTGTCTAAATCGTCCAAGATGAAATGCAAAAAATGTAAATCCTGATTATCTGGTGTTGTTTAATGGCCGAATTCTTATGTGTCGTCACCTCAGCTAAATAATGGATAATTCCGTTTTTGTTATAAAGAAAGAAAGGGGAGAAAAAGGACATACTACAGAGAAAAATATAAGAAAAAAAGAAAGTAAATGAAAGATAGAGAGAGGGTGAGCGCATGGAAGCAATAATGCTAATCCGTTTCATTCAAACATAATGAAAAGAGGAAATGAAGGAAAGAAAGAAAAAAAAAGAGTTAGAAAGAGTTAAATCAATATTATTATTCTTTTTACATATTAAACTATATTAAATTGTCATACTGTGGTATATCCACAGGTCATGCTAGTTGTTCATTGTTGCTAAACTTTAGGGTTAGTTACTATGATTGTTATTGTCATATAGATGATGCTGATTTAATGACTGATTGATTTTAACGGCATGAAAATCCGTATAGGGTTATTTCATGCCTAGAAGATAGGGAACCGCGTTTATTGTAGGTTCATATTTACATTTTTATGTTGTTGTTTTTTAAGAGTTTTTTCGAGTTAGGATGATTGTCATTGTCATATAGATCAGTGGTTCTGAAACGGGGACCATATAACCCCACCCCACCCAGAGACTATATACATTTTTTGGACTATATATAGGCAAGCAAAGAGAGTTAATCATAGAAATACATCGATGCTATGGGGGGGGGGGCACCATACTATAATTTTATTATTTTAGAACCACTGATATAGATAATAATGATTTAATGATTGATTGAGTTTAAAGTCAATATTTTAGGCCTAGAGGTTAGGGAATCGCGTTTATTGTACATTCATATTTACATGTTTGTGTAGTTGTTTTTAAGAGTTTTTTTTATACACGTTCCTATGAAATAAGAATAATTTTTGAACAGATATATTTGACACATAGATGGGACTATAACAAGTACACACACACACACACACACATATATATATATATATATATATATATATATATATATATATATATCTTTGAAAGGAAAGAAAAACTCAACACCGGTATTCCATAATAAATTTATTTCAAAGATAAATATTGCTCTGTATATAATCTAAAAAGATTATTATACATTGAGCTCTCTGTGGTGATTTAAAGATTCACTGTATTTATACATACTGGATCATACAATAATAATACAGTGTATCTTAGAAATCATATATAGAATCATCCCTTACTACCAAGTTTTGGATACCTCACACACACACATATATATATATATATATATGAGTATAGATAAAAGGATATGAAAACACCACAAAATGCTGTTAAAGTGAAATCATTTTATAACATAGCTGATATTGAACAATATTTCGATTTTATAAAAAATCATCTTTAGATTATATATATATATATATATATATATATATATATATATATACATGTGTGTGTGTGTGTGTGTGTGTGTGTGTGTGTGTATTAACCCCAAAGTCAGGGGTTGAATTCGCTAACTCAGTACATGAGTAGCACAGCTAGGATCTATGAGGTAAAGGGTCGTAGGTGTGGCTGATGGTAGGTGTGGCGCTTCACTTTAAACCTAAAAATAATCTGATAATAGACCACTCAGTCGACATTACTTTTTTTTACTTTACAATGTATTCGATAGAAGAATACTTTGCAATGTGTTTACTTGCTCCATTGTATTGTGGTTTTAGTCTTGGAAGACAGAACGCTAGGAAAGAGAACCCTAAAACGAACTGCAGTGCGTATTGGCGAGGTCAGATTTCTACTGGTGCGTGGAGTCGGGCACCTGGAAGTCGCCATTGACTTTTCTTTTCCATTGAAATTAAACTGTGTAAGTCAATATAGGGCTAATGGCGGTTTGTGCTATTCCTCCTCTAAGGTTTCTACATTTCCTCAAAGGAGATAGGGACGTCAGGGTCGATATCGATGAACTAATTTGATGAATCTTATGGCAAACCATCGATACTTGATTACGATGACCCGATGAAGTATCAGTTGGTTTTGGTTTTGTTTTATAGAATACGTCTCAAGTTCCGGTTGAGGTTTGCGTTCACTTCGTGCTAATGCTCTTGGGAAACATGAATCAACTCTCTCTCTCTCTCTCTCTCTCTCCCCTCTCTCTCTCTCTCTCTCTCTCTCTCTCTCTCTCTCTCTCTCTGAAACACATACACGCACACATACATACAATGCTAATGCTTTTGGGAAACATGAATCAACTCTCTCTCTCTCTCTCTCTCTCTCTCTCTGCAACACATCTCTCTCTCTCTCTCTCTCTCTCTCTCTCTCTCATATTTTATTTGGTTAGAAATGGTATATTTTTCAATCTGATGACATCCAGGGTCAAATTCGCAATGTTGGAGCCCGAGCTGAAGTCAATATCCATGAAAAAAAAAAAGAAGAAAAAACGAAACGGGATCCTTGGGTCTTCCGTTTATCTGGTTGGTCGATTGATTTTAACGGCATTTCAACTCGTCTGACGTTATTTTATGCGTAGAGGTTATGAAATTGCGCATATCTACATTTGTTTGTAGTTTCCTGATTTTTTTTAGTAAAAATATTTAGCAGGTGTCGCCCTCTAGCTTTACTAGGCAACTAGTCTATGAGAAAGTCAACAGTCAGCAATCTGCCTTTAACTAAATAATTAAGGATAATGGTTATTATGAGTTTAACAATCTACAAGGGTTTTTGTATTTATTTACAGCACCAGTATTTTCAAACGAATGTTTATTCTATACAGATTACGTATTACGTTGTCTTGTGCTAAAAGAAAAAAATGTTCCAAATCAGATATGGTCATAAGCCGATAAGAATGGACTATTGAATAGAAGATTAATGTCAGAATATCATGCGGGAATCTTGGGAATGTATTTGAAAAAAACACAAAAAAAACAGTGAAAGGGAATGTTCAGTGGACAGTTTTGTAGATATCGTTCATCATCACCATCATCATCATCATCATCATCATCATCGCACAGTTTGTATATCGTTCATCATTATCATCATCAGCAGCAGCATCATCGTACAGTTTGTAGATATCATCATCATCATCGCACAGTTTGTAGATATCATCATCATCATCATCACACAGTTTGTAGAAGTCCTTATCATCATCATCATCATCATCATCATCATCGTCGTCGTCGTCGTCGTCGCACTGTTTGTAGACATCGTTCATCATCATCATCATCATCATCATCATCATCCTGCCCCCCCCCCCCCCCAGCATATGAATCATCAATCCTTGTGTATGAGTTATGTTTAGACGGGGCAGAAACTAGTTGTCATTGCCAACTGTTGCTATATTGAGTATTAGTTAAAACAACAACAACAACAAAAACAACAAAACCCCTCCGCTCTGTTCAGCTCTGTTCTTTGATTATTCGATTCATTTTTAATTCATTCATCTGCACGATCGTCAGGCGAGCCACTGACAATCACTGGATGAAATACTGCGTCCTTAAAAAGTACGCTGTATTGCTTCCAAGCTTATTCAAATCTAAACTGAATATGGTAGGTATTTACCGAACGCGCTCGCCACGGATAGAATCTGACCCGAGGTCGAATGTATGAAGCATCCATCGAGGATCTAAACTCGTTAATTCAGTAGTAATAAATCTGTTGGTTGTTTTGTTTTACGGCATATTAACCGTTTTCGGGTTATTTAATGCCAAATCAAGTCATCTTCGATAAACAAAGGACTCAAGTTGACTTACGGTACAGGCTGTTGCTTAAATGGTCACCCAATTAAGTATTATTATTATTATATTAAATATTATTTTATTATTATTATTATTATATTAAATATTATTATTATTATTATATTATATTAAATATTATTATATTATTATTATTATATTATATTTATTATTATTTATTATATTATTATATATTATTATTATATTATATATTATTATTATTATATTAAATATTATTATTATATTATTATTATTATTATTATATTTATTATTATTATATTATATTATTATTATTATTATTATTATTATTATTATTATTATTATTTATTATATTAAATATTATTATTATATTTATTATTTATTATTATTATTATATTTATTATTATTATTATTATTATTATTATTATTATTATTATTATCATATTAAATTCTTAATTCATCTGTCTCTACGATCGTCATGGGAGCCACTGCCCATCATTGGAAACAATACTGAATACTTTTTAAGACAACATTATTAAAATCTAAACTTGATATAGAAGGTATTTACACAACTCGTTTGCCACGGGTAGGATGTGATACAAGGTCGCTATTACGGAGCATCCAGAGGATTGAACTCACTATTCAGTATATATGGATATGTGAGACTAGCTTGCAAGCGATTACACGATGATGGACGCCGCTGCTTGGATGATAGTATAGTATTTTAATACTATATTAATTATTATATCATATGTATTACATTCTTATCATTCTTATCATCATTCTTTGTGAGTTTTTCATACCAGCGTAAGCTGATGGACTTTCACCGGAGTGAGTGACAGCAAGTCTCCTCTGGTCTCCAGGACTCCTCTGAGTGTTTTAGCCTATTTTAGCAATGCTGTTGTCTGGATGGTCTCAATTCTTCCTATGATTTCCTCTAGTCTGTTTCCTAAACTTTTGGGAACCGTTCCAAGTGCACCAACTACAATTGGTATCCCTTTCACCCGCATATTCAGTTTCTCTTTTGAGGTTAATTATTATTATTATTATATTATTATTATTATTATTATTATTATTATTTTCACTTCTTTTGAGCTTTCACATCAGTGTTAGCTGGTGGTATTTCACTGGAGTCTGAGTGACAACAAGTCTCCTCATGTCTCCAGAACTCTTCTGAGTATTCTAGCCGATTGTCGCAGTGCAGTAGTCTGGATTCTTTCTCTTATTTCTAGACCCTCCAGTCTTTTTTCAAAGTTTATTGGGACCGTTCCAAGTGCACCAACTACAATTGGTATTACTTTCACTCTCATATTCCACAGCTTTTTCAATTCTCTGGCAAGGTCCAGGTATTTATCCATCTTTTCATTTTCCTTCAGTTTCACCCTGTGACCTGTTGGGATTATTATTATTATTATTATATTATTATTATTATTATTATTATTATTCATTTATCTGTCCTATAGTCTTACGAGCCACTGACCATAACAGGCACAGAGTACTTTTTAAGACTAGCTTATTCAAATCCATACTTGACCAGAAAAACATTACATTCATCGGCTCCGTGCATACACTCTATGTCGTCAAGAGCACTTACCAACATCGATGGCGAGAGAGAGAGAGGGGGGGGGATCCTTGTCGTCTGCACGTCTTGATGATGACGGTTCCAAGTAATTGTTTCTATTCAATAATTTGTTTGCACACACTTATATGGCATCAAGTATTCCTACCAAATACGAATATTTGTAAAACAGATCTATTTGACCCATATATGATACTAACAGGTACTATCATAATACTAGACCTTGAATTAATGGCAATGAAGGGCTACTCCACATACAACAGAGGCTCGCCATCAATGCAGTTTTGTGTCACACCCAGAAAACGTGTCACGAGTAAATTGTCCTGAGGAAGAACGAACTCAAAAGTGACGTTCTCCATTCGACACCGACACATAGACACACCAGAGTCGACCGAACAGAAGACTTACATTGGTCATATCCGTACAGATACCAGAGGTGGTGAAGTGGACTTACCGGGATCGATGACCAGTAAAGCCGAGTGGCGGAGAGAGAGAGAGAGAAAGACAGACAGAGAGAGAGAGAGAGAAAGAGAGAGAGAGAGAGAGAGAGAGAGAGAGTGTGTGTGTGTGTGTGTGGTGTGTGTTATGAGAATTTGTGTGCTCAACGCGACATGATTATGATATCTATGAATGTGTCAAAGCTAAATTTTACGAATAATTATAATTTCAAATTAATTATGTTGAAACTTGGTCAAACTGCCTTTTCCCGCCCTGTCGGGTTGAACAGTAGAAAACACCGACTGCATCTCTGCAGATGGCTAATATCTCCCCACTGTTGGCCGTGGGTGGCGACCAATGTTGCTTAAGAACGGAATCTTTATGGCTGACCAGTCCATGACACCCAACACTCCACTTACTTAAGCTACACGAGTGGTCAGAGAGCCCCCCTTCGATTATTAGGCTGGTCCCGTCAAGCATTTGTACCTAGATGATTGTTCCGACCCTATTGCCCTTATGGCAACCCCCAATTAATTTTATCATATATGTGCTAGAAGGCGATGGCTGAGGGTCTTAATATCCTGGATATGGCGTTAAACTACATCTAATGGTGAAGTTCCAATTTTTGAGCTTTAGGGAGTGTGGAGTACCCCTGCATCAGTGTTACTCCCAAGTTTACTCTTACCCGGAGTGGTAGTACCAGTTAGGGTCCCATCTATGAGTTAAATAGAAACAAATGAGCCTTAAAAATATGTTTAAAATGAGTTTTTAAAAAAAGATTGAGTTTATAAAGATTTTTTAATACCCATCAAGAACGAATAAAAAAAGCATCTTCGTCATAAAATAACCCAACCAGGGGTTGACATGCCGTATATTTATGTACTAGTAAAAAGTTTATCATACCAAAACAATACATAAGTTTTATGAGTATGAATGAATCCGAAGAATACTTAGTTTACTGTAGTAGCGAGTAGGACTTGTAGGTTGTTTAGTGATTGGTAAATTCACTTATTACAACTTGTAACTAATGATTAAAGAAACTTGTGGAAGAAAAAAATAGTTGAAATCAAATTTACTACTGAAGAAAAAATAAGCTAAAAATAGTAGGTATTTGCCTCATACCCCACTTGTATGGGCTGGACACAAGGTCTCATTTTTATGTGGGCTAACAAAAATTGCGTCGATCCCATCAGCATTTCCCCACGAGGGGGCCGCCTCAGGCGTTGGGCAATAAACCCAGCCCCGCCCCCAAGGGGACAGGTATTGTCTGGGGGAAAAGCCCCCTGGGATCGATGCTATTAATTTTACTTTACCCGAGGGGGCGAGGTATGTAATAAGCTAAAAATAATATCAAGAAGAAAGAGAATAATTTGGTTTGGGTTCTTTGTTTAATGGCATATCAACTATCATGGTTTATTTAATGCTAAACCATCCTTGTAAAAGAACAGTATGGGTATCATAGCTTGGGATGAGGGGTTCATACCTTTCTCAAGAGTATTAATCCGAAAGTGAACGTAATGGCGTGACTGGTGTTCGAACTCGTTTACTACGATATCACAGTCCAACACGTTAGCTACTACGCCACGGTGTCTCCCCAGATAATGGTCTTGAGGGAAATTTTGGAGATAGAAGTGAAATGGAGATTTACATGATGGAAATATTTTAGAATGTATTTTTATCGGATCGTTTTAGATCCAATGTATCGGTCAAATTCGGATTTGAGGATTGTTTAAGAATAGAAATTGCTGTGAGAAAATATTAAAAGAAATTGATATTTTAAGAAATATCGATAAAATCCTATAAATAGTTTGTTTGCTTGTTTTCTTTTAATTTGGTGGGGATAAGAATCGATGGGCTCGTTGCATAACGATTATGGTCGTTAGAAGTGGACTCGGCTATCCGAGTTCAAATCCTGAACGTGGCTGTGTGCCTTTTCGCATATCTCTAATACCCTCGGAAAAGGTAGGAATCCAACTATTCTCCCTCCAGCTATGGGTAAATAGTAGGACAGTCTGGGCTCTTTAACTTTGGTGCAAAAAGGAAGAGAAAGAAAACACTGAATTCAAACTAGTTGTACAACTGGGGAGGGGTGGACTCCTCTAGATTAGTATTATTAGCGTTAATCGGACTATTGTCCCCATCTTCATTGTTATTTGTACAACGTTTCGGCCGATATACCCTCCGGCCTTCTTCAGGTATTTCTTGTCGGATTTGGGAACCTTCTCGAACTCGAGAACCTTCTTTTCGAACTCGGGAACTTTCTTGTATTCGGGAGCCATAACGTTGTACAAATAACAATGAAGATGGGGACAATAGTCCGATTAACGCTAATAATACTAATCTTCAAGCCTCATCTCAAACATTCAGAGAAATCCTCTAGATTATTCCCGCCAACGACATCCCCATGACCAAACGAGGTTACGTAGAATTCATACTCATAGACGATTATTCAGTTTTTTAAGGTTCCGGTCCTGGCAACTCAGCGCATGAGATGCACAGCATGAGTAAGCTGATCCGTGAAAGTACAGTGGGAAGCTGACGTTAGGTGTAGCTCTCTACCTCAGCTCTATATGTGTAGGTGTCCACTGGAGAAGTCATATGAGTTGTTTCTTGCTTCTCCAGCAGTGTTCAGCATGTCTTGTTCGTCTTGTTCGGATGGTTTGTGTGATAAGGCGTAAATGGCCGTACAATTGCTTTCTTTTTGGGTGCTGTTTCCACGATTTGTTGAAGACTGTATGCAGCATCCTTGTCCTAACTATACGGCTACACAACTCGGACTCTAACGAAGCGCCCTAGAGAAAAAGATTGATTATAGTGTTTACTAACGAATAAAATAAAACCACTTAATCTCACTCAGATTGACCTAAGTCAGCAGAAAGTAATGTCCCTGTCAAGTGAACTAAGATAAAAAAAAAGACATCTCCATTAAATGGTGGCATATATTGGGGATTTTGATTGTAAATATACATCATCATTCCCTCATCTGTCATGAATATATTAATATGGTTTAGGTGTAAGAGTTTCATAGAGAGACTGGCATGTTTTGGTGACTGTTGTGCAAATTGATTTTAGGGTGAAAGGAAAATTGTAGAATTAATGGGGTCACGAATGAGAATAGTTAAGTTAACAGGAGAGTGCTGACACACCCTCTTTTGAGGCCGTGTGCCACATTTGATCTATTTAGATACATTAATAAATACTAGCAAATATATGCACCTCCGGGTGCAAGTATTTAAGTTTTAATATAAAAAAATATCATATTGAATTAGAAAGGCTAATGAAACTGAATAAGAATGCAGATAAAAAGATTTGGAACTGAGGGGGTATGATTGAAAAATAGAACAACTTTGAAACTAACTCTTCCATTATTTTCCATTACTCCCGTCTTTCGTTGGTAAATTTTCCTAATTTAACTATTTAGTTAAAATAGGAAGTAAAGAATAATATTATAGTTATTTCTTCTTGTTAATGGATTTCTTTAAGATTTATCCACGAGATTTTGCTCATATTCAATAAGATGAAAACCAAACAATTAGAAATCAATAATACTAAGCACATATTTATCAAAATAAAAATTTTAATATCAATATGCAAATTAGCCTTCCCGTTCATACTGTAATCCGCTATTTTGTTGTATATATAAATACAATTGCATGTTTATAGTATGTAGATATGGTCAACAGTCTAATGATGTCAAATTTTTTATTAATAATTGAGGTTTAAATAAAAATAAAATCATGGAGAATGTGATGTAAATAACAAAGGGAATTGTGACTTGCATAGTAATATAGTTTCGGTTACAGACAGACAAACCCACAATCTCCATTATAATAAGATATATGATAATGTGCATCGACATAAGTCAGAGGACTGCAGTACAACATCATGACATTAATTATTTTAAATGAGCAGCCAGATAAATGCTACTCAACAATGACGGACCAAGAAAAACAAGTTTATAACAGAAATAGGATTCCATTGCCTTGCGCATATTCAAGAGTAATTCAATAAAATACAATTTTCCAATATATTTTTTTTTGTTTGTTGAATTTCACAGCATGTCAACCCTTAGGAAATTTTATGCCGAATACATTTTGTTTTATTCATTCTTGTTAGGTATTCATTTATCTATTTCAAACTACTACCACTCCGAGTCAGAGTGGACTGGAGAGTAATGGTGATGAAAGAGTACTCAATGCCCCCCAGAGCTCCAAAATTGAAACTTCACCAGTAGATGTAGTTTATCGATAATCCTTAACTTTTTCCTCGTAAATTCCTACCATAAAATAAACTGAACCTCATTTTATGTCCGTGTTTTTGCAATAAATGTTTTATTTTTCTTGCACCCGTTATTTTACAATACTGAAAATATTTTCTTTATTTAAAAACATTTATTGCAAACATATATATTTTCTTTATTTAAAAACATTTATTGCAAACATTTTTAAAACATTTATTGCAAAAACAAGGACATAAAATGAGGGTTCAGTTTATTTTATAGTAGGAATTTACGAGGAACAAGTTGAAGATTACCGTTTATCTTCATACCCAGGACACTAAGATCATCAGCAACCGCCTTCCATATAATAAAAAGATATAATAAAAAGAGATGTGAGTTTTCCATTAGGGAAATAGGGTCGGGACAATCATATAGGTGCTAAGGCTTGACGTGACAAGCCGATTGATCGGAGTCGTCAATCAGGCTTAAGCAAGGACCAAAATGGAATGTCGCATGTCATGGACAACAGGTGGTCTATTGGGGGAAAGGGTTACCCCTCTGCTGAGGTGCAGTCGGCTTATTCTTCAGCCCGAGATGACAGAGCGATTTTCCAACCAGATGCTTTGCCCTATTTTAAACATGTAATTTCACCAGAATGTCTTACAAACAATAATTGTGAGCTCAAGTAAAATCGATGGAGTGGCCTATTGTGGGTATCAGCCGGACAGCGAAGGAGTCTATCCTCTTTTCACTAGTGCGAGACCAGTGAGATTGTTTTTGCGTCTGAAGCAGGGCACGACACATATCATCAGCTACCCAGATTCAAGCTGAGTTTGTGAGGACTGGTATCGAATCTGGAATTGTGTGGTCCCTAAGCGGATTTTTACCGACTGAGCTAAGCTATTCATTACAATGTATTATGTATGCATTTATTGCCACTTGAATGCATTATATTATTTTGAGTATAATTCTTTGCTCATGTAATTATTGCGTTAGTATTGCTTTTATTTAGACATCTATTGTATCGTCTTGTGTATCCTTTATTTTTCAGTTTTACCTCTTTTTACTATTAATAAACCTGTTAAATATTTACTGAATATGTCTGATTTGGTTTGGTTTGATTTGGTTTGGTTTGCTTTGTTTTACGGCATATCAATCTCAGTGGGTCATTTAATGCCGATAAAGTTTTGAAATAAATCAATTCTTAATGGATAATATAATTTTTTTTATAAATACATTTTTCTATTTAACCCATAGATGGGACCCTAACAGTTACTACCACTCCGGGTCAGAGTGGACCAGGGAGCAATGGTGATGAAGGGGTGCTCCACATTCCCCAAACCTCCAAAACTGGAACCTCACCATCAGATAGAGTTTAACGTCATTCCCAGGACATGTAGACCCTCAGTCACCGCCTTCTAGCACCCATATGATAAAAAGGGGTTGAGGCTTGCCATAAGGGCAATAGGGTTGGGAAAATCATATAGGTGCTAGGGCTTGACGTGGCCAGCCGATTGATCAGAGCCCGTCTAGCCCAAGATAGGGCCAAAGTGGAGTATTGCAAGTCATCAACTGTTCATCCACCTGGGCTCTATCTTTAAGCATCACGTGTCGCCACTCACGGCCAACAGGTGGCCCCATTGGGGGGGGGTCTTACCCCTCTGCAGAGGTGCAGTCGGTGCATTCTAACGCCCCAGTCGACAGGGCGGTATGTCTGATTAATGGATTGAAAGTATTTACTC
>CM042169.1:45010789-45013289 GCA_023376005.1 Doryteuthis pealeii
TATTAATTTACGAGTACCAGAATTTAGGAGCCGTCCGAGTTAAGAGCTTCAACTCTGTCGATTTTTGGCTTTGTATTGAGAGATAACATTTGAGGTACGAGCGAGCTTCAGATACGCTAATGTTAATAAATTCATAAAAACATTTAAGTTTACAAAATTATTACGCCAAGGAAAAAATTATTTTTTTAAAAATCATTAAAACATGTTGCAGCCCACAATCTATTACCTTCCATTTTATTATGATTTCATACAATACAGTGCTATTTTTCTTATTTAAAAACGTAACAAAAAATAGGATATTTGGAGAGAGTTAGAATGGATTAATGACATTTCAGTTTATTTCAATGGGGAACATTGATTTGCTATACGAGAAAATTGAGTTATGATCGGAACGAATTAAACTCGTAAGTCAATGTACCACTGTATATAAATGTGAAGGTAATGTTTACAATGTAAATGTAAGTAAATGAATAAATAATGAACGTTAACTTGACTTGTGGATTTTTATTTATTTGCATATACAAATGACCGACCACTTACCTTAACAACCCGGCTATTCTCCAACAACCTCTGTAGGAAATCCACGGAGCCACTCATAATCATGACTTGTTAGACTTTTCTATACAATCAAATGTTTTTATCCTATAAACTTTATTTTCCTTTCAACTCTAGAGTGATTGACCGGGAAAAAATGTCAGCTTGTCTTGTAAACCACGTGGTCAAAACTACGGTAACTTTTTTCTGCGTAACTCACAGTTCTCTCTTATTTCCTTGGTGAACAATTCTCGTCTCTTTAATAATTCTCCTTTGTTTTCAGTTTCCGAACGGAATTGATATTCGAAAGCTTTTGCTTAGTCTTAGCACGGAGATCTTATTTTTTTATAGTACCGGCTGTTTCTAAATGGTTACCCATTTAAGTGCTGAACAGACTTATAGTTGCTTAACTTCAGGGACATGAGGAGGACAAAGATCCAAAAAGTATTGAGAGCTCTTTAAACTTTTGAATATACAAAAGTTTAGACTAAAATATTTCTTGTGTGCATCCTACTTTCACTTTCAATTTCAATTTATCAAAATTCGATGTGTTTATATGTATAAAATACAAACAAACATTTAACAATCGAGTTTTACAAATTTGGTATAAGTTTTTAACAAATGTGTGTATGTATGTATGTGTGTGTGTGTGGTGAGAGAGAGAGAGAGAGAGAGAGAGAGAGAGAGAGAGAGAGAGAGAGAGAGATATTAGTTCTTATAAATTGTCATAATTCTGTCAATTTTCTCTTTCGTACCGGCACGTTAAATTTCAGCTGAACGTTACTATTATCAAGGTTTTAAAAATAATATTCAAACAATAGAAAAATACTTTGTATTTAGAGTCGATTATTAAAAGCTCCTTAAACCAAGCTATCTATCTGTCTATTTATTTGTAGAATTTTGTTTTTAGTTTTTTTTCAATGTACGTCCGTACGCATATGTGTATAGGTGTGTATTTACATGAGAAGTTATTTATCAGTATTTTAATCTATTTTCATTGGATGTATTATTTGTTTAGTGTGTGTGTGCGCAATATATTTTGATTTTAAACACTATCTTAAGTACGTGTTGATTTTCCGGTTGTTATTTCTACAGACAGTCAAAAATGTCCTATACCCTTGTTCTTATGTGTTGGGACATCCTTATTCAAATCATTTATGAAACTTTGATTTTTCTTATTTGGCATTAACCAAATTCAAAGGGAGACAAACTGTTAAATTAGGAACAGTATTTTTCCTCCGATATCAAAATAAACAATCGTGATGAATCTAAGAAAAGTTTTGGTATAAATTAATGACAGTACTTCCAGAAACTGAGATATGTTTTTTATGTTTAATATTTTGTTATTGAATTTATTGCTTATTGTATTATAGCAATATTTATTATTGATGTTGTCTTTTTTTTAATCAATTTTTTTTCTTTTTTTTTTGTCAATACTTCAGTTTTTGTACAACTCCTGAATGGGACAGGAGGTTACCCTTCTACCGGTCCCACGGATTGGTTTAGGCTGTTTTTTTTTTTTTTGTTTTTTACTTTCCTTTTTTTTCAGAAATAAACAAATACTTTCAAAAACAGTAAAATCGAAAAAAAAAGAAGCACTTCTCCGCGTTGATAAGTTCCACTTGGTAGTTAGTAGATATGATAAGTCGTACCGGTCTTTTCAATAGAGTCTATATGATTGACAGTCTGCCTACTGCCGTCGTTGTGCTAATTGCATCTCAATTTTCCCCCGCTTCAATTACTCATCCGTTACCACCGCTGCCGTTGTCGCTGCTGCTGCTGCTGCTGCTGCCACTGTTGTTGTAGCTGCTGCTGCTGATTTGCGTGTTATTCATTCCTAAAGATGCCTGCTACTGTTTCTTCTAGGGTCTTGCTGAAAACGTAGTATCAACAACCAACGTATCCGGACAAAAAATAACTTTTAATTGACGGGATCAAATTTTTTGATGATTAATATGTATTCTAG
>CM042169.1:45018289-45048289 GCA_023376005.1 Doryteuthis pealeii
GTGTCTATTTGTATATGAATATGTGTCTATATATGTATGCATATATATGTGTTAGTATACACGCACATACATACACACATAACACACACAATGGCCAATATTCGGTATCACCTGTCAGCGAGAGAGTATACTTTTCACATGTGTTAGCCCAGGAATATTGTTTATGCATCTGAGGTCAGTTCCCCACTTTACCGCGCAGATCAGATTTCCAAACAGTACTACTCATACACTGTGTTGGTTATGGCCAGTATCTCATTCGGAGCCTTGTGGTTCTAGGTAGATGCTCGACTGACTGAGCTAAGCCGGCCCTTTAATATATATGATGAAAGTTTAACGTTAAACGCGTTTTTGATTCGTAAAATATTTACAATGCTCAATGCAAAAATATACAGAACAATATTAGAATAGATTTAAATTATAAAAAGATACATAAGATGTAAAATATGTAAATCAAAGTATTAAAGGTGCGATGCGTAAATTGTCGCCATTTAAAATTATTAATGTCACGTATGCGCTTTGTTGTTTCAGGTTTTGTCTATTGTATAGCAAGATAGAGTCAGTTGGACATTGTCTGTGAGGAAAACAGTACCATGATGCAATTCATTCCTCCAGAAATTTGGAAATTGCATATCTCTGCTGCTTGACATTAACGTCAGAAGCTCCAATACGAAGATTTTCGAGTGTTTATGAGCTAATCCTGAGAACAGTGCTGCGTATTCGAAAAGAGATAGATGGGTCCAGTGGTACATCATTTCGGAAGCCTCACTCTGATCGTTTTGATAGGAAAAGAACTCCCAAATTTGTGGCTGACATCCAAGTCATGATTTACAAAGATCCCAGCAAAAACAATCAGGTCTATAGCCAAGAACATGGGAGTGTCTGAGTTTCTTATTTGACAGGTAGTGCATGAAGACATTCTTGTTTCTCATACAAGTGGAGAAACTTCAAATTTTTATCACAGGCCGTCAATGAAAATCTGAGCTGCAAAGCTTTTCAACAAACTCACTCACCCCACTCCACCCCGTCCTTCGGGTCGGAGGTCCGGTGTGCTTCGGCCACGGGATCGGTGTGTTGAATTAATAGCGTCGATCCCAGGGGGCTATCCCCCCAGGCAATACCTGCCCCCTTGATTTAAATGGGCGGGGCTGGGTTTATTGCCCAGCGCCTGAGGCGCCCCCTTTGAGGGGAATGTCGACGGGATCGACACAATTTTTCCACCTGCCACCCATGAGTCTCAGCTTGTAGGTGGTCCCACGTAAATAGGGCCTTTGTGCTTGACCTTGTACAAGTGAGGTACGAGGAAAATATCCACCCCATCCAACCGAACATGCTTTGCTTTTTCTCAAACGAGAAAAAATTCTGCTAGAATCAGATGGTACACTCACAGAATAACCATTGTCTTGCTCTGTTCCCACAAGCTGTACCGATAGGATGAAAACCAAACACACAGACCACATCCTGGTGTTTGGGGTGGTCACTAACGATTCATCTTCCCACATTGCTTTATATGGATGATGGACGAATCCGAAAGACAACCTCTATGCAAAGCTTTCGTCTGGTAAGAGACAGAGTGGTCGCCCCCCGGCTGCGATTCGAGGATGTCTGCAAGAATGATCTCAGGTGCTTTGGCATTGCCCCTTCCTACTGGGAAAATTTGGCCAGGACCACCCTCCGTGGCACAGACTTCTCCGTAGAGGACTGTTCATGTCAGAAGTCACCCTGACGCAACACCATGAAGCCAAGAGATCCAGAAGAAAGGAGCGGCAAAAAAGCACCGGAACATCAACAACTTTAGGGACAGACTTCAAATGCGAATCTGTGATTGAGAATGTTTTTTCAAACATCGGACTTCACAGTCACAGGAGGCGCCGTAACTTCAGGGGCACAGAAACTTTATTATAGTCTTCCGAGATTAAAATGCCAATAATAATGGCTTCATGTTTAATACGGATAGCTACATCAAATGCCTGGGGAGATAGTGCTGCCCTTAATCAGAGTGATCGTGGAAAACCCAACGTCTGGCAACAGGACTCTATGCAATACCATATTTAAATTTAATATTTAGTATTTCAAAATATTTTCATGTAATTCTGGTAAATATACCTCATAAAGTGAGAAGTCAGTGTTATCTTTATTTTTGCGTAATTTAGACGACAATATATATTATTGTAGGAGCCGACATTATAACGTTTCGATTTGTTTTGAAAAACATCGTCAGAGCATTCATTTATACGAAAACATTTTTTTAAAAACAGTGGTTTGTAAGTTTTTATTTTAGTATATTGCAGTTTCTGAATATTACTTAAATCTAAACAAAACTTGTCCTGACGATAGTTTGCTAAACAAACTGAAATGTTATAACGTCGGATCATACAATAGATATCATTCATCTGAACAACTTTTGTTTTTTATATATTCCCACACTGTGGGATATATATATATATATATATATATATATATATATATATATATCACATGTGTTCATGTTTTCTCTTCGATTCAAGTAAAGCAATATTTATCATTTAGGAAACAAAACATATGAAACATTTGTTCTTGAGATAAATCTTTTTTTTTAAATATTAGAAGACAAACAGTGAAAATAAACCTCTTATTTCAAATTCTGTTTCTTGAATATCTCTGACTTTTTTTTTACTAAAGTAGAGTTCATGTGGACAGGAAAAGAATCATTAAAATTTCGATGTTTATTCATTCTAAAAGTAAATTCAGAAATAATTCAAAGTGGTTGAGTTCATACGAAGCATCCAGTTTCTGTTTCGGGTGAAAGTGGTTAGAATGACTAAAGTCTTCTACTCACTGTATTGATTTACTAATATGTGTGTGTCTAGAGAGAGAAGCAGGGGTGAAAAGACAGAAATGGAACTGTTTTAGTAAGAAGATACCTAGGATAGAAATTTTCTTTTCTAAATATGTTATTATTTATTTGCATATATATATATATATATATATATATATATATATATATATATATATATATATTATATCAAGAAAATTGAAAAAACACAGGTTTAAATGGGTTAAGTGGTGAGTTTATTGGCCGACGCTGCAGTGTTTCGATCTATTAATAGATCATCTTCAGGGCATAAGATAAGAAATTATATATCACAGAATGATGAGAAAAAGTGAGTGGTAATCCTTCTTATTCAGTCTGTTTAAAATTTTTCTGAAGTTTGAAAAAGGAGACGTTTTGAAATTGACATCAAATATTCTATTTTAAGGTGTGAGTATGTAGCCGCTGTTGTGTGTGTATTGAAGGAACATTGTGCATTTTTTAGGTATGTGGTAGGTGTTGTGTGTGTATAAATTTTTTCTGTAGCGATAAACGACAGCGGAAGTGAAAACTCAAGGTTGTGTGTGTGTGTGTATGTGTGTGTGTGTGTATGTGTGTGTGTGTGTGTTGGTAAGAGGTAGGGAGAGTGTGGTGTGTATATTGGTAAAAGGTAAAGGGGAGATGTCATGAAAAGAAATTTTCATGTTTTATATTAAGAAAGGAGATGGAAGTTTGGTGTGTGTGTGGGGGGGGATTGGGGATTTAAAAAATGAAAAGATTTTATTTTATTTTATTATTTATTTATTTATTTATTTTTTTTTGTTAGAAAGAGTATTGTATTGTTGTTTTTATAGTTAGTACTGATTTTTGACGATTAATATATATTAATATTACATTACGTATAAGTGAATGAATTATTGTTATTATTATTATTATTATTAATATTATAGTTTGTTTTTTTTATTATATCTAAATACATTATTATAATTATATTATATATATATATATATATATATATATATGTGTGTGGCGCTCCACCTCAGATGCTAAAACAATCTCCTTGGTCTAGCGCTATTGAAAAGGGGATAGACTCCTCGCTGACTGCTGATACCGACTTTAGGCCGCCCCATCGACTTTACTTACTTATATATATATATATATATATATATATATATATATATATATATATATATATTTTATTTATTTAAAAAATATTATTGTTATAAAGATAATTGTTATAGTATATTTATTATTTATTATAATTTTTATTGAAATGTTGTTATTATTGTTATTGTAATTTATACTATTATAATTATTGTTATTATTAATATTATTATTATTATTATAATTATTACTTATATTTTTATTATTGTTGTTGTAATTATTATAATTATTAGTATTATTGTTATTATAATTTTTATTATTATTAAATTATTGTTATTATTATTGTAACGTAGGTGTAAAGTTCAACATGATTTTAAATACAAATAACTCCGACAAGGGTTAATAGACAAGCATTTAATACACAGCACATGGATAACAGTAGAATACAACGTTCATAATACGGTAAACAGAGTTACACAAATAAAGAAGGACATTCATGAAAGATACAAAGTATAACATAAAAGAGTACAGACATGAGACTAGCGATAGTCCATGCTGCAAAGAACTTACAGTAATGTAAAGGGGGGGGGCGGAGCCCACTAGGGGTTTAGGTAGAATCTACTCCATGTGGCTCGTAGTTCTGAAAACTATCAAGAGAGAGAGCGAAGGTTTTGAAACCGGCGCTTTTATACTGGTGCCCTAGCGGGCATCATGGAACTAAAAGGCAGAGACAACTCCACCAGGGCGAATAAACAAACGCTACAAATACTCCCCCTAAATTTTTAGCGGGGCAAAAAATTTATAGAACAAGCAAAAAAAATATATATTCCTTCAAGGAAAAGAACAGAGTTTCGAATGTTTCAAAGTTAAAAAGTTCCAGACACAAAACAGAAATAAAATTTGCATATGCATACTTCCGCAAACTATAAAAATAAAAATTGAAAAAACAGGGATGTATTTTAAATATAAACAAGAGAATTTTCAAGTATAAGTCCAGTGGGGAAAACTCCTATGTGGTATGGTTACAATTTAAAGAAATCAACTTTCTTCCAAATTCCTGAGTTGAAATAAGGACTGCTTTTATCCTTGAGGAATAATTTTTCTCCTGGAAACAAAATGGTAGGCACAAAATGCCCCAAAAAAACAAATGTTAAAAGAATTTTACGAACGTTTATTTCAGGTCCAACTTTTTAGCATATAAAATTTACTGTACAAGGTGTTTCAAAGAACAATGTTAAAGATCTTTTACGAACATTATTTCAGGTTCACTTTTAGATATACAATTTCTGAACAGTGTACAACTTTCAACAGTTTGGGGGAAATATGGAGCAAATGTTCTGTGTGGTGTGGATAAAAAACTGAAATTCAGCGTCTCTTCGTTCCATTTTTTCAATGCTGACCTGGTTAAATGTCTTTCTTAGACGCCAAGGTCGAGTTGAAATTTTCAAGGTTGTATTTTGAGTCTGTGAGGCACAGCTACCGTAATTTCTGAAATGGACATTTTATATGAACATCTCACTTTCAGAGGTGTAGCAAAGATTTTTTTTGCTGAGTAGCTTGCGGCTGTAATCCAGGTCACATGGTGTGGCCTTGTGCGTATCCTTAGTAGTCGCCGAATTGAAGATGCCTGTATCCCTAAGGGTGGGGGGAACGTGTCACTGTCCTGGCTGATGGCTGATACATTTTCCTCGAGGTAAAAAAAATTCTTGGTGTTGAATCTTCCTTTAAAACTTCTTAGAGAATATCCAGCGCTGTAAAAATGTGTCCATAACTGTCGGAGAAAAAAGAAAACATTTTTTGAGGGGGTCACCGTTTTTTCTTTGTTTTTTAAAAAGTTCGTATTGAAAGTCCCAAGTATTTACGACCATTTTTTATGGTCGATTGGGCAAAAGGGTGCGTGTTCACATCACTTCGGGATGTCACCAGTTGTTAACGTAGGTGTAAAGTTCAACATGATTTTAAATAAATAACTTCGACAAGGGTTAATAGCAAGCATTTAAATAACAAGCACATGGATAAAGTGAATACAACGTTCATAATACGGTAAACAGAGTTACACAAATAAAGAAGGACATTCATGAAAGATACAAAGTATAACATAAAAGAGTAAGACATGAGACTAGCGATAGTCCATGCTGCAAAGAACTTACAGTATGTAAAGGGGGGGGCGGAGCCCACTAAGGGTTTAGGTAGATCTACCCCATGTGGCTCGTATTTGAAAACTATCAAGAGAGAGAGCGAAGGTTTTGAAACCGGCGCTTTTATACTGGTGCCTAGCGGGCATCATGGAACTAAAAGGGGCAGACAACTCCACCAGGCGAATACAAACAAACGCTACATTATTATGTTTTATTATGATGATTCTGATGACAATTGTGTGCTAGTGAATGTTTATGCAAATAGTGTTAGTGTGGTTATAATTATGTGAAATAATTTATTGGTAAATAAGGATGTATATTTTTGATTATTATTTTTATCAGTAGTTATTTGTAATTGTGTCAATGGGAGTGTAAATGTGTGGGGGGTTTAGGGAAATATTGTTATGTATAATTATTATCAAAAATATTTTTATTGTTGAAAAATTGGTTAAATGGGTAAAGTGTGATAATCTGTTGTGTGTTGAGATCAAATGGAGATTATCATGTTACTAATAAGTTGTGATCTAGATAAAATTGTTGGTGGCCATTCAGTAATAAATGGGAGAGTTAATATGTAGAAATTAAATGAGATATTGTCAGATGTAGGGAATTTTATAATTCTTGAGAACAACCTTGGACAGGTAAGGTGATAGAAGGAAAAATCCGGGGTCTCTGTTTTGATTGTATTGAAAATGGAGATGGCGCTAGATTCTACAATTTTCTTTCTTTTTTGTTGTGAATTCTGATTAACAACTTGGATTCTTTAAAATTGAAAGAATGGTTGTTTCTGAGATGTGTTTTGTGAGTGCGTTGTTCATTTGACCATTTCTGATATCTCTCCTTGTGTTCTCGGATTCGTTGGTCAATGTGTCTAGATGTCTCTCCTATGTATTGTTTGTCGCAATCCAAACATTGAAATGGTGTACACACCTGCACTGGACCTTGTGTGAGTGTTGTTTTTTTGGTTATTAATATATTTTTATGGGTTTGGAGGAATTTGTTACCGTTTTTATTCCTAAATTATTAAGGTTTTTTTCAATAATAGCTGTGGCTGAGTTGTTGGGGAGTATATATATGATATATTATATATATATATATATATATATATATATATATATATATATACTATATATTATATATATATATATATATAATATATATATATTAATATATATTATATATATATTATTATATATATTGGCGTATATTATATATATTATATTATATATATATATATATATTATATATATGTATATATATATTTATATATACGCCATATATATATATATATATATATATATAATATATATATAATATACGCCAATATATATATATATATATATATATATTATATATATATAATATACGCCAATATATATATATATATATATTATATATATATATATAATATATATATATATTTATAATATATATAATTATTGGCGTATATTATAAATATATATATATATATACATTGGCGTATATATATATATATATATATATATATATATATATATATATATATATATTATATATATATATATATATTATATATATATATATATATATATTTATATATATATATATATATATATATATATATATATATATATATATATATATATTATGGTATATGTAAAACAAAATTTTTTTTGCGATGAAACAAAGAAAATACAGTGCTCAAATTGATCTATGAAAACATTGTAAAATAAATAATATATATATATATATATATATATATATATATATATATATATATTGGTGAGCTAAAGCATTATAGCAATCGATATGTGGCAAGAATGTCAACAATTACCTGCATATATCAGGGTTAGTTTTGGCCTTTATTATTCTATTCAACATACCAAAAACCTGTTAAATACAAAACAAGAAGACAATTTAGAAGATTTGGTTAGAATATTTATCAAAACAGTTTCAGTGATGCTCACCTTAAGTTGTAGTGAGTCCTTCACTAATAGTTGGTCTCTGAAGACAAGAATCATGAACCATCGAAATGAAGCATCCAGTTTCTCTTTTGGGTGAGATTGGTTGAAGTCAGTGAACTCTTCTACTCACTGTATTGGTTTAACTCTGTAGGAGTCTATAGAAGAACGTCGATTATGAGTTCGTCCTTACTTTTCCAGCATGTCTAGCTCTTCTTTCTTCGATGGTTATGAGATGGGAAGTAAATGACCGTAATACTATTGTTTCGTAAAATGCTGTCAGAAATTGTTCAAAACAGTATACAACATTCTCATGTAGTTCCCATCTAGCATTTTCTCCAAGCGTTACGTTAAAGTCCAAATAATGCAAGTCATACATTAGTACTTACACGGCTTCAGTAAAGCTAGGACCATAGCTCTTCTCTGGTCAGTCTCACGACTATCGATCTGCGCCTGGATCTCAGCACATAACTGGATAAGGCTGTATGATCGACAGTTGAACGGCCAAAATGTCGCGACTTCCCTTTGATTGATTGATTTAACGGCATGTCAACACATCTAAGGTTATTTTATGCATAGAGGTTAAACAATCGCGTTCATTGTATGTTCATATCTAAATTCTTTGTGTAGTTGTTTCTTAAGAAGTATTTTTGTACATATTGAATACGAATAATTTTTAATGGGTCTGTTTGATGTGAGGACTTGGGAGTAATGGCAATAAAAGAATATTCTACAAACCAAAGATCACCAGAACAGAAGCCTCACGATCGGATACAATTTAATGTCACACACATGACACCTTCTTTTTTAGTGGTGGGGGTTTGCCTATTTTCAGGGGATACAGTCAGTGACCTGCAATTGAGTGAGAAGACAAAGTATGGAAGGCTGGTGACAGTTTGGTTATGTTACTTTTTCCAGTACATTTTAATACTAGGAACACCCTGTTGGTTGGTGCTGTAGAATAGGCCGACTATACCTCTGCAGAGGGGTAAGACCTTCTAAATGGGGCCACCTGGTGGCTGTGGGTGATGACATGTGATGCTTAAGGACGGAATCCTGGTGGCTGAGATGTCTAAGATATACAACACCCCACTTTGGCCCTTACTTAGGCTAGATAGGCGGTCGTCGGAGAGGCCTCCTCCGATTAGTCGGTTGGTTACGTCAGCCTCTAGCACCTATATGGTTGTCTCGATTGTAATACTCTTATAGCATCTCCCCCAATGTGTTTATCATATTTATGCTAGAAGTCGGTGGCTGAAGTTTTAGTGTCCTGTGTATGACGCTAAATTGCATCTCGTGGTGAAGTTCTAATCTGAAACTCGGGAGAGGAGTACACCTTCATTGCCATTACTTCTAGGTCCACTGTGATCCGGAGTGATTGAACCTGTTAGAGTCCCACCTATGGGTTAAATAGATAAAAAATGAGTTTTAAAAATCTGAATACTCAATAAGAATGAATAAAACAAAAATATCTTCGGTATAAAATAAACCAAGAGTTGACATGCCGGAAAATCCAACCAACAAACCAACCAACCAAAAACCAACCAAAAACCAACCAACCAACCAACAAACAAACAGACCTACACAAATGACAAATAACTAAAAAACAAATGAATAAAACCAAAACATCCTCTGCATAAAATAACCCAAGGGTTGGCATGCCTTAAAATCCAACTAACCAACCAACCAACCCTCCTTGCACAAATAACAATCGTACTCAACAAAGATTGAATAAAAAATAACGTCTTCGGCATAAAATAACCCGACAAGGGTTGTAGCCAACATGAATAAAACAAAAACTTCCTCTGCATAGAATAATCCAAGAGTTGACATGTCGCAGAATCCAACCAACCAACCTTAATACTTGGAGTATGTTGTACGTATCGTGAATGTGTCGGCAACAGTGACACACTGACGTTGTGTACTGATAAGTTTCAGCGCCAAACTGTTTTGAAGAAAGATAAATCGGTGAAACATTGATTAGTGGCTGGAAAGAAACCAAGGTGCAAATGTCACGTGAGACTTCTGAGCCGAAAAGATGAAAAATTGACAGAGAAAATGGAGTTGTCAAGTAAGAATAGTAGAGAAAGAAAATTAAAGAAAAAAAATGAAAGAAAGAAAATGAAATGAGATACTTAGTAGCAACAAGTCATAATATCAACGGAAGTCAGAAATTAAAAAAACAAACTGAAAAAGTGGTCGTCAAAATTCATATAACACTAAATATCTTATTATAATGGAGATTGTGGGTTTTTATGTCTGTAACCGAAACTACATTACTATTCAAGTCACAATTTCCTTAGTTATTTACATCATATTCTCCATGATTTTATTTTTATTTAAACTTCAATTATTAATAAAATTGTTTTACATCATTAAGACTGTTGACCATATCTACATACTATTAACATGCAATTGTATTTATATATACAAGAAAATAGCGGTTTACAGTGTGAATTGGAAGGCTAATTTGCATATTGATCTTAAAAATTTGATTTTAATAAATATATGCTTAGTATTATTGATTTGTAATTGTTTGGTTTTATCTTATTGAATATGAGCAAAAATCTCGGGGATAAATCTTAAAAGAAATTCATTAAAAAGAAGAAATAACTGTAATTTTATTCTTTACTTCCTATTTTAACTAAATAGTTAATTTAGGAAAATTTACCAATGAAAGACGGGAGTAAGGGAAAATGATGGAAGACTTATTTTTCAAAGATGTTCTATTTTTCAATCATACCCCCTCTGTTCCAACTCTTTTTATCGGCATTCTTATTCAGTTTCTTTAGCCTTTCTAATTTAATATGATATTTTATTATATTAAAACTTAAATACTTGCACCCGGAGGGTGCATATATTTGCTAGTAGAAATAAATATTCATTTTAAAACATTTTAATTCTAAGTTATTATGGAAACAAAAAACTTAGAAACAAACATTTGAAATTTCATATACTGTATATACTTTTTCTCTGAATTTTTGAGATGAGACTTGATAATTTGTATTATTTGTATTATTCGGACTTGTCCTCATCTTTATTGTTATCTGTACAACGTTTCGGCCGATGTGTCCTCCGGCTTTCTTCGGGTATTTCTTTTCGGACCCTGGAACCTTATTTAACTCAGGAACCTTCTTGTCGTAATCGGGAGCCATCACGTAACTTTGAACCCAATCCTTTATTCAATCCACGTGGGTATCCTGTTCTTATTCCACTAACCAAAGCTGGGGTACCGGTGTTAAGCTGTGTTAATTATTATTCTATGTTACTGCTGCCCCTGACCAGGATTGAACCAGCAGCCTAGAGGTAACTGTCACTTAGAACTGTTTTAACACAACCCCTTTATCCACTATGCTTTGTGTTCAATTGGACCCTTCTTGTAATCTGGAGCCATCACGGAACTTTGAACTCAAACATTGGACACATTGCTTGATTGGTTAGAGTTTACGTCTTGTTAAATTATGTTTTGTTTTATTCATTCTTGATGGGTATTCAAAATCTTTTTTTAAACTTAATTTTTAAAAACATTTCTTAAACTCGTTGGGAGAGGCCTTTTAAAATCAATACGTTCCATCGGTCTAGTAACTTTTATCAGTATACCATCGGGAGGTTGATAGAACTGAGGTTTTAATTCAGCACAAATCCTGCAAGACGTTCATATGTTCTTAACATCATGAGTTGAATATTTTACACATATTCTTTGCATATTTACAGCAATCATCATCATCATCATCATCATCAATCAAGATTTGCCAACAGTACAGATTTCTTTGACTCTCTCTGTTGGCCATTGCTCTTCGTAATTCTTTTAGACACCACCCAATTTCTATAAAGAGCTGATGAAGATAGATTTTTTATGATTATCTAATATTGGTATATCAATGTATAGGAATCCATATGAGAACGTCACTTATGAGTTTGTCCTTACTTCTCCAGCAGTGCTAAACATATCTTGCACGTCTTGTACTTATTTGGTTTCGAGGTGGGAGGTAAGTGACCGTACAACGGCTGTTTGAGAGGATTTGTTCAAAACAGCACGCAGGATCACTGTGGACATTCCATATAGAACATATCGCTAAAATTTCTGAATTTGAGGGAAAAGCATATTTTTGAATAAATCTAAGTAAAGACATAACCCCAAAGCTCCAATCTATTCTTTAGATACATTTAAAAGAAGGCATTTTCAAACTTGTTTTATCTTTTTCAACTGATGAAGTAAGGAGCTGATGGTTGGTGTGGCGTTGTCTGGCTAACACCGACCTTGGGTCTCTCAGATGACTTTATTAACGCAGATAAATCCTTTTTGTATAAAATGATCTCAACATTTCAAATGAATATTAAATGTAAAATGTTTAAGAAAAAAAACAGTCAGTGTATCTTATCTGGTTTTGATAAATCAGCTTCTATTGTAAATCAGTGATTATTAAGCATTTTTGTAAGTTATGGACCCCTTTAGTTTCTTTTTTACTCTGGTAGACCCCTTTGATTATTATTTTACTCTGGTGGACCCCTTTAATTCTTATTTTACCCAGGTGGACCCCTTTAATTCTTATTTTACCCTGGTGGACCCCTTTAATTCCTATTTTGTTTTTGTGAACCGCTTTAATTCTTATTTTACTTTGATGCCCCCCCCCATAGCAATTCGATTTTTAAAAATCCTACTGTGTTTTTATGATTAATATATATTTATTTTCGTTTGCTTGCTTGGATCCCTAAAATATTATAAGGTGCCGGGGGGCTATTGGGCCCCGGTTAAGAACCACCATTGTAAATTATCCCGCTGAAATTACCAGTTCCTGCTAGATCACTGGAGTTAAGCAGCAATGAGCTTTTTTAATACTTAATTAGGTGACCATTTAAGCAACAACAACTACTGTAACCAATTCGAGTCCTTTGTTTATCAAAATGACTTGATTCGGCAAGCAATGACCCGAAATGATTGATATGCCATAAAACAAAACAAACCATTTATTTTAAATTAATCATAATTTATTGGCTAATCAGATCGCTACTTTTTTTTTAAGGTAATAGTTTTCTAGAGTTTAGAATTCTTAGTTAATTCAAGAAAAAAATTGAGCTTTATCCAAAAATAAATTTAAAAGACATAAAATTCTATGAAATTTACTTAAATTTTAAATCATCATCATCATCATCATCATCATCATCATCATCATCATCAAGGTGCACCGACAGCATGGACTTCTTTGACTTTCTGTTGTGATCCGTCCCGATAGGCCATCGCTCTTGGTATGTCCTCTACGCGGCATCCAGTATTAGTACAGAGCTGATGAATGTAAATTTTTGCTGGTCGACTAACTTTGTAGGAGTCCATAGAAGAACGTCACTTATGAGTTCGTCCTTACTTTTTCAGCAGTGCTCAACATATCTTGCTCTTCTTTCTTCGATGGTTATGAGATGGGAAGTAAATGACCGTACAATTATTGTTTTGTAAAATGCTGCCAGAAATTGTTCAAAACAGCATACGGCATTTTCGTGTAGTTCCCATCTAGCTTTTTCTTCAAGCGTTTCGTTAAAGTGCAAGTAATGCAAGTCATACATTAGTACTTACACGGCTTCAGTAAAGTTAGGACCATAGCTCTTCTCTAGTCAGTCTCGCGACTATGGATCTGCGTCTGGATTTCAGCACATGACTGTGCATAGCTCTTCTCTGGTCAGTCTTGTGACTATGGATCTGCGCATGGATCTCTGCACATAACTGGATATGGTTGTATGATTGACAGTTGCCCATGCAGAAGCTCTTTACTCTTAAAGACATTAATATTATTCAAGGAAAAGCAAGGTACCACAAAATGGGTGGTGCAAAGATTATCGTTGTAGAAAATGGCCGAGACGTGTTCAAGTCCTGGACGAGACTGTCTGCATTTCACGCTAATATCCTTGAGAAAGGTATGAATTCTCCCTCCAGCTATGGGTAAATAGTAGGGCAGATTGGGCACATTAAACTTGGTTAGGCAACCAGTCTAGCAGAAGGAAATCTCTGAATTCAAACCTGTTAAACTCCGCTTAAGAAATTGACCTTGTGTCACATCCTGCTCGTGTGAAGGGGTTGGTAAATATTTATAAAACGTGTCAAAAACATGGCTGAATACAGCGTCAAAATGTCAGGGATTTCAGCTCCTGGTTTTAACACTCCACCGCGACAAATTAACTTGCACACTTTTTATTCCGAGTTAACGTAATGCTTATCCTCATAGAAAATGAACTTGGCGAGTTCAAATACTTTATAATTCATTATGAGCCTTATATATATATATATATATATATATATATATATATATAGTAAAATGATAAAAATTATATAGCCAGATAGTCTACTCGAGTTTCCCCTCGCTAGGATCATCCGGATTATCTCCAATAAATTAATCAAATTAATTAATTAAGAACAAAATTGTTCTTAATTAATTTAATTAATTCATCACAGTTAACCCTGATTATCCGAACGAGGGGAAACTCGAGTAGGCTAACTGACAATGCCATTTTACTAAACCTGCTATACAAAATTAGTGAGCACTCTTATATTCTTTATAACTCTGACTTGTTTAAATAATTATTTTATCGACTGTGGAAGTTGCGACTAACTCGATATTCTATATTCTCGGTTAAGTCACCCATTTTCATAAACATATATATATATATATATATATATATATATATATATATGTGTGTGTGTGTGTGTGTGTGTGTGTGTGCGTGCACGTGTGTGTGTGTGTGTGTGTGTGTGTGTGTGTGTGTGTGTGTGTGTGTGTGTGTGTGTGTGTTGTGACAGAAATGTATCGGACACAGGATATTTAAAAATTAAAAAAAAAAATGATTTATATTATTGCTGTGAACTTCAAACTTCACTTGAATATAACAAATATTTAAGATATCCTATGTATCAGGAAAAAAGAGGAAACATTTACCTCCAATTAGATTTATTGTCAAATTTAATATATAAGCTGCACGCCCAATTGTTGGACATATTCCAAAAATTATAATAGAGTAGAATCAAATTTGCATCTCATTCTTTATACTATGTGTTCACAAAGTCCTGCTGCATCTTTAAAATTAAAAATTTGATAACTCACATTGTAGAAATGTTGGAATCTTTTAGGAAAAAAATTGTTCAACTCTTGAAGTTTTATTCTTGACTAGCTGTAGTACTCGATCATACCCGGGAAAGTTGGGGTTATTCACAATTCCTTGGGTGTGAACCTGGGTGCGCATACAATTGCAACTTACAATTGCAACCTTTTTTAGAATAATTCCTTTAAAATCTGCTATCAGTTGGTAGAGCATCCGCCAAGGAACCACAGTTCAGGGTTCGATACAATTAATATCACTGTTAGGGTTATTCACAGCATCACAGCTTGGATCTGTGCGGTAAAGTGGGGAGTAGATGATAGAACTGACATTCATTGTCCGATTGATAGGTTACTCCACCGACTATATTACTATTAACAACAAAGTAACAACAACATCATTGTATAATTTTTTTACGATAAACTGTTTGATAATTCTATTTTATATCGTAAGAGTATTTTTTGAAAACAATTAGATTAAGCGTTCATGACTTTCTCCTGCTGTTACTTGATTTCAACGTACACAATAGTACGTTGAAATCAAGTCCATGTGTAGATCTGCACAAGAGAACATCACTTATGAGTTTTTCCTTGAATATTCAGTAGTGTTCAATATGTTTTACTCGTCTTACTTGAATGGCTTGTTTGATAGGAGACAAGTGACGGTACAGCTGATTTTTATGGAATGCTGTATATTTGTTGTACGCAGCATCCTTGTGTAGTTCCCATGTAGTTTTTTTCTTTCTCCAAGCGTTTCGTTTGAATCCAAGTGGTGCAGCCATATTAACACGGCAAAGAGATTGGAAGAATTATCTCTTTATTTTTTCGGAGAGATCGGTTTAATGGCTGCTTTTTAGAATAAAAACGCCCAATATCCAAGATATAACTATTTGTATACTAAAATATAAACAACTCTTAGTTTCCCGTCTTCATTAAAATAGAAGGACGAGTAGGAGGAGGCGGAAGAGGAGGAGAAGGAGGAGGAGGTGGGGAAAGAAGGAGGAGAGGGGACGAGCTCTCAACGTAGTTTTGACTAACGAGAAGATAGCCTTTTTGGTTTTAATTCAGAGTTTTCCTTCTCCTAGACCGGTTGCCATACCAAGGTTAAAGAGCACAGTCAGTACTACTATTCATTCATATCTGGATGGAGAATGGTTAGATTCCAAGCGTATTAGTTCTATGTGAAATACAAACAGCCTTGTCCAAGATTTGAACTCATCTCACTGCATCCATTTCCACGCGCCTCTAACAATGGTCATCTGACGATAATACTAGTTACTTATTTGCGAATTCCCTTGTACAGTCCGGTGACCACAGGGGTCCATAACGTCAATAACAGGGTCTACAACGTCAATGACAGGGGTCTCCAGACGCTGCAAGGTAATCTTTAAAATTCATATTATCCGATTAGTGATAGAACATTGTTGTCTCAAAAGGTGGCCAAAATGCTACTGCCTTTTGCAACAACATATTTATGAGAAGTAGCATTTTTATCACTTAGCAATATGATGACTAAATGCAGATCTAGACTTGTTCTGCAATGAGAATTGCGTGTATCTTTGACAAGGATTGTCAATTTACGCCATGAAAATCAATCACAAGTTACAATTTATGAGTAGTCGTGAATTGTGAACGTATCTGTAGCTAAAAATTTGAATTAGGACCGTTAACTTAAAATCATCGGGTCATATGGAAAATTACCGACACTCTTGGCAATTACTAATCTTTGTCCCCTTAAAAAGCGCGCGATTGGATGCGTGGGAATAGTTCTAGTTTAGAGCAGATGCAACCCGATTTTGAAGGAGAGTAGACGCAGCTTTATTTATATGGGAGTCCACTATATAAATAAAAAGGGGTCCCGGTACCAAAAAGTTTAAAAACTACTGAACAAAACGGGTTGACAAAGACACTTTAAAAAAAAGTTTTTTCTTGGTTGATATAGGCATGAAATAACCCTAGACTGGTTTACATGCCGTTAAGATCAATCAATCAATTAATCACTTATCAAAAATGTATTTCTTTCACACACTAAAATGAGCACAACTGGTAAAACAACTGCATTGGAAAAGCCATTATGCCTTTTATTTGTGAACTAGCATGAATTGTCTCCCTTGAACAGTTCTGCATTATTGACGTATTTTCTTACCACCAGACGGTGCTTCGATCGTCAACTCACAACTGAACAATCTGCAACCCCATCCTGTTCGCAGTCTCCACCACCTACCCACCCAATGTAAACATTCTCTTCTTCTGCAGTAAGGTTGCATATAAACTGGCATTCAGCCAAAGGATCTTTCAATTTTCTCTATGATTTTCTCTTTTATTTCTTTATGTTTTGTTGATTTGATATATATATATATATATATATATATATATATATGTGTGTGTGTGTGTATACTCATCTAATATATATATATATATATATATATATATGTCCTCATCTTACTTCCATATATAATAATCATAATTGTATATATGAGCTCAGACGGTAGAGCACTTGCCTAAGAATCACATGGTTTGATACCGGCCCTCACCAATTCAGCGTATGAGTAGCACAGGTATCTGTGGTAGCTGATGGTAGGTGTGGCACCCCGCCCCAGACTCAAAAATGATCTCCTTGGTCTAGAGCTAGTGAAAAGGGGATATACTCCCTTGCTGTCTGGCTGCTACTGACATCAGCCCACACCGTCAACTTTACTTATTTACATATATGTATATATCACTTGCTGGGGCAAGTTTATCAATGTCTTAGACCTATCAGCGGGGTGTAGAATGCAATGTGTATCCCATGCAGAGGGGTAATAGAAACAGAAGTGTCCTGGGTATGAAACTAAACTACATCTGATAGCGAGTCTTGTCTTCTGGGGAGTTTGGAGTACCCTTTCATGTCCATTAATCCCAGGTCCACTCTGACTCAAAGTCCTATTTCCTGATAGGGTCCCGTGTATGGGTCAAATAGATACATTTAAAAGTCAGTCTTATTTGATAGGACCGTACGCAAAAAAAAACTCTTAAGAAACAACTATAAAAAATGTAAATACGAACGTACAATGAACACGATTGTCCAATATTTAGGTACAAAACAGCCATACCCGTAAAACAAACCTATGAATCAACTATCAATATCCTTGAAAACTTAATGTTCTTATATATAAAACATAACCCGAACTATAGTATGCGTCAAATATTTTAAGATACCTAAATTCACACGGTTATAAAAATAAGTGTAATCTTTTTTAAGCATAGTGAAAACTATAAATTCAAATTGGCCGATATTGAAGAAATACAGTTGACTTATCGGTTTCACTTAATTGTGAACTAGTTTAAGGAGGCTTATATATTAAATGTTAATGTCTGGCCATCGGCTTTGAAAGCATGGTAGCTAATATAGACTTGATGTAAAAGAATCACTTGCACGTGCATAAACATGTGCCTATATGCAGCTAGATGCACTTTGTTTATTGGATTCATATCAGTGCTCAGAAAATAAACGCTGAATTGCATTTGATTGGATTCCTAATAAGCATTTAAGGTTTCTAGCTTATCCTCCATATCAACCCGCCCAGGCTCCATGGTTCCGCGTTTTTTGGACACTCCAGTAGACTGATGGATGCCAACGAAATTTTAGGGAATCACGTTCATTGTGCATTCATATTTGCATTTTTGTGTAATTTCTTCAGAACGTATTTTATCAAATACAAATAATTTCAGACCTCTATTTGAGCCATAGCTGGGAGCCTAACAGGTACTGCCACTCCGGATCAGAGTGGACCTGGGAGTAATATCAATGAGGGGATACTCCACACGACCAGATTTCCGGAACTGGAGCCTCACCATCAAAAGTAGTTGAGTGTCACCCAGTTGATAAACACATCCATACGCAAAATAGTGAAGTATATCTATTAAGCTTAGTTTAACACAAGAATAAAAGTATGGTGTACCCAGTGAGAATCAAGCTCACTACAGATGATCTGCTGGCCATGCAAACCACGCTAGACAGCACAACTACGGTTATCATTGTTGTGACACAATGCAAACAGATTCAAAACTCTAATAGACGTGAGGGATAAAAACAATGTTTTGTTGAGGCGCTCATAGAATAATGGTTATCATCGTAAGAAAATCTTTTCCATTTAACATAGTGCTAATATGCTTAGAAAAGGTTGGTTTTTGGTTGGTGGGTTGTTTTGTTTTACGGCATATCAACCCTGTTCAGGTAATTTAATGCGAAATCAAGTCATTTTGATATCAGGTTGCTTACAGTACCCGCTGTTATTTAAATGGTCACACATTTAAGTATTGAACCAGCACAGTGGTTTTAACGTGATTTGACCGTAACCCTTTGAAAAAGTTATGAATCCAATTACTGTCCGTTTAGCTATGGGTACATAGTAGGGCAGACTGGGATGTTAAACATTGGTATGGCAACTGATCTAGGTATTTGGAAAACTCTGAATTCAAACCTGTTAAACTTGGCTAAAGAAATACACCTTGTGTCACATCCTGCTCGCGTGGAGTGTTGGATAAAAACAAACTGTAATAAATTAGTTATTTTCCTTCTATTGAAACAACAACAAAATCAACCACAGTTCTTGCTAGTTAATCAAATATTCATTACTTAGACACCTGTTCTTTTGTTCATTAAAGAATAAACACACACACACACACACACACACATATATATATATGTGTGTGTGCGTGTGTGCGTGATTGCTCCATCTTCATTGATGTTCCAAAACTATATTACTCGATTAGCAAACAAAAAAGCTGATTGACCTTGAAAATAAATTTCTAGTCCGAGGAAAAATATTTAAAAAATGTTTACTATAATTAGAAATTCCATCAATTACTTTGAAAGTTTTAATTAGATTACCTCTCGTTATTATTTTGAGTAAAGTAGTTAATCCTGATTTCTCTAATCTCTCTAATCTGTTGGTTATATATATATATATATATATATATATATATATATATATATATATATATATATATATGGTGTGTCAAAAAAGCATCCAGATTTTTGCACATTTTTGGTATTCTGAAAAAAGATAATGTTCCATTCATTATTCATTTCTATCTTGGTAAATATAGTTTCAATCTCGATACTTTTATGACACACCTTGTATATTTACAACAACTGCGCACGAGTAGGATGTGACACATGGTCTATTTCATTGGCAGAGTGTAACAGAATTAAATTCACAGTTTTCCTTTTCCTAGATTAGTTGCCTAAACAAGGTTAGAGAGTATGTCCTATTATTTATCCATAACTGGTGCGAGAATAAGTGGATTCATACCTTTCCAACGAGTATTAGCACTATATAAAATGCAAACAATCCCCCAGGACTTGAACTTGGATCACTGAATCCATTTCCTAGGATTATAACCATTACACAACGCACCTGTAGTTGGTTAAATATATCTTCTAATTTCTCAGTGAGTTTGTTCCTGAAACCATGTTCGTGCAATTTGTTCAGAGTGCCTTATCCTACAGAAAAAATGGTATTTCCATTGAAGGAACTGTTGCCATGAAAATGTGTGCTTGGTCTTTAATAATTTTGAGTTTGGTGGTACAGGACAATAGTTCCTTTAGCATGTATGATAACTGCCAAATCCATAAAACTGACTCCACCGAACCGACTTGTTGTCTTCCCACAATGCATTCTGGTGTAATTTCTATCTGAGGATGACAGTGTCACTTCCGGTGTTCATATATCCATTGAAGACACTTTGTCGGTGGATATTGGTTTGCATCGCTACTCTGAGCGATCTTCGGCTATTCAGGCTCCTACACAATAAGAATCGATATACTCCGAATTATGACAGACTAGCTGTAAGGACCCAGCATTGCCTTGGTTTTATAGTAACCGGTTAAATTTAAGTATACACTTTTGAATTTCATATTGTTCAACATTATTAATAATTATTTTTATTTTTGCGATAAATTGTTTGATTATTTTATTCTTTATTGTAAGAGAGACTGTTACTTATCAACAACTGTCAAGATATACCCAGAGGTTCCATATTGATTTTTTATTTAAATTTAACTAGCCTGACCTGTTTCTGAATTTTTGCTTAACATGTGTGTAAAGTTTCATCATGATCAGATCACTGGTGTCGAACAGACAGAATTGCCATATATGTAGCAGTTTTCTAATTTCTGATTGATTAAAGATATCTATAATTCGTGTCGCTCGCCTTTCCTGTTGACGGGACTTAGAATTAGCTGACTTTGCCGCATACAGGGGGTAACACCCTGCCTCCCCCCAAAATAGTGAGGCTTCAGCTACCCGGCATCTCGGGGGTCCAGTAGCTTCGGCCCGGTAACGGTTAAGTAATTAACGGGGTGATACCAGGGGGCTATACCCCAGGCAATACCTGACCCTTGATTTAAAGGGGCAGGCCTGGGTCTATTGGCCTGGGTTTATTGTCCAGTGTCTGAAGCGCCCCCTTGAGGGGGAA
The DNA here is from genome assembly GCA_023376005.1 of Doryteuthis pealeii. Classification (NCBI taxonomy): domain Eukaryota; kingdom Metazoa; phylum Mollusca; class Cephalopoda; order Myopsida; family Loliginidae; genus Doryteuthis; species Doryteuthis pealeii. The sequence continues at coordinate 45,039,804 of CM042169.1, forward strand.
TGTCGACGGAACCAACGCATCTTTTGCACCCGCCATCCCATGAGTTTCGGTTCGTATTGATTCCACATTAATAGGGCCTTGTGCCTGACATGCATACGTGGGATGCGAGGTAAATACTGTTATGGAGAGTTTTGAGTACCTCTTCATTGCATTATGCCCAGATCTACTCTGACCCCCCAGTTGTAACAACTGTTAGGGTCCCATCTCTGAGTCAAATAATATGTCTCAAAAGTATTCGTATTCGATAAGAGCGTATTAAAAAAACAACTCTAAAAAACAACTTCACAAAAATGTTAGGTAGAACGTACAAAAATGCGATTCCATAACATCAGACATAAAATAACCCAGGACAGGTTTACATGGCGTTAAGATCAATCAATTAAAGGGGCCGTTTTAGCTCAGTCGGTAGAGCATCCGCCTAGGAACCACAAGGTTCCGGGTTCGATACCGACCCGCTGCAACTCAGTGCATAAGTAGCACAGTTTGGGTCTGTGCGGTAAAATGGGGAGCTGGTGGCAGGTGTGGTGCTCCACCTCAGACGCAAAAACAATCTCTCATGTCTAGCGCTAGTGAGAAGGGGATATACTGTCTCGCTGTTTGGCTAATACCGACAATAGATCACTTCGCCTACTTTACACAAAAATGTAAGGTAGAGCGTTAAAAATATGATTCCCTAAGATCTAGGAATAAAATAACCCTAGACAGGTTTACATGCAATTAATATCAATCAATTATATATGCATAACTGTATATCTATCTAAGGCAAAAACTATATTTCTTTTTTCCGTTTTGGATCGTTAAACCAGCTTCCCTTGTCTCGGAACGCATACTGCATGAAAACAGCCTCGTTTTGAGTTCAGTGTGGGATTTGTAAAATCGGATGAGGTAACTGGTATAAATAAAAACTGCACGACACCTAAAGATTATTTTTTGCAGACAGACTAAAAAAGATTCTATTAATGCCTTAACTTACAAAACATGGCAAGCAATAAAAATAAAATAAAATAAAGATGTGACCTACTAAACTTAATCTACCTTATCTTGATGTATATTGAGTGAGTCTGTCTGTAAGTGATGTATGAAGAGAAGTCTATTGGCCAAATAAAAAAATCATCTGGTCAAGTATCATCCATATTGGTTATTCAGGTACACGTTCGTCAGTGGAATGATTGATTGAATCAAGTGGAGATTATTGATCGAACATTGAAAATGAAGCCAGTTAAACGACAAAGCGATCCAATGTAGAATCAAATAGTTTGATTACTTAAGAGTATCAAAATGTCGGCCAACATGAAGTTACAGACAAAGTGAGAGATCAGGTTTAATCAGACTGACTGATTGGTTAAATGGTTCTTTATAGTACAAGCTAAAAGCGTTGTAAAGCTAACCGGAAACCGGGCTTTTTAAAACCTTATTTTTCTGATGCAAGTATCGAGAAGGTTTTGGTAAACTGGTTAAATCTTGCATCGGAAAAATAAGGCTAAAAATTTCGGCTTACGGTTAATCTTACTGTGCTTTTAACATGGAATATTATGCGTGCATTTTCAATTTGTTTTTGTTTCCTGGGTATGGCGAGCTGATGGTAGGTGTGGCGCTCCACGTCAATCTTCCTGTCCTCTTTTAGTTTACTTATTTTTCTTACTTACGAAGAACTTTTAGTATATTTTCACTTATTTTTCTTTGAAATATTTTTTATTAAACTGATTTAATAGAATAAGTTAAAATTTAAGTAAATAAGAGAATTTTAAGTTTTTTAATTCATTTTTAGACAAAGCTCTGTTAATATTATTAACAATTTTGTCTAGAATTCATTTTCTTAATTCTTGTTACTTTAAAATAACGTTGTCGTTTGCTTTTTTTTATTTTTCTAAACTTATATTTGTTTTATCTTCTTTTTCTTAACTCTTATTACGAAACAGAATCACTTGATAATTAAACAAGTTAGAAATTGCATTCTTTTAAGTGTATTTAAGAGAGCGATTGAAGTTTTGGGATTATTTTTTTTACTTAAATGTATTCAAAAATATGTTTGTCCCTCAAATTCAGAAAATGTAATCACATAATAGTGTTCTATATAGTATGTCTACAAGAATGCTGCGTACTGTTTTGAAGAAATCATATAAGCAGGATCCTATATTACAGTTGTTGTATGGCTACTTACGATCCAAAAATACCATGATTGGCACTGCGGGGGAGTAAGGACGAAGTCATACGCGACGTTCTCCTATGGACTCCTACACATGGGCACACCAGAGTTAGATAACCAGTAAAAACTTACATTAATCCGTTCTGTGTAGACACTGAGTTTAATCTAGAAGAATTACCTAGTACGATGGTCATTAGGGCCGGATGGCAAGAAAGAAACAAAGGAAGGGTAGGTTGCTTGGATTTTATTGCTCGTCATCACTTGGGTTATTCAAATTTTGGGTATTCAAATTTTAAAAAACATATATTTTTTAAACTTATCTTTTAGCTATTTAGCTCATAGATGGGATTCTAACTGGTGCTACCACTATGGTTCGGAATGGACTTGCAGATTTTGCTAAACTCCAGAATTGGAACCTTACCACCAGACGTAGTTTAATTTCATACCCCGGACACAAAGAAGGAATCCATGCTGTCGGTGCGTCGTGATGATGATAGTAATGATGCTAATTCCATACTCGTCTATTTATGTTTGTATCTTACTTAAGATATAGGTAACATAGTGGTAATTTTGATCCAAACCCTTTATTCAATCCACGAGATTATATTGTCCTGTCAACTGAAACAGGCTAGATGATAATTTATCCATTATCCGGCCCAGTTTCTAAATGTTTGAGATGAAGAAGAGAGACGTCATATTATTAATATTCTCTTAACGGGAATTCGATTTTCGTAGCAAAACCAAAAATATTTTAAGAATGTTAGTCAGTAGTAAGAAAAAATGTACAGGTTTTTTACCTTTCGATTTATCGACTGACCTCTGAAATCATCAATTTTCCAACCCTTCCACCCTCTTTTCCCTTTCTCTCTCTCTCTCTCTCTCTCTCTCTCTCTCTCTCTCTCTCTCTCTCTCTCTCTCTCTCTCTCTCTCTCTAGGTTACCTTGCCTACCAATGACACCACTTAAGTTAAAGGCAAATAAAAACACTGATAATAAATCGAAAATTGATCTATATAAAATAAACCAGTTTCGGTCTTTTCACCGAGAGATGAACAGAAAAATTATGATTGTGATGATGATGAGGAGGAGGAGGAGGAGGAGAAGGAGAAGAAGAGGGGGGAGGATGCAGAACAGCCTTTTCGTTGAATACACCAGAATATACAAAAAAGAGCAAAGAAAGATTATTTACAGCAGTCAATAACAGCAGTTGCAACATATGGATAAACAGGGGAAAAAACCCCAGCAAAAACAAGAAATGGGAAGAAAACAATTATATGGATACTTCAAGCGACAAATTGGGTAGATTGCCCATTAAAAGATCTGGACATGGTTTAGAAAAGGAAACCTCAAGAGAGAAACTGAATCGCTCATAATTGCAACACAAAATAGTGCCAGAAGAACAAATTATATCAAAGCAAAAATAGATAAGGCACAACAGAACAGCAATACAATTCATAATAATATTTAATTATAAAAATACAATAGGAATTTTAAAAATATTAAATGGCAGTGGGGATCCACCAGAGCGACATAAGAATTAAAGTGGTGTATAGATAAAAAATGGTTGAGAACATATATATATATATATATATATCTTTAAAACAATTTCAAGATTTATGCATTTACATAGTCACAAAGTGCTATAAAAGTACAACTACGATGTCAACATTTGCACTATAAACCCCTTTTCTTATTAGTCTACCTAAAGAAGGAATTGATTGATTTTAACGGCATGCCATTCTATCAAGGGTTATTTTATGCTTAGAGGTTAAGGAATCACATTCTTCGTACGTTCATATTTACATGTGGTGTTAAGTTGTCACGAAAGAGGTTTCTTAAGAGGCTATCGAATACGAATCTTTTTTTTTAACAGATCTATTTGACCCATAATTGGGATACTCGCGGGTACTCTCATTCCAGGTAAGAGTGGAACTATAAGTAATGGAAACTGGGACCATATGACCTTTAGGCACCCCTTTTTGATCTCGATTAAGAAAGGACTTATTTTTCATTTACACCGTCAATATCCGGTTGTTTTAACAGACGATTTTTAGATTTCTTTTTGTAATTATAACCCTAACCCCTAATCCTAACCCTTAACCCCTAACAAACAACCGGATATTGACGGTGTAAAAGGAAAAAAAAGGGGGTGCCTAAAGGTCATATGGTCCGGAAACTGTAGATCCTATGTAAAGCTTTCTTTCATTATAATCATTATCTTTCATTTTGACTGCGACTTGATATTATCTACCAGGCAATTGCTATCTAATTTGAAGTTCTTTTTTGATACTCGTTGTTAATTTGTATCTTTAAAAGTTTAGAAGTTTAACAGTACTTATTTTTTTTGCATTTTCCTGTTCCAACAATAACTTATTTTGTTGAACAGTTTGATTAATCTATCATATTTGTCGAATGGATTTGTTAATGAACTCGAAGATAATTTTAACCACATTAATATTTATGTACTTACTATTAGACGGGATGAACCAGATGATATTTCTGCTTTGGGCTTCTTTTTTTTTTTCTATTTTTGCTATAAAACCAGTTTAAATTGGAATAGAGTCTGTGATAAAATGCTGCTTCATAATCTCTTTTCACTGGATTCCCCATATTTGCGATCTTGTGTCCTATTCTACCCGTGCCTAACGAGTTGGATAACAGGGGCGTCCCATCGTGGTGTAATGGTTAGCAAGATAGTCTCGCAGATCAATCACTACTGAATAACGAGTTCAATCTTCGCTGGACGCACCCTAATTGCGATCTTGTATCCCATTCTACCCGTAGCGAACGGGTTGGATAAGTGAGGCGTTCCATCGTGGTGTAATCGCTAGCCAACTAGTCTCACACATCCATTATTGTTGAATCGTTCCTCGCTAGATGCCCCATATTTGCGACCTTTTGTCAATTCCTATCAGTGGTGAATGGGTAGGGTAAATACCTACACTTGGGAAAGTTATGGATCCAACTATTCTCCCTCCAGCTATGGGTGAATAGTAGGACAGACGGGGTTCTTTAACCAAGGCTCGTTAACCGGTATAGGAAAAGGAAAACTCTGAAAAATATCGATAAGATTTCACCTCTGTCTCTATCTATATGTCCGTCTGTCTGACTGTGTGCCTGTCTGTCCCCCCCCTCTCTCTCTCTCTCTCTCTCTCTCTCTCTCTCTGTCTCTCTCTCTCTCTCCTACCTGTCTGTCTCTCTTTCCCTGTCGCACATGTGTTAAACGAAAGGCGATTTATAATTGATAAGATTTCACTTCTGTCTCTCTCTCTGTCTGTCTCTCTTCTCTCTCTCTGTCTCTCTCTCTCTCTCTCTCTCTCTCTCTCTCTCTCTATCTCTCTCTCTCTCTCTCTCTCCTGTCTTCTCTCTATCTGCCTCTCTCTCTCTCTCTCTCTCTCTCTCTCTCTCTCTCTCTCTCTCTCTCTCTCTCTCTCTCTCACACACACACACACTCACACACATACACGTATTAAACAAAACGCGATTTATATAGATGCCCCATACTTGTGACCTTGTGTCACATCCTACCCGTCGCGAATCGGTTGCGTAAATACCTCCTCGCTTTTTACTTTATTAAAAGTCATTGCACTATAGGAAATTGCGACTCACCCATTAACGATTGACTTATGAATATGCTTAGTGACAGCCAATAAATTCTCTAAGCTGTTGGTAATAAATACGCCTCTTTCTCTGTGGCTTATAAATTCTGTCTCGCAAATTTAATGTTACACCCAGAAAATTAATTTCCTTTAAATTGTACAAGACTTGAATATTGAATATACAGTTTATGAAGAATTTTATCAAATCATTTCTAATATCATTTGTCTGAATTATTTGATGAGGTGCAATATGCATAAAGGTTGAGTCAATAAAGTTCTAAGTGATAATCCTATGTAGATTACTGGTTCAATGCTGAAAACACGCAATAATAACATAGAATATTAAACATAAATGCCAAACATGGACTTTTGGATTCCCACAATTTCAAAAAATTTCAGTTCCATCAAAACTTTTTACCCCCATGTCAAATTTGTGATTAACTTGTTGTTTTTTTTTCTTCTTTAGGGGTGTTTTCTTTTTATTTATTTTTTCACACAGCAACTTTGTGATATAATATGGACATTCGGATGTTCTATACTTGCGACCTTGTGTTACATCCTATTCGTAGCGAACGGGTTGGGTAAATGCCTAATATAGACTTTTGGAACCTTACAATTTAACAAAATTTCAGGACCTTCGAAGCTACTCATCCCTATGTCGAATTTTCAATTAACTTGTTTTTTGTTGATTGCAACTTTGTTTTATTTTTTTTTTGGTTTTTTTTTTTTTTTTGGGGGGGGGGGGCAAGGTGCAACTTTGTTTTATAATAACGACATTTTATGCCGAATAAGTTATTTTGATAAACAAAGTTGCTTAAGTGGTCATCCAATTAAATATTAGACAGGCTCATCACTGTTTAACTTCGTTGATCTTACGGGAACGTGCTTTAGCATGATGATGTGTGTTTTAAGGTTAATAGCTAGAATTCATCGTAGTTTATAACAAATCGTTTCTAATATGATTTTACTGACTCTGCCTATTTGTTTTCCCTGTTTGTCATCGAGGCTTTGAATACGTTGACTGTATCACCTACAAAGGGGTAAGACCCTCCCCGCCCCAACGGTGTGTGTTGGGTATGACATTAAACTGCATCTGATGGTGAGGCTCCAGTTTTGAGCTCTTGGGACTGTGGAATATCATTTTATTGTCATTATTCCTAGTTCCTCTCTGACACGAAGAGGTAGTATCTGTTAGGATCTGTTTAAAAATGATTCGTTTTTGAACCGCGTGCAAAAAAATAAAAAACAAACAAACAAACAAACAAAAAACTCTCTTAAGAAACAACTACACCAAATATATAGATATGAATATACAATGAACGCGATTCTCTAACCTCTTGGCATAAAATAATCCGAGACTGGTTGAAAGTCGTAAAAAATCAATCAATCAATCATTCAAGAAAAACACTTTACATTTAACAGTGTATACTAAGTAAGTATACTTAGTATACAAAAATGCTTTATAGAATCTAATTGTTTACTATGTTTATTTGCAATAAATTAGTTTTCCTTCGAAATACAGAAAAATCATTTACCATTTCTTTTATTTTTGATACAATTCCTTTATTTTTTTATTAGTGAAAAATATAAGAAGCTTTTTTCCGTGGAATGGCTGCGGGTGTCACAAAAAATTAAGAGGTAAAAGCGTCCATGTATTAAAAAAAAAGGTTGAGAACCATTGATTTAAATTAAAGAAATATATTTCTCTATAAAACTCTTTTAATTTTTTATAGAACAATATTAAGCCCACATGATTACGTAGAAATACAATTGGTAAATCTCTTTTCTTTTATGACATCATTTTTTATGACATCATCAATACTAAGGAATCGCTTTATTGCTTATAACCATGGGATTCAAGTATAAACTGGTAGTTCAGTTAAAGTACTAAAAAAAATAGATATTATTTCTGCGAAAGGAATCCAAAAGGTAAGGTCTCCAAAATATTTAGAAATATTATTAAGTTTATTGTTTATTTTCAATGTTGTTTACATCATTTTAAAGTTACAACATGTATCTATTTTTCTACATAATCGCATAAGTGCATTTTTCTAGGAGCTGTGGCAGTTTTTGTTGCCTATGTCATATCAGACCATCGTTGAGTAAGTGTTGAACTTCGTCGTCGTTGCAAACTCCTAACATCACTTACAGACGATTTTGACATCCATGCACGACTCGCCATAAACGTCCTTAAATTGATGATGCATTTAAATCGGTTTATTACCTTTTGCGTTTAAAAACTGAATCACTGCGAATTTTACTCGTATAAATCGGAAGCTCCATCAGAAACGATTGCCAAGCCAAAATTGAGTGCATGCACAACAAACACAACAGTGTTGCCAATTGCTGCACGAACAGTTTCCCTGTGCCCCCATTACTTTTGGGATTATTCTCGTATATTCTTCCCTACAACAAAAGACACGCAGATACACACATTTTACATTTAAAACCATTCTTAATACATTAAAAAAAGTCGGTCGAGTGGCATCTTGTCGGTATCAGCCGAGCGGCGAGAGAAACTATCCCCTTTTCGCTAGCGATAGAGATTGTTTTGTTTTTGCTGAGGTGGAGCGCCACATATACCGTCAGCTCCCAGATGCTTTACCACACAGATCGGATTATCCAAGACGTGCTACTTATGTGTTGAGTTGGCAGGGACTGGTATCGAACCCGGAATTTTACGATTTCTATGAGAATGGTCTACCAACTAAGTTCCTGATTGAATTATATAATTTCCAAGAG